>NW_012194882.1:1060581-1141928 GCF_000504015.1 Erythranthe guttata | reverse complement strand
ACGAGCCCAATATCGAAGACCACTATCACCGAGGCCCAATCACCTTCAAGTAAGGTTTGGGCCCGACAATCTCGACTAAGCTATAAATAAATGTTTGAACTCATTCCTTAAGGTACGTCCTATTAACTGAGCAATACTATCAATTGTATTCTCTGGACTATTTCTATGATCAGCACGTGTGACTTGAGCGTCGGAGGGGTTTCCGCCGAGTCAACCCCCGGCGTAGTTCACGTGTGTTCATTTCGCAGGTACCTCAGGATCATCAAGTTGTCAAGCTACTGATCTGCTTTGCTCTCCCAGTTCGTTTTCTACACTACCCCAGATGAGCTATATTTTAGCATCATCATTTTGGCGCCGTCTGTGGGAACGATGCAAACCAGATCACGTAGCCAACAAGATCCTCATGAGGCGTCTGCTCGGAGAGAAAATGACACAGCTAACGACCTCCCACCTCGTGGAGGCTCTGGCTTGCCACCTCCTCCACGTCCCATGGATCCGCCTCGCGAGGTTCAGGTGATCCCCCATCGGGACCAACCATTCGCCGATCCACCACTCCCTGCTCCTCGTATGGTTCAAATAACCGAGGATGCGCTTCAACGCGTGATAGCAGAAGCTTCAACTCGCGCTGCCATAGAGGTCGTGACCCAATATATCGCCACGATGGGAGCAAATGCTCCCAACGCGATACCAGCACCTGCTCCACATGTGGAGCCACCTATGCACCACCGCCAAGGGTTATCGACTCCCTGGGGACTTACATCTGCCCCCAAAATATTTCGTTCGCCAATGGTTATCGACTCCCTGGGGGCTTACATCTGCCCCCAAAATATTTCGCTCGCCAAGGGTTATCGACTCCCTGGGGGCTTACATCTGCCCCCAAAATATTTCGCTCGCCAAGGGTTATCGACTCCCTGGGGGCTTACATCTGCCCCCAAAATATTTCGTTCGCCAAGGGTTATCGACTCCCTGGGGGTTTATAGTGCCCCCAAAATATTTTGCTCGCCATGGGTCATCGACTCTCTGGGGGCCTACTTCCGCCCCCCCTCGAACGGTTCAGATAACCGAAAAGGACCTTCAGCGTATGATCGCCGAAACTTCAACAATATCAACTTCTATTTGCTCCTCTAACGGTTCAGATAACCGACAAGGACCTTCAGCATACGACCGCAAAAGCTTCAACTCGTGTTGTCACTGAAACAACGACACAACCGTGTGCATTCACCTCAGACCATAGGTCTCGAGCGTCTCATCCTACAGTGGGTGGTTAACCCATCCCAAGGTTGGGCACCACCCTTACCTTTCAACCCCAAGTGGGTCCACATCACATCACAAGAGACGAGTATAATCTTCCTACTCAAAAAATAGAACATCCCAAGGGGTGAACATCAACCACCAAGAAAAAAAAAAAATCAAATAAGAAGATGAAAAAATAGAAGAAAAAACAGAAGACAAAAAAGAAGAAAAAAGAAGAAGATGAAGAAAAAATAAACAAAAAAAATAAAAAAAAAAATAAAAAAAAAAAAGAAGAAGAAAAAAGAAGAAGTTGAAGAAAAAAGAAACAAGAAAAAAAGAAGAAGAAATTGAAGAAAAAAGAAGAAGATGAAGAAAAAAGAAGAAGAATTAGAAGAAGAAGAAAGAAAGAAGAAAGAAGCCTAAAAAAAAAAAAAAAAAAAAAAAAAAAAATCCAAAAGTAAGCCCAGCCAAGCCGCGCGCGCGAAGCTACGCGCAACTTCTCCTACGGGGCGCGCGCGCGTCAACAAAAAAAAAAAAAAAAAAAAAATCGCAGCAGAACAGCAGTTCGAGCGTGACATCCACGCGCGACAAGCGCGTGCTTCACACGCGCACTGCGCTGCTGTGGCTTCTGCCTATGCGCGTGCAGCGCACGCGCCCTGCCTCTCTCTCCCCGCGCGCGTAACGCACGCGCCCCACTGCCTCTCCCTGCGCGTGCACGACACGCGCCCCACCCTCACTCTCCACGCGCGCGCACCGATGCACCTGCTTTCTCTCTCCGCGCACGTTTTCCCAGAACAGTCAATCACGCGCGTGCGCGCTCCTAGATACATCAGATCGCGCGTCACTCCTCACCTAATTGCGCGCAGATTCTACCGCGTTACACCAAATTACGCGCGGATTTCACCTCGCTTCACCTAATTGCGCGAGAATTTCAAAGCGCTCCACCAAATTGCGTGAGCTTTCCAACGCGCCTTACCTAATCGCGCGCGCTCTCTAAGAGGTAAAAAAAAAAAATTATTCCTCCACACCCACGCTCAGGATTAATGCAAGACTACAGCACCGATCTACTCTCAATACGATCCGGTACCCCTTTCGACATGACTCCCACATCGTCTCGAAAGTGGGGGGCTTGCGAGACAACTCCCACGAGAAGCCAACTCGCTCAGTACTACCACCCGCAGCGAGATAACTCCCACGAGGAGCCAACTCCCTCGGGTCTCATAACCACAGCGAGATAACTCCCACGAGGAGACCACTCGCTCCGTCCTATAACCCGTTGCGAGGTAACTCCCACGAGGAGCCAACTCCCTCGGGTCTCATAACCGCAGCGAGACAACTCTCACGAGGAGACAACTCGCTCGGTCCTTGCACCCGCAGCAAGATAACTCCCACGAGGAGCCAACTCCCTCGGGTCTCATAACCACAGCGAGATAACTCCCACGAGGAGACCACTCGCTCCGTCCTACAACCCGCAGAGAGACAACTCCCACGAGGAGCCAACTCCCTCGGGTCTACGAAACCATAGCGAGATAACTCCCACGAGGAGACCACTCGCTCCGTCCTATAACCCGTTACGAGGTAACTCCCACGAGGAGCCAACTCCCTCGGATCTCATAACCGCAGCGAGACAACTCTCACGAGGAGACAACTCGCTCGGTCCTACAACCCACAGCGAGACAACTCCCACGAGGAGACCACTCGCCACATCCTACGACCCGCAGCGAGGCAACTCCCACGAGGAGCCAACCCGCTCGGTACTACGAACCCGCAGCGAGACAACTCCCACGAGGAGCCAACTCGCTCGGTACTACAACCTACAGCGAGATAACTCCCACGAGGAGCCAACTCGCTCGGTACCACAACCCGCAGCGAGACAACTCCCACGAGGAGCCAACTCGCTCGATACTACAAATCCGTTGCAAGGCAACTCCCACGTACAACCACCTCGCTCGATAATAAGACTCGCTGCGAGACAACTCCCACGAGGAGATAACTCGATCAACTATATTACCCCGCGACGAGACAACTCCCACGAGGAGATAATTCGCTACTACATCGTCGCGGGACAACACCGACGACTCAAATAACTTACATAGCGACAACTTGGTCGCGCTACGCGCCAACGCGCACTCACGCCCCTCCGACACACGCTCCATCGCGTTTTCGCACACCATCGACTAGTACAATTTTTACTCTCGACACGATCTGTCACCCATTCCAATATGGCCCCCACATCGACTCGAGAGTGGGGGGCTTAATGATATGCCTAATTGGGCCAGCCCAATGGGCCCACAAATTATTTAACTACAGGGCCACGAGCCCAATATCGAAGACCACTATCACTGAGGCCCAATCACCTTCAAGTAAGGTTTGGGCCCGACAATCTCGACTAAGCTATAAATAAAGGTTTGAACTCATTCCTTAAGGTACGTCCTATTAACTGAGCAATACTATCAATTGTATTCTCTGGACTATTTCTATGATCAGCACGTCTGACTTGAGCGTCGGAGGGGTTTCCGCCGAGTCAACCCCCGGCGTAGTTCACGTGTGTTCATTTCGCATGTACCTCAGGATCATCAAGTTGTCAAGCTACTGATCTGCTTTGCTCTCCCAGTTCGTTTTCTACACTACCCCAGATGAGCTATATTTTAGCATCATCAACGATCTAATTAGTTCCTTCGATTTCTAAGTACTGCTCGATGGAAATAAATGGAAATGTAGTGTGACGACCAGAGACGAACGTATGTAAATGTAGACAGAGAGAGGGGTGTATAAACGACTTATTAGTGACCGTGGATTCTAGAGCAAATTGTTACTGACGTGTAAAATAATTGTTATCATGACGTGTAAGATGATTCAAGCTGTCTCTCCCGAAAATTGTAATTTTGGTCCCATCTATTTTGGTCTCTTTATGGATTTAGTCCTACTTTTACATGCAATAATTATTCAAAATTAGCATTTTGAGTCCCATTTCACTCGAAATTTGAATTTCAGCAGTCGTTTATTGATGTACCTAATAATTAAACTCGTAGAAATTCATTTATATGGACTCTTAAAAATTATAAGGGCTCCTTTAATTTTGTTGGTTTAGAAATGTGTCATCTCACATAATTAAAATTCTACAAATGGTAAGTTAGATGTTGAATTTATAAATTTCCATGCGTCCATATAAGGAAAATTCGTCAAGTTTATTTGTCGAGTCATAAAATTAAAAATCATGCAAAATAGGACTAAAAATACTATATTTTCAAAGTTATTGCATGTAAAACTAAAACATGACAAGTTAGAGGACTAAATTCATAAATAGGTCAATATAGAGGACCAAAACTACAGTTTTTCCATTCAAGTCATATGCGTGGTTACTTACCTCGAAATTAAGTTGATCATTCACTATGTTGGGACCATCTTTATTATTACGGGTTTTTGTGCATAAGTCCCAACCAAACATCTTTATTATTCTAGGTTTAGGGGTTATATCTCTGTCACCAATAAGCTCATCCGTTTAATATTTATTATAAATAAATGAAACATTCATGTATATGACAATATTACCCCAAACCCTTTGTCCCCCATTTTTAATTGTAACCTTAATTTAATCAATTTTGTCCACAAAAATCCAATTTTGACCACAAAAATTCAATTTTGACTTTTTTTTTCCAAAACTTTTTTTTTCAAATTTTTTTGCCACCGGATTTCGGCGTTGACTTTTTGATTTTTTTTCCCCCTCTTCTTCCGGAATTTTTCGCCGGTTTCCAGCGTTGACCGGCGGTATCCGGTGTTGATTTTTTTTATTGTTTTTTGGAGTTTTATTTTTATTTTTTATTTTTTGTTTGGTTTTTTTTTTTTTTTTTTTTACGTCCGCCGCTAAACGTTGACCGTAACTGTGCTGTCACTGACAGTAAATTAACGTAATTATACTGTAATGACAGTTAATTAACGTAATTGTACTGCCGTTGACAATACATTTATGTAATTGTGTTGCCGTTGACAGTAAATTAATGTCATATTATTATTTTTTTATTTTTTGTTGTTTTTTTTTTTATTTCGTTTGATTTGTTGACAACTCAACGTAATTATATTACTGTCGTTGACGGTAAAATAAAACACAATAATATTATTGTCAACAACATCAATATTATTATTTTTTTGGGTTTTTTGTTTTGTTTGAGTTATTCACGGAGTAATGTAATAATATTATTGTCTATTATTGTAAACACAATAATATTACTGTGGTTGACGGAAATATTACTGTTGTTATAGTAAAATTGTTGTCAACCATATCAAAATTATTATTTTGTTTGGATTTTTTGTTGTTGAGTTATTCATGAAGTAACGTAATAATATTACTGTCTATTATTGTAATATTACTGTGTTGACGGTAATATTACTATTGTTATAGTAGTATTACTGTCACTCACAATAATATTAATTATTTTGGTTTTTTATTATGTTTACATTTGTTGAACGGTGATCATAGTAATATTACTCTATTACACAATAATAATGAGTTTTATTGTGTTAATATTACTGTGCTAGAGATTAGTATAGCAATATTACTGTGTTAAACTGTAGTTTAGTTAATTTTATTGTGTTTAACAGTAATATAGTTAATATTACTGTCAATCACAGCAATATTGCAGTTTAAACGAAAAAAGAAAGTTACAGAAAGAAAGAAAATAAGAAAGAAAAAAAAAATCGAAAAAGTCAACGCCGGAAACCGGCGAAAAAATCCGGAAGAAAAAAAAATTAAGAAAAGAAAAGAAAAAAATTAAAATTACCCTCAATCCTTTAAACTCAATCTTTAATTGTAACACACTTTAACTGTAATTTCATGAATTTTGACCACAAAAAATTCAATTTCAACTTTATTTTTTTTATTTTTTTTTTCTTTTTTTGCAAGGGTTGACTTTTTTTTTTTGTAATATTTTTTGTATTTTTTATACTTCCTTTCACCTCTACAAAATATCTTAACTTGTTAATACAATTTGCAAGCACAATTGGAACCACCTCACAAAGAACTTCATCTTTATAATCCCTAATGGAGAGTGATAGAAGTACTTGGTTATGCACCTTAAATTCTTCATCCACTTTAATCCTTTAAGCACAATTCACCAATAATTCTCTTGTAAGATACCCCAAATTTTCTAGGTCATGACATAAATCTTGGATAAGATAAGATAGCTGATTATGCTAGGAATATTGCATATTTGCTTTGTGCATGAACAAATATATTTGACTGTTTTTGAAGAATAGTGATGCGGTTTTAAAATGCTACATCAAGAGGATAGACATCTCAATATTTCCTTAATGTAACAGTGACTTCGAAGGGAAGTATAACTATAATTTATTGTTAAGTGTATAACTATCAAATCATTTTTAAATTAATTACTTTGTGATATCCTTCATCACGAATGGAAAAAACATATCACTACAATTAATCTAAAATTATCCGTTAGTAGATTCTTAAATTTTCTAGATAATATTTATAAATGATTATGCACGAAGGGGAATGAAATCCGATAAATCTTCTTTCTCACAATTAATTAATTCATGTTAAAAATTTATGATGGAGACCTTGAGATTTATACGTAATAAACTCTCCATAACGCTTAATATTTAAAATATTTTTAATGAAAGAATCTATGAAAAATTAATTACCATGCTCAATTTTTATGTTCTGTAATTATAAATCATGGGACTATCAGTTAATTTAAATCAATTTATTCTATTATATCCATTTTCCACCATATGGATAAAATGATGTATCATTATAATTTATTTCAAATTATCCGTGCCATTAGCAGATTTATCTAGATAATATGTATAATTAATTTTGTTCTAAGGGGAACAATATTCGATAATTTTTTTCTCATAATTAATTACATTATCATAAAATCTATGACAATATCCAATATACTTAACGTAGAAAAACTAATGATATGCCTAATTGGCCCAACCCAATGGGCCTACAAATTATTTACCTACTGGCTCACGAGCCCAATATCGAAAACCACTATCACCGAGGCCCAATCACCTTCAAGCAAGGTTTGGGCCCGACAATCTCAACTAAGCTATAAATACACATTTGAACTCATTCCATAAGGTACGTCCTATTAACTGAGCAATACTACAACTGTATTATGTTATATATATGTGTGTGTAATTTATTTTTTTAAACATATATTTACAAAATAGCTAAAAGAAAAAAAAGAAATTAAAATCTTCGGGGCTACAACCCACCCGCCCCTTCATAGGTCCGCAAGCGTTGACAACGCAACTACCTATGTTATTTAATTATAGGTAATTGTATCACATAAAATAGTTTAAAACAAAATATAATAATAAATTAAATACAAATTTTTGCATGTTTAAATTCGATTTAGTCCAATAATTATATATCATTGATCATATAAATAATAAAATCCAAATATAATAAATAATAGAAGACGTCGGCCGATATACTACCAGTACATGCATATTAGTACATGCATATCATGATATACTACCAGTACATGCCAATGTTAAATGTACAAGTTGCCTCAAATAATTGACAGGACTCAGGAGCATTTATTTTAATATTATAAATAGTTTTAAACTTCAACGGATATTTAACATCTTCCTTGTCAACTTGCCTACCCCTCTTTAATGTCTCTCAGCACATCGAATGAAGACAAAATGCAAACGACGTGGTAGAACTGCAAACGACCAAACACCCAAACCTATGGAAGGATCCAAAATTCGTGGTGAGATTTTCGATTTGAAGAAACATGGAAGAAATCGATTTCCAGATTTTTGCAATTATAATTTTCGGAACAACAAACCCTAAACACCAGCCGTTGTTTCCGAACAACAAGCAATTTGTAAACTGCAAACGAAACAAATGCAAATAGTGAACATCAAATCGAACGAAGACAAAATGCAAACGACCTGGTAGAACTGCAAACGATAAAACATCCAAACCTATGGAAGGATTCAAAATTCGTGGTGAGATTTTCGCTTTGAAGAAACAGGGAAGAAATCGAATCCCTGATTTTTGCAATTATAATTTTTCGAATTTGCAGTATAATAGGGAGAAAAATAGGGGATCTGATTTTGAAGATATATTTTACCGTATATTAATAGGGATATTGATAGGGGTACTTTTGACAAATTATAAATACAAAAATTTGCTGGAAATCAGAGTTTATTAGATGGATTTTAACACATATAATCTCTTATAGGAGGACCTATAGCATGCCCCATAATCAAATTGGTTTATTAAATGGATAAATGAAAAACAGCCGATGACAAGGCCACTAATTAATTAAAAGAGGACATCTAACTTTTTTGTCTTTCAAATAAATTCTGTTCATTCAAACTTATTTGCTAATAAGGAAAATCATTTTATATATACCAAAATTACTACCAATTCATTGAAACCCAGTTCAACTTTAATTTCATGATTTACACCACAATTTAGCCCAATTCTATCAATTAACCAATTTTAACCCGCCACCACCGGAGACCGCTTGACTTTTTTTTTTTTTTGAATTTTTCTTCCGGTAGGTCAACGCCGGGTCTCCGTCGGTGACTTTTTTTTTTATAATTTTTTTTTGTAAAAAAATATTTTAATTAATATTACTGTCGTGGCTACTAAATTATTGTCCCCAACAGTTATTTAACTGTCCGAGACAGTAATTTAACTGTTAATTGACTTTTTTTTTCTTCAAAAATATTTTAATTAATATTACTGTTATAGCTGCTAAATTACTATCTCCAGCAGTTATTTAACTGTCGGAGACAGTAATTTAACTGTTAATTGACTTCTTTTTTTAAATATTTTAATTAATATTACTGTATTCGTTGCTAAATTATTGTCTTCAGCATTTATTTAACTGTCGGAGACAGTACTATTAATTGACTTTTTTATGCTTAAAAAAAATATTTTTAATTAATATTACTGTCTTGGCTGCTAAATTACTGTCTTCATCAGTTATTTAACTATCGGAGACAGTAATTTAATTGTTAATTGACTTTTTTTTTCTAAATATTTTTTTCTTAAAAAAAATTATTTTAATTTATATTAATGTCTTGGCTGCTAAATTACTGTCTCCAACAGTAATTTAACTGTCTGAGACAATAATATTAATAATATTACTGCTCGGGAAAATAATATTCATATTACAGTCCCAAACAATAATATTACTGTCTGAGACAGTAATTTAGTATTCAAGACAGTAATATTAATTAAAATATTTTTTTCTGAGATAAAATAATTTCGAAAAAAAAAGTCAACGCTGGAGACCGGCGGTTAACGGTGGTTGACCGGTCGGAAAAAAATTTCAGAAAAAAAAAGTTTTCAAAAAAAAAGAAAGAAAGAAAGAAAGAGACCGCCGGTCTCCGTGGGTCAACGCCGGAATCTGGTCGGAAAAAAAAAAAATTCAGAAAAAAATTATTTTCTGAATTAAAAAATATTTTTTCAAAAAAATATTATTTTTTGGGTTAATGTAATATATTTGTCTAAATCCGAGGTTAATGTGTAATATTAAGGAAGTTAGAGCATAATGGATGAAATTGATAAAAATTATATTATGGAGGTGCAGGGTATTGTAGACTAAAGACATGGGGATGAGTTTATTTGAGAGACAAGTTTTTTTTGTGGACCAATGTGCATTTAAATTTAATGTGATAGGCCTTTTTGCCATTCGCCCTTATTAAATTTATATATGACTTTTCTTTTTTAATTACTAAAAATTTATTTGACATTCCTTGCTCCTGCTTTGTTAAGAATTTTATGTGCTTTTCATTTTGCATTTTTGATTTGAACATTATTATTCAAATAATAACTTATATTTGCAACATGTCAATATATTTTAAGACACTAATATTTTTTTTCGATGAACTTTAGTTAATATCAAGGTTGTAAAAATCGGTAATCGGGTCTGAGTCGGACAGGCACCGACTCACGATTAATCGGTGCGGCGGTGATTAATCGGTGATAAATCGAAAATAAATCTTTTTTAAAATTTAATATAATATATTTGTAGATATTATTTATAAATACTCAAAACATAGATAAAAAATATTTAAACATAATTATATCTCCATCATGTATATATTCTAATAACATAATAAAATTTTAATAATAATAAGATCATAATACATAAATATCCTTATAAAATATAAATAAAAAGACATTTTTTTTTAATTTACATAGATTCTTGGCATACATCATTAGTTTTTAACAATAATAATTAACATAAACAAAATAAAACATAAACTCCTTTTTTTTTTTTAATTAAAATTCCAACTTTTATTTTGATTTATAAAAAAAAAATAAAAAAAAAATACCGATTTTTGACCGATTTTTTGCCGATTTTTGCCACCGAAGTTTGACCCGCCTTAAAGGTTTGACCGCCTCGGACCACCTCAAACCGCCTCACAGGCAAAAAACCGATTTTTCAAACATTTACACTAAAATCGTAAAGGTTTTGGACCGCCTCCGCCTAGGCAACCGATTAATCGGCCCCCTCGACCGATTTTTAGAACACTGGTTAATATTAACACGCATAAACAATTTTAAACGATTTTGTCTTATATATTCATGCCAGGTCGGTACGACCGGGTTCAACCACGAACTTTCCACCGTCCCGGTCCAATCCATCGCTAAAACCGAGAGAGCTAAAAAAGAAACCGAGTCAATATGTAACGAACAAGAAAGAATCCGGTTAAACCGGGCGAAAAACACCCAAAGCCCATGTTATAACAAAACTGAAATAAGAAAGAGGGGGAGAGCAAAAAACAAATTATCCTCTTCATTAATTTGCTCAAGAATGTTAGGCGAGGGTGGTACCCTTCACTTGGGAAGCCACTGTAGGGTAGGGGAACCACTTCGAACAATGTGATATCTTACACCGGGGCACTTACGACCAGATGCCTCAAGAATAGCCGGCGCGTACGTGGCTTGAAAGCTCCTTTCTCTTCAACCAATTTCCCAAACAGCAGTTCACGACTTCCGTTTGACTTTTTGGGAAATTTCCAAACGCACAAAATTTTATTTATTGTTTTGTATTGTTCTCCTATAATTAAAAAAAAAAAATAGTTTTATTTTTAAAATAAAATCAATCATTTATAATTGAAGAGAACAAAGAAAAATAATAAAAGAGTGTAACAAGTTGTATAAGAAAGTTACGAATTATGACTCGAAACCGGGACGAGTCCACTATATTTTGAAAAACATTCCACTATATTATACCTTTATGTTTTATTAATTCACTCAAAATTCAATTTAATTAAAAAAAAAGTCCTAAAAGTTTTTCTTTTCTTTTTCTATTTTCCTGTCTTTTGATTTTGTCAAAGAAGAACAAAACAAAATCCTAAAAATTTCTTAATATAACAAAATTTTACACTCGTCGCTCTTAAAACAATAATTGTTTTCATTAATATTTTTACGTTATTTTTTAATGTATGTTCGGCCTCATTCGGTGATAAAATCCTGGCTTCGTCAAAAACTTGTTGGTTGTAATACTTACACGCAAGTGCACGTATCGTACAAGTAATATAGTGGACAATTAAGTCCGGATATGGAACCCATAGAGAATATTTAATTACTTAATCCTAGACGCTAAATCCTACCAATTATTATCAAGCCCACCCTACACAGTCGAATTTTGAGAGAATTAACTAAATTAAACTAAATTAATTAAGCAAATTAAAAAGGCAAAAATAAGGAAGCAATTTAAACACGAAGATTAATCAAAGTAGACAAGCCTAGGATTTTATTCTTCCCCATATGTGATTATTACTCCCCCAATTCCTTTAATTATGCAAGCAATTAACCCGGATTATTAACCTGAGATGCTAAATTAATCATAACCTGCTTCCGCGTGTATTACGATTCTAATACTCTACATTCAATTACTGTATTCCTATACAATTAATTCTAGAACGCAACATTAAGCACAAGTCTCAATAATGGCTACCTAAGAGATTAACTATATTCCTATGTTAATACCACAAAAGGCTCTTATACTACAGTTCTAATTATTAACCCAATCTTCTGATTCATACTATTAACAATAACATAAAAGCGCATAAAGTGGCCAGTTTCATGAACTTAACAAAACAAGTAGAAGAAATAATCCAGAATTAAAACTTGCATAAAATCATAGAAAAAGGGTTCATAAATCCCACATAGGGTTCCAAATAAAATCCTAGAAATAAGAACTTAGCTACTCGTGATTCTTATGATAAAAAAATAGAATAAATAAAAATAAGAAAAACTATGCTTGAGTCTTCGTTGATCTTCGTTCCTCGCGATTTGTGGTGTATAATTTCGCGCTTATGGTGTAGAGACTTGTTGCTTTTATAGGCTTTTCTTGATAAGGAAGTAGTGGAAACCTAATAGGAATCAATTTCCGCCACTTTCCCCCATCAGGATTTGTTCTTCGATTTTCGCCATGTTGGAGTCCGAATTTTGGAATGTTTCGTAAATAAGCATTGTAGCCCTTGAAATTAGCTTTCCAGTGCCGCTAAAATCAGCTGATTTGGAGCTTGTATGAGAGAGATATGCTCGAAATGGTGGACACTCCCAAAGCTGTGGCGAGATTCCTTCTTCCAATTTGATTTATTTCATTATTTGCAACTTTTTCCTTTCTTTTTGATATTTTTTCGTTCATGGACACCTAATTCTCGTTTTCACCTATAAAACACAAAATCAATCAATTAAAGCACAAATATAATTAAATCTAAACAAAAGATCCACGTAAAGTAAACGTATTGAGCGTAAAATCTACACTCAACAGGTACCATTGAGGGTACTTACACGGGGCTGGGACATGGACTCACAGTGGCCCCAATTTTGGTTTTTTTTCATGAGAGATCAAAACTTATATATATGAGTCTTCAGTTTGTAAGAGATCTCTACTGAAGACAACCCAGCTGATATACTGACAAAGTCTTTACCGTTATCTAAGTTTGCTCATTGCATGAACTTAGTAATGGTGAAGCAGGGGGACAAAGTTCTACGAGCATAAATGTTCAGTGAGGTGCAAGGATCTGCGATGAAGGTGGAGATTTGTTATGCTTGATCACAATCATGTATTGTAAAATATATCAATGGCCATGATCTATTGAGATGCTAAGTGTGCAGCTGATATGGACTACTTCACCCGGTTAAGATCACCTCGGAGAACCGGCCCGGTTTTGGTCAACTCGAGAAACCAAATCGACAATCCGTGCCTTGGTATACGAGTACTCAGGGGGAGTGCACTTCGGTGTGACAAGACGAGTTATACCCATTAGATACTTCCAGAAGGCCCAATTGTAAACTTCAGGCCCAATGCATGGGGGGTTCTCATCTATAAAAGGGGGTCTTTTTTATCCTTATGGGTACACAAGATAATAAATCTAGAAAATATATACATTTGATCTTTCATCATACCCCCTTTTTACTGACTTGACCGTCGGAGCTTCTCCGCCGGAAACCCTCTCCCGGCATTGTAGGTACCCCGCGGGCCGAACTTTCTGGTGAGCTTCTTTTCTCTGACATCTCTCAAGGAAGATCCGCTGTCGTTTTCCGAAAGTGGCTGCAACCGACAACTCAATTGGCGCCGTCTGCGGGAAAGGGACTGTTCCTTAGTGAAACAAACTCCGGGAAAAAAACTCTTATCTGCCCCGGGAGGACCGGATCTAAGCTAAGACGTACAGAAAATGGAGAATGAAGACATCACCGCCTGAAACCTGAAAAAGGAGCTAGACATGGCAGCACGTGAAGGACCGTCCCCTACTGAACCACCGCGGACCCCGATCAATAGGCCGAGCGGGAGCATGCTCACCCTTCGTAAAGGAAAGCATCCCCCTCGTTTCTCTGATTGTCACTCTTTCGAGTTCTTGTAACCCAAGTACGTTTCTAAAGGGCCATCAATGCCATCCACCCCACCTCCCGCGACTGAGCGCATGTATAATAAGGAGGAGGTTGAGGTGATGATCACTGCAGCCATAAAAAAATATTATTCACAACCGCCTCCCCAGGAGAAGAGGCTGAAGCGAGATCTCAAGCGAAATGCGCATGAGGGGCGGGCTGAGAATGAATGCGACAACTACTCGGCGAGTAAAGAATGAGGGAGTCAAGACTTACGAACTGAGGTCGATAGTTTGTGGAGGGACATAAACGAACTAAAAGCACTACGACACGGGGTGAAACGTGTCCTCGGGGCAATCAGCCCTTTTGCCAAATACATCGATGACGATCCAATACCCCCAAATTATCGACCTATCCCATTTGAATTTAACGGTACCTCGGATCCAGCTGAACACCTGAGTAGATTCAACAAAATGACCTCCCTTCACCAACTCACAAAGGGGGTGAGATGCCGAGCTTTCGTTACTACCCGAACAGGGCCGGCCCATGCTTGGTTTGGCTTGTTGCCGCAAGGATATATACATTATTTCAGTCAATTTGCTTTTATGAACCAGTTCACTAGTTCCAAGAAGTGTAAGAAGACCTCGTTGTCCTTATTCAACATCCGACATAAGAAGAGAGAGAGCCTACAAAATTACACCAAGCGTTTCACGTCGGCTACCTTGGAGGTCCCCTTAACGAGTGACGAAGTATTAATGGCCGCATTATCCCAGGGATTAAGGGATGATGAGTTCTTCCGAGCTTTGGCGCTCAAACTATCACCTGATTTTGATGACTTGCTAAGTCGAGCCGCCATGTTCATCAATCTTGAAGAGGCCTGACAGCAGAAGATAGAAGAATCCAATCACATTATGATATCAAAACCGAATGAAGGACGGAAAGGTAAAGATATCGTATTACCTCAAAAAGATGTTGCTCCAACCCAGCGAGTTGAAGAAACCAAAAGAACTCGCCATAGTCGTATCAGCCCCTCATCGCCCCCCTCTCTAGTATTTTTTGCACCATTGAAAAATGATCCGACCTGCGGTGGCCTCGTTTCGCTCGAGAAGAACCCCGCCAAAATCCCGCACTAGGCACTTTTTGTCGCTTTCATAATGAGTACGGTCATACCACTGACGAATGCTTGCATGTGAAGGATGAAGTGGGACGACTCATCAGAGACAACAAGATAGGAGATTTCGTAAAAATAGAACCCCCGTGTGTACAAAAATGGTATGCTCAATTCAGAAACCAGGCACGAGTGCCCCCTCCTCCACCAATGCCAAAGCGGGGATCATCCAATTGATATCAAGCAGGCCCATAGGAGGAAACACATATCGGGCAAGAATGCGTCACCTCGGTAGCATTAAGAATGGTCATGAAGTGTGTCACATATCCGAAGACAGGTGCAACAAGTACCCTCCCATTTCGTTCGGACCAAAGAATGTTGTGGATATTAACGACTTGCATTGTGACCCCTTCATCATCACGATCAATGTGTGTGGATACGACGTAGCCCGGGCATTTGTTGACACGGGCAGTTCTATTGACGTTCTCTCATACGCTTCTTTTTAGCAAATGAAACTTGACCACCCGGTGTTCCCGGTTACTACCCGGATATATGTATTCACAGGTTGTTTTCTTTATACCAATCAGGCAGGTTAAGGTGCCAGTTACTATAGACACCATACCAAACACCCGAACACAAACCGTTAATTTTATAATTGTGGAAGGCTTACCTACCTCGTATAATATATTCATAGGGCGACCTATGATGCACATTTTCCGAGCTATCTCCTCGACCATCCACCAAAAGCTTAAATTTCCTGCTAATAGTATTATCGGCGAGGTGAAAGGTGATCAAAGCCAGTCTAGGTCTTGCTACATCCAGGTGGTAAAGATAACAGAAAAAAGTAGGCGTGACACCCTCATGCGCAAGGACATCGGGGATGAGAAGCGACCTAGGATTGATCCTGAAGAAAAAGTCATACACGTACAAACGATGGACGAGTTGATGACAATTTACTTAGTTCCCGTAGAATACAAACAATCTAAAATAAGCAAAGAGCTGGAACCCGCTCTTCAAGAAAAACTAATTGCATTATTAAGGTCCAACTTGGACGTCTTCGCATGGCAACCGCGTGATCTGGTCGGTATTGCGCCCTATATCGCAACTCATAGGTTAAATCTCAAACCCGAATGTAAGCCAATAAAGCAGAAGAGACGTCATTGCGGGATCAAGAAAGATGAAATCATAGAAGAAGAAGTCCAACGGCTTCTAAATATCGGGCATATCTGGGTAATTAAATTTCCGACGTGGTTATCTAATGCAGTATTGGGAAGGCAAGTGGTAAGTGGCGGATGTGCATTGACTTCCAGGATCTGAATAAAGCTTGCCCCAAGGATTATTATCCATTACCTCGCATCGATCAACTCGTAGATTCTAACCGGTTATGAGCTCCTCTGTATGATGGACGTCTCCCAAAGGTACCATCAGATCCCACTAGATCCTAGGGACCAGCCCGTTGTAAGCTTTGTCTCGGCGACCAGCACCTATTGTTACGTCGTACTGCCGTTCGGCTTAAAAAACGCAGACGCCACCTATCAACGACTAATGGATAAAATGTTTATGGCCCAACTCGGATGAAACATAGAAGCATATGTGGATGACATGCTCGTAAAGAGTAGAAAGCGATCGACGCATCTCGCTGATCTCTCTGAGACCTTCGCCACACTTCGTCTTTTTGGCATGAAGTTGAATCCAGAAAAGTAGAATCACTCGCAGGGAATATTGTGGCGTTAGCCCGTTTCGTCTCGCGCATGGCTGATAAAAGCCTGTCTTTCTTTAAGGTTCTGAGAATAAAAACACAATTTGAGTGGACCTCGGAATGCCAGCTCGCCTTTGAGGCCCTCAAGGCGTCGCTATGTAAGTTACCCATTTTAACCAGAATGAGGTGAAATACTCTTTGTATACCTCTCCGTGGGGATGATGCCGTTAGTTCGGTCCTTTTCACAGAAATGGAGAAAAGAAAATTTTCGGTTTATTATATCAGCAAGATACTCACAGGTGCAGAAACGAGGTATTCTAAAGTAGAAAAAATTGCCTACGCCCTAGTAATCACCACACGACGTCTCCGGCCATACTTCCTCTCGCACACCATCATGATCCGCACAAGTTTACCACTACGCCAGACGATGGGCCAGCCGGAAGCATCAGAAAGAATTATTAGATGGGCGGTCGAGTAAGGACAATACGAGGTCCTGTACTAGTCCCGTACCTCGGTCAAGGGAGAAGCATTGGTCGAATTTTTTAGAGAGACCACTCGAATACCTATGGAAAAAGAATGGAAGGCTTATGTAGATAGGTCCTCTACAATAGTAGGAGCATGAGCCGGAGTCAGAATTATAGATCCAATCATAGCCGAACTCGAGTGCGCTATAAAATTACCACGAGTTTCCAATAATGAGGCGGAATATGAAGCCGTTATTCGAAATATGGAGATCACCCCAAGAACTTGGTGCCAGGGTATTACAAGTAAGTTCCGACTCACAACTCGGTATACACTGAAACACGTGGATTATTTCCACATATTGTTTTTAACTTTCTTATTTTCTAACTAAATTTTAGTTATGGAACAAGTAGTGCTTAGTGGGTTAAGTATAGTGCTTAGTGGGCTAAGTATAATGCTTAGTGGGCTAAGTAGTGCTTAGTGAGTTTAATTGTGGATATTATTCTAACTTCTTAACTAACCCACTAACCCATGTTCTTGAAGTGCTCTTGTAGTTGGTTTTCTTGCAGATCATGGGCTGAGGAGTGGAAGCTTGAAATGTCTATAAATACCGATTTCAATACTCAAGAAAATTGATCGATTCCGAAGAATAAAACACCGAGAGCTGAAAAGAATACATGAGTGATTTAGTGTGTTTTTAGGATCGGTTGGTTGTACTCCTCATGAGTACAATCTTTACGTACTTTTCATAAGTACATTCTTTACGTACTTCTCATAAGTACATTCTTTGTAGTCTAGATTGTTTAGTATATGTTTCTAGACTTGGTTGTAAGAATGATCAAGATAGTGATTCATTCATAAGATCTTTACATACTCCTCACGAGTACATCTTTGAAATCTAGAATTTTTAATATTTTTCTTTTTGTATCTAGATTTGAATGTAAGAATGATCATGAGAATGATTCATTCGTAAGGAAGAAGTTTTTGCACCTCTTCTGTTTGTATTCTTGGAATACTGATTTTAATATATTTTTTCCGTCCTGTAAAGGGCAAGTTCACAAGTCTTTACTTGTGAACATTTTTAATTCTGAGTATTGTTCTTTTGTCTTTATATTTCCGCTGCATGTTTGTTCAAGTGTCATAACACTTAAGACAACATCTCTGTATTAAACGAATTCGGGACCATAAATTCTTTCAATTGGTATCAGAGCCAACACTTGACGTATACTAAGTGTTTGTTCCTATTTTCTTTTTCAGAAACAAATTCGTGATGGATACTCAGATGACTGCTTCTATGCGACCTCCTGTACTCGACGGCACAAACTACACCTACTGAAAAGTCAAGATGAGGGCGTACATCAAAGCCATTGATGAGAGAGCCTGGAGATCTATTCTCACTGGATGGAAGCCACCAACTATCACAGATGCGGATGGGGATGTGTTTCCAACACCATAATTACGGTGGACACCATAAGATCTATCAAATGCTAACCAAAACTCAAAGGCGTTAAATGCAATTTTTAATTCAGTAGATTTAACAATGTTTAAATTGATCTCAGTGTGCACTTCTGCGAACGATGCTTGGGAAGTTCTTCAGCTACATTGTGAAGGATCAGACAGTGTCAGAAGAACTAAGCTCAGATTACTCTCTTCCAAATTTGAGAGACTGAGAATGGAAGAAACTGAAACAATTTCTCAGTACAATGAGAAATTGATTGATTTAGCTAATGAATTTCAATCCTTAGGTGGTCCTTTGAGCAACGAGACACTGGTGAACAAGGTATTGAGAACTCTTCCAGAAAGGTTGAGCATGACGGTTACTGCTATTGAGGAGGCGAAAGATACATCATCTCTACGGCTGGACAAATTAATTGGTAGTCTAAAGTCTAGAGAGATGAACTTTGAAGATCAAAGAAAGGAGAAAGGAAAGGCTATCTCAAATGCACTCCAGGCAGAATTAGAGAAGGAAGATGTTGCTCCGGAATATGATGATGATGCAGAGGAATGTCTCAACAATGTTGCATTCCAAATTCAGAAATTCAATAGGGCATACAGGCGAAGTGGAATCAAGCCCAGACAATTATTTCCAGATGGCCCTCCACAAAATCGACAAACTCAGCCCTGGAACAGATCTACTCCACAGAGAACATTTCCTCAAACATCTTCTCAGAACACTTTAAAAAATTCTTCATTTGTTCGTTCAAATTCTGAACCACCTAACTTGGATCACATTAAATGCAGAGCGTGTTCAGGATTTGGACATTATGCTAATGAATGTGCGAATACCTTGAGAAGAAAAGGAATGAGTTTGATTTGTGCTGTCAGTGATGAGGAGGAAGAGCAACCTGAACATACAGAGGAAGAGCAATCCACTAAAAAAGCTCTCTCTGTCAGATATATCACTTGAAATGCTTCTGAAACAGAATCACAAGGAGTTTCTCTGGATGCTGCAACACTTTCTGAAACACTTTCAGTAACTGAAATTTCTGAGTTAAATACTGATCATTATACATGTTTAAACTCTATTTCTTTAAATGCAGCAGAATCCAGTATTGAAGCAGTTAGTGATGAGGAAGAAATGTGTAAGAAATTGGTTATTGACTTGGAGAAGAAGACTCAAGCTCTAGATGCAGCCAACAAGGAAAATTCTTCCCTTAAAGAAACAATCACACATTTGGAGGTTGGTATCACCAAGAAGGATCTTGAACTGGCAAAGGTGAAAGATGAACTCAAGGAAGCAACTCTAGCAATCAAGAGGATGAATACCGGCACAACTAAACTCAAAGAGATTGTGTCACTGAAGAAGTACAACAAAAATGAAGGTCTAGGGTTCAAAAACCAAGTGAAGAAGCACATGCCAGTAACGAAGAAGGAGATTGTCTTTGTAAAAGAAAAGGGTTCAAATGGAAAAGAATGCAGAAATTCCACAGTCACCACTCCAGAGTCCAGAATAAGGGGATACATTTGTCATTACTGTTTCTCACCAGGACATCTTCGTCCATTTTGTGAGAAACTAAGTAGTGACAAAATGTTGTACAGAATGAGTCACATCACTCCAGGGAACATCTCCAAGAAAAAGGTAGAATTTACCAAAAAGGAGTATAGAATATGGACTCCCAAAGGTAAACTTTTGTGCAAGGCAGTATACACTTCTTTAAATGCTAACATTTCAGGTTCATGGTACTTTGATAGTGGATGCTCTAGGCACATGACTGGAACTAAAGAGTTTCTATCAAACTACCATACACTCAATGGTGGACGTGTAACCTATGGAGGAGGAGCTAAAGGCAAAGTGGTTGGACGTGGAACACTGAGTATTGATGGACTTCCAAAACTTTCAAATGTTTTACATGTTGAAGGATTGGGGTCAAATCTCATCAGTATTAGTCAATTGTCTGATGATGATCTACGTGTTCAATTTCATAAGTACTGTTGTCTTGTGTTTGATAATCAAAATCATTGTGTACTGACAGGTTCCAGGTCAATGGATAATTGTTATCAAACAGGTGACACCATCTCATGCAAGAGCTCAAGAGTAAGTGAAGTAGAGCTATGGCACCAGAAACTAGGGCACACAAACTTCAAAAATCTGAAGCTGCTCAACAAGTACAATGCCATAAGTGGAATTCTAGATCTCAAGATCAAGAACATTCCTATATGTGGAATGTGCCAGAAGGGAAAGCAAACTAGAGTGGCACACAAAGTGTTACAACATGTTGGTACCACCATTTGTTCTGAACTTGTACATATGGACCTTATGGGTCCTATAGAGGTAGAAAGTCTAGGTGGTAAAAAATATGTATTTGTGTGTGTTGATGATTTCTCGAGATATACTTGGGTGTATTTTTTAAGAGAAAAATCTGATCTAGAATACATGCATGTGTTTGGATGTGTTTGCTATGTCCTAAATGATAGAGATCATCTAGCTAAATTTGATTCAAAAAGTGATTTGAGTTTATTTGTGGGATACTCTAATAACAGTCATGCATATAGAGTATATAACTTAAGAACTCGAACCATTGTTGAATCTGTAAATGTGGTATTTGATGATCTTGCTGATCTCCGCAGTAAAATAGCTGAAGATGAAGTTGATGACCTGATTGCTGAAGGAGAAACAACCGGAGGAGACACTACTGCCACAAATTCTCCAGATATAAACAGTCCAATATCAAGAGAAGAGGGTGTTGAGCCAAGTGTTACCACATCTGACTCAATACTTCATACAGAGAGCACAAAAACTGAATTGCAGCCAACTCATGATGTCTGCAGAAAGGAACCATCAAGTAGAATCCAGAAAAATCACCCCTCGACTCAAGTTGTGGGAGATATCTTTGATGGGATAAGGAGCAGAAGAAAAGAGAGAGTGAATTACAGAGATATGGTAAGATTTGAAAATTTATCTTCTGAATGTGCACTAACTGGAACTACTTGCTTTGTATCTTCAGTCGAACCAAGGACTATTGCAAAAGCACTGAAGGATGAGTTTTGGATTAATGCAATGCATGAAGAGCTGAATCAGTTCATCAGGAATGATATTTGGTACTTAGTTCCCAGACCAAGTCATGTAAA
Source organism: Erythranthe guttata (assembly GCF_000504015.1). The sequence continues at coordinate 1,120,016 of NW_012194882.1, read as the reverse complement.
TGTGATAGGAACTAAGTGGATCTTCAAAAATAAAACTGATGAAAAAGGTACAGTTGTTAGAAATAAGGCTAGGTTAGTAGCACAAGGTTATACTCAGATTAAAGGTATAGATTTTGATGAAACCTTTACTCCAGTAGCTAGAATTGAACCTGTTAGGTTACTTCTTGCTATAGCCTGTTTTCTTAAAATTAAATTGTATCAGATGGATATAAAAAGTGCATGTCTAAATGGTGTTTTAAATGAAGAAGCATATGTAGAGCAGCCCAAGGGTTTTGAAGATTCTGCCAAGCCTAATCATGTTTTCAAGCTTAAGAAGGCTCTGTATGGTCTTAAACAACCTCCTAGAGCTTGGTATCAAAGACTCACTGACTTCTTACTTGAAATACATTTTACCAGAGGAGAGGCAGACAGAACTCTATTTGTTAGAAGAACAAATAACCATATCATTATTGTACAGATATATGTTGATGATATTGTTTTTGGTTCTACTTGTGCTAACCTTTTACAGTCTTTTGTAGATTCTATGTCTCACACTTTTGAAATGAGCATGGTAGGAGAGTTGAATTACTTCCTAGGACTCCAAATCAAACAGACCGGTGAAGGAATTTTTGTAAATCAAAAGAAGTATGCTCTCAATCTGGTCAAAAGGTTTGAGTTGGAGTCAGCCAATGGGTTCAAGTCAAAAACTGTCCAAGGACGATGTTGCTGAAGATGTTGACAGCACCCTATACAGAAGCATGATTGGAAGCCTTCTGTATCTAACTGCAAGCAGGCCTGACATTATGTTTAGTGTTTGTGTGTGTGCCAGGTATCAAGCTAATCCCAAAGTCACTCATTTTAAAGCTGTGAAGAGGATTATTAGGTATGTTGCAGGTACAGTAGACTTAGGGATTCAGTTTTTCAAAGACACAAATTCAAATTTGATAGGTTTTAGTGATTCTGATTGGGCTGGGGATATTAGTGACAGAAAAAGCACCTCAGGTGCATGTTTCTTTTTGGGGAATAATCTGGTTTCTTGGTTTAGTAGAAAGCAAAATTGTGTATCTCTTTCAACAGCTGAATTAGAATATGTAGCTGCTGGAGGATGTTGTGGTCAACTAATTTGGATGAAACAAATGTTGGTAGATTATGGGTTAACCAGTGATACCCTGACCATATCTTGTGATAATTCAAGTGCTATTGACATTTCAAAAAATCCTGTTCAACACTCACGAACTAAACACATAGATATTAAACATCATTTTATTCGTGATATAGTTGAGAAAAATATAGTGTGCTTAAAGTACATTCCTACAGAAGATCAGCTGGCTGACATCTTTACAAAGGCATTAGATTATGAGAGGTTTTCTAAACTCATAAAATCTCTCGGGATGTGTACTCAATAAACATGTCCTGAAATATGTTGCAGCACCTCATCAAACATCTTAAGCTGCAACATAATTTACTGAAGCTTAGCTTCTTTAAATAATGGCTTCACTGTGATGGATTATTTTCTAAATAAGTAACTAGAAGTCTTTCACCTTGAAACGTGATAATGCTTCATGTAAACATTTAGGGAATAATTACACTCACATAAGTCAAACTGCTCTATTTTGATAGTCATATCTTAGTAACTGAGGAACCTTCAAACTGAACACTTGATCATGTTCCATGTGAATTGTTTGACTTAAAAATAAGAGTTAAAAAAAAAAATAGATAGATATATATATATATAATAAATTCTATGCCTGTTAGCCAAATCTTTCTCACACTATTAATCATTAATAGATGTGTTTTTTATTTTTGTGAATATTTCGTGAGTGCTACTGTTATTATTTTTATTACTATTATTTTTATTGAATTATCACTATTTATATGGGTCATGGGGTACATGGGTTAGTCTTTTATCTTCCACTAAGTCCACTCCTTATTGTGCCATGTGTCACGTTTTGTTTTAAACTGCCACATAGACCTTTTTATTCTCCTTAATCACACTCTCTCCAAGAAAAACGCACACCACTTTTTCACCTTCTCCACTTCAATTTTTTTTCTGCAAAAATTAGGGCTTAGAAATTCCGTGCTTCTTTTTTCGAAAATTCACACTCAAAAATCAAAAGCACAAGAAGCAATTTTTTTATCTACTGTATCATGGCATCTCCTCCTAAAAATACTCTTCCTGCCGTTGATGATGTGCACAAGGATGCTGCAGCACCTGAACCAGCAGACCCTAATCTAGCCATCATCGTTCATCCTGTCAACCTTGAAGCCATGCCGACCAGCTTCATTGGGCCCGACGACGAGCTGAATCCGATTGACCCAGACGTTTTTCAAAACCTGGGTCCCTCTTCCACTATAGGAAGGTTTCCTACTCGCCGGTCTAAGCGCACGAATCCCTTCCCAAATCTGAATGCTACTGGATCACAACGCCGGAGGGGAGGACATTCTCCCAGTAGAGGCGACATAGCTGGAAGAAGAAGCAGCAGAGTCGGTCGCACTCCAATTAGGCCAAACCCACCAAGAGGCCTTCATTTGGTTGATGAAGAAACTGATGATGAAGAAGGAGATCCTACTTTTGCAGAACCAAGCCCAAGCTCTCTCCTCAAGCTCGACTGAGTCATCTTCCAAAGACTCACCTCCACTAGCATCAACTCAGGGGGAGACATTTCAGTCCTAACATGGCAGCAGCAGCCTCTCAACATCCTGTTTCTGAAGGTGTTGCTGCACATGTTCCAGAAGATGCTGCTGCACCCACTGTCTCAGCAAATGTCCCTCAGAGTGCTGCTGAGGATGCTGCTCCCTACCAGGATGAAGAAATGCCTGATTTTTCTGAGATGTCCTCTGCTGAGCATGTTGACATTCCCACCGTTGATGCTCAGGACTTCACTACCACTGAAGAAACACCCTCACCACCACACGCAGACCCTCTGGAAACTCTGGCAGAAGCAACTGTTCAAGTGGATGCACCACCTTCCCAGGTTGAAGAGGAAGAGAAAAGTGATGACAGTTGAGAAGTGCCCTTGCCTCTTTCCGCAAGAATTTGCCATCATCAGAGTCAGACAGTGATTCTTTCGAGGACTCATCTCAGATGGAAGAAGATGTTGATCCACCTGTTGCATCACCTGAGCCAGCATACATCCCAGATGAACTTGAAGACTCAAAAGAAGAGGAATCCTCTGAGGAAGAAGAGCTAGACTTGGATGTGAAGAATCTGTCAACTCCTTTTGAGGTAAACAATGCCTTCAGTCCTACTTTTTATTTTGAATCTGATTCAAATTTGAGTCCTCAAATCATGAATCGCCAATTCATTGAGGAAAAGAAAATTTTCAAGGATGAGTTTGATAGACAAAGGATCACTACTTTTCTTGATCAAAGAAAAATCCTTAGTCTAGTTGAGATTGCCTGCTCCTATGATCCCTCTGTTGTGAAGGAATTTTATGTAAATTTACAAATTTTTTAAAGAAAAATTCTCCAAACTTTGGCAAAGTTTTTGTGCGAAATTCCATTTTCTCCTTTTCTCCCAAAATTATCAACTCTCATTTACAAACTCCTACTATGATTGATGAGGATAATTATGGTGATTTTACTGAAGTTTGTAAAACTCTTTTTGGCAATCGTTTTAAATCTTTCTCTCATCTACTCCATTCTGCTTTCTCACACTTGGCATGATAATTGTTTTTCAAAATTTTCTCAAAGCTCCTCATGTCCAAGATTTTCCCTGGAATGGAGATAATTTCCTCTCAACTGAATCAGGTCAAAATAATCTTGGTACTGAAGGTGTTGCTCCTCATGTTGACAACACTCCTAACATCCTTATTTCTGTTTCTCGAGATTTTTTTTAAAACAGCTTACTCACTCCCTAGTTCAGATCACCTATCATCAGTGCATGGTGGAAATGCTTCAGAGAGCTCTTTCTGATCAAAAAGGGGGAGAACAAGCTGGTCATGAAGTTGAAGCAGGGTGAAGCTGAAGGAGCAGAGGTAGTGGATCCAGTACTAGTGATGAAGGAACATCAGCTGATACTGAGGAGACTTTGGATTGCACTATTTTGTTATTTGCTATATTGGTTATCATATTCAGGGGGAGTTCAAGCAATGACTCAGAGGGAGTTAAGCTTAAATTTAGTTTTGATCAGAAAGTTAAAAAGGGGGAGTTTGAAACACGTGGATTATTTCCACATATTGGTTTTAACTTTCTTATTTTCTAACTAAATTTTAGTTATGGAACAAGTAGTGCTTAGTGGGTTAAGTATAGTGCTTAGTGGGCTAAGTATAATGCTTAGTGGGCTAAGTAGTGCTTAGTGAGTTTAATTGTGGATATTATTCTAACTTCTTAACTAACCCACTAACCCATGTTCTTGAAGTGCTCTTGTAGTTGGTTTTCTTGCAGATCATGGGCTGAGGAGTGGAAGCTTGAAATGTCTATAAATACCGATTTCAATACTCAAGAAAATTGATCGATTCCGAAACACCGAGAGCTGAAAAGAATACATGAGTGATTTAGTGTGTTTTTAGGATCGGTTGGTTGTACTCCTCATGAGTACAATCTTTACGTACTTTTCATAAGTACATTCTTTACGTACTTCTCATAAGTACATTCTTTGTAGTCTAGATTGTTTAGTATATGTTTCTAGACTTGGTTGTAAGAATGATCAAGATAGTGATTCATTCATAAGATCTTTACGTACTCCTCACGAGTACATCTTTGAAATCTAGAATTTTTAATATTTTTCTTTTTGTATCTAGATTTGAATGTAAGAATGATCATGAGAATGATTCATTCATAAGGAAGAAGTTTTTGCACCTCTTCTGTTTGTATTCTTGAAATACTGATTTTAATATATTTTTTCCGTCCTGTAAAGGGCAAGTTCACAAGTCTTTACTTGTGAACATTTTTAATTCTGAGTATTGTTCTTTTGTCTTTATATTTCCGCTGCATGTTTGTTCAAGTGTCATAACACTTAAGACAACACCTCTGTATTAAACGAATTCGGGACCATAAATTCTTTCAATTGGTATCAGAGCCAACACTTGACGTATACTAAGTGTTTGTTCCTATTTTCTTTTTCAGAAACAAATTCGTGATGGATACTCAGATGACTGCTTCTATGCGACCTCTTGTACTCGACGGCACAAACTACACCTACTGGAAAGTCAAGATGATGGCGTACATCAAAGCCCTTGATGAGAGAGCCTGGAGATCTATTCTCACTGGATAGAAGCCACCAACTATCACAGATGCGGATGGGGATGTAAGATGATCAACAAAGTAGTCAGCACGATAGAATATAGGTAAAAAAGAAGGCATATTCAGATAAGAAAAAAAAATATGATATCAAGTATTGTAATGCCTATACATACTTATATCTGCCCGATTTAACGGGTGCGTCTCGTTTTCATGAAAATATAAATGACGAAGTATCGGCGGAAAAATCATAAGATTATCAGGGAGGCCATAGCTCGATTGAAAATGGGCAGTGTTCTAAAAATCGGTCGAGGCGGCCGATTAATCGGTCGCCTAGGCGGAGGCGGTCCAAAACCTTTACGATTTTAGTGTAAAGGTTTGAAAAACCAGTTTTTTGCCCGTGATGCGGTTTGAGGCGGTCCGAGGCGGTCAAACCTTTAAGGCGGGTCAAACTTCGGTGGCAAAAATCGGCAAAAAATCGGTCAAAAATCGGTTTTTTTTTTTGTTTTGTTTTTTTTTATAAATCAAAATAAAAGTTGGAATTTTAATAAAAAAAAAGGAGTTTATGTTTTATTTTCTTTATGTTAATTATTATTGTTAAAGAACTAATGATGTATGCCAAGAATCTATGTAAATTAAAAAAAAAATGTCTTTTATTTATATTTTATAAGGATATTTATGTATTATGATCTTATTATTATTAAACTTTTATTATGTTATTAGAATATATATATGATGGAGATATAATTATGATTAAATATTTTTATCTATGTTTTGAGTATTTATAAATAATATCTACAAATATATTATATTAAATTTTAAAAACGATTTATTTCCGATTTATCACCGATTAATCACCGCCGCACCGATTAAACGTGAGTCGGTGCCTGACCGACTCGGACCCGATTACCGACTTTTAAAACCTTGAAAATGGGTAATCATTTTCAATAGCCAATCGTCAACAGGGAGATGTTTACTTTTCCTCTTCTCCGGAAGAGTGGCGACCCAAGGACGCAGGTAAGGGGCATCGACGGGATCCCTAACAAAAAAGTAATGACCTTGTCACCCGTTTGTTTTGTTCAGTGGCATCAAAACTTTGTAGCTCGGGCAAGCCTAGATCGAAACATGGAAAGGGCTGGAGTTCTTTATAACCACAACGCTCCTAAAGCGAGTTGGGGTAGGGATAATGCCCGCCCAAGCACAAAGCATGCGAAACCCAGTCATGATGATTATGGCATGAGGATGGAATTGATTTAAAGATACATTATAGATTTGGGCTATCTCAGAATACTAAGGAGAAATAGGGAAAGATAGAATGAAGTAAAACTTCTCTGAGAACCAGGTGCTACAACCCGGACGAGGGTTGAGGGGTCGGTCGTTTTTGGATGGGAGGACTAGTTCGATATCGCTAGATAGGCCTATGTCGTGAGCTAAGTTAATAAGATCTATTTCGCTCAGAGTACTAGCTCCCCATTGGTTGTCGAGGTCTCGCCAACGGAGTTGGAGAACCATTGCTAGCAGGAGCCCGTACAGCCTCCATAGATTTTTTCTTACTGACATCACTTCGAATTTTTCGAGATGAGGAGAACCGCGACTCTTCTTCTGAGGACGACGGGACTGGCAAGATCTCGTTAGACGAGATAGTGGTGGTAAAACCCTCGTCGCCCCCTTCGGAAGAATGACAAGGGGGCAGTTTTTGCCCAAATGGCTCAGAGGAGTGGGAAGACATATGCAGAAATGGCAGAAAGAAAAAATGAAAAGGAGAAGGAAGGGTTATCGTACCTTTTCTGTGGAAACAAACACGGAATAGTAATAAATTCTTCAAAAAAGCAAATCGTCAGGAGTATTAGCAATGGAGAGGAAGGCGTAGGAAAAGAAAGAAAAAAATTGAAATTTCGCAAGGAGGAAGTATTTATAGAAGAAGAAGAAGGTTAACAATTAATCTCGACCACTCAAACAAGCGTTGAGATTCGACTCGGATGCCTCGATCCCAACAAAAGCACCCGTTGAGGTGCTGTAATAATGATATCATGCATGTCAATCGTTTATACACGCCGTCGAAGACCATCAGTACAAACATGACACGTGTATAAGGAAGGTGAAATGACTAAAGTTTTTGTACTCCGTATTCTAAAACGAAAAGAAGTAACAAGTTCATTTTATAAATACGGAGTAGGGGGGAGTAGTTGATATGGACTTCTTCGCCCGATTTAGATCACCTCGAAGAACCGGCCCGGTTTTGGTCAACTCGGGGAACCAAATTGAGATTAACTTAATAAGGATACGACAATCCGTGCCTCGGTATACGAGTACTCGGGGGGAGTGCACTTCGGTGTAGCAAGACGAGTTATACCCATTAGATACTTCCAGAAGGCACAATTGTATACTTCAGACCCAAGAAATCATTGGGAAAAACCCCAGGGAAACCTTGGGGGCCAAGGCATGGGGGGTTCTCATCTATAAAAGGGGGTCTTTTTTCTCCTTATGGGGACACAAGATAATAAATCTAGAAAATATGTACATTTGATCTTTCATCATACCCCATTTTTACTGACTTGACCGTCGGAGCTTCTCCACCGGGAACCCCCTCCAGGCGTTGCAGGTACCCCGCCGGTCGAACTTTCCGGTGAGCTCCTTTTCTCAGGCATCTCTCAAGGAAGATCCGTTGTCGTTTCCCAGAAGTGGCTGCAACCGACAAATCAAAGGTGGAGGTTTGTTTTGATTGATCACAATCTTGTATTGTAAAATAGACCAGTGGCCATGATCTATTGAGAAGCTAAGTGTGCAGCTGATAAGATGGAGCCTAGCTGCAGTTGATCATCCCTTGAAGAAACCTTCATGAAGTTTCTCCTTGCACATGGATAACTAACTTCAGCTAATAAGTGGTTATCAGTTGGCTGATGTGGCAAGTGGAGCGGTTACTGCTTTGAAGGGCTAAAGACAAGTATTAATAGATAGTCTTAGGAATAATATAATCAAATATTCAATAACACATTGAATTCATGCAGATGAGAGAAACAGTTGTTGAGGGAGATTGAGAAAATGAGAGAAATAGGAAAGAGAGATAGATCGAGATATCAATCCTTGAAGATCTGAGAGAATTCTTGTAATCTGTAACAACCAGTTGTTTGTTTGTGTGGTTGAAGAAGTGCTCCTCATTGCAAAGTGTACGTAGATCATTATGATCGAACCACTATACATCCATTGTCCCTGTATCTCTTCCTCTGCTATTCCATTCTTTATTTCTAGTAGTAATATGCATGCATTTTAGGGTTTCTTTGAACTGTATCAATCAGATAGGCTGAAATGTGTTTGATATATTGTCCAGCTCAGTTTGTGTGTGTGTATAGCAACAAATTCTTATCTCCTATATAAACAAACAAGAAAGACTTGCACAAAGATAATTTATTGGATTAAAATAAAATATTGCGGGTTACAAACTCTAATTTAATCCTCTGATTCTTCTCTCAAGAACAATATGCGTTTGACTTTGAATTTCGGAGTCGGGTCGTTGACTTGATCTTCTCCAATTTGTAAACCAATTCTAATTTTGACTTTGAATTTAACCGCAAATTTTTCGAATATGTAAAACATAAATACAAGACAAGAAAAATATAGGAAACAAATAAATTTATTATCAAACAAAAGCGGATTACAATCTCCGTAATTCCCCTGATTCTTCTCTCCTATTCTAATTTTGATTCAAGGGCTTAAAAGCTTGTTCTTGAATCGAACATATGATTTCCTATCACGAACACCTCGAATTTAAATATGTTATGAATTCGAGGAATTGGACATATGATTTCCTATCACGAACATCTCGAATTCAAATATGTTATGAATTCAAGGCGGAGGCTCGAGACGTGGGCTTGAGAGCCCGATATGTGTCTGTGTGAGTCTGCTTTTTTGCATAAGTCGAATGCCCTATTTTATAGGCACAAACTAGGGTTTTTTGGCACAAGCTAGGGTTTTTTTTGATTTGCAGCATGGGCCGGACATTTAAAAGCCCAAATATATTATGGACTTTAATTTGAGACCTAATTAATAACCGATTTATTTTGGTTATTAATTAGTAATTTATCTCAAAATTTCGATGTCTACAGTGTGTTATATGGTTGATTTCTGATCTGTTTCCAACAAATTCTAAGAAAAAACTGACGTTTTCGCCTAGAAATTCAAGGTGGTTCTTGTCAAAAGAAATCGAAAGGCGAGGATATGATTCTGGATTCTGATGCATAATAGTGATAGAAAAATTAAACTAGAGATGCTAAGCTAGCTGCCATCTTTAGCTTAAAAATCTTGTTTAATGTTTTGGATAAATGTTGTTTTCTGCAATTAGAGTAATGAATTGTAGAAGAAGACGAGCGATCAAATAACCGAAATATGTGGCAGACGTTGGTTGAGGGAGTTAGATGCTACACCGGATTATTTACACTGTGATGTTGTGATGATGCTAGAGTTAGATCACCTTAAAGAGTTGAAGTAGGAATGAGCTGGAAGAGCAGATTGGATCACTGGCTCACGAGCTTGATGACCTTGAGATACCTGCAATTATAGAACACGTGAACTAGGCGGGGGTTGATCCGGCGGAAACCCCTCCGACGCTCAAGTCAGACGTGCAGTTAGAAGAAGTAGTTATTAGAGTGTTTGAATCTGAGATCGACTGATCATTTCCATTGAAGATTAAATACATAAGTTGTTTATTGATCGTTTTATAGTCTATACTAATCTATACTATCTATAAAAGTAGGAATGTTAGGTGAGTTTCTTCCATTTTATGTGAAGACTAAAATACCCTTTTCATTAGTTAATTTACTAAGGGTTGCAAGGATGATTGGGTAATTATTATTATTATTATTATTATTATTATTATTATTATTATTATTATTATTATTATTATTATTATTATTATTATTATTATTATTATTATTATTATTATTATTATTATTATTATTATTATTATTATTATTATTATTATTATTATTATTATTATTATTATTATTATTATTATTATTATTTTATAACGGTAACATCCATTTGTAAAGTCATACAAGGTTAATTGGAAATATCATATTAATAATAACCTAACTTTTCTCTTTTAAAAGAAATTAATTATACCCTAATTATCAAAAGTTGATGCCCATTAGTAACCGATGAAATTCTCTGCATTCATTAGGATTTAGGAAGCAACTTCCGTCACGCATACATGCAAGGATAAATGAGTAGAAGGATATTAATTGATAACAATTTTCAAATATTAAATCCATGCAATTCTTCACTATTCATCACAAGGGGACGTTTCTAATTTATCATTTAGCTGTGTGCACTTTTCATATTACACCCAAGAAAGAAAATTAGAAAGGAAAAAAATATACGTAACTCAATTCTTTCCACAAGCACTAAGTTGTTTACATGTTACATCCAGGTATTTACAAACGCGCATCACTACATAAATATATTTAACCAGACAAATATTTCAGGTATGTTTATGGCCGGTGTTTATGTTTATAATTTCTATTAAATACATGTAATTAATATCTAAAACTCTAAATCTAGAAGGAATGAAGCCATGATTGAGCAAGTTCGAGATTCACGATAATTGGTCAAAACGATAATTTGTGTCCCCGTGTAGAAATTGGACATTATCCAAATTGAAAATGTATTGTACTGCTTTATTAATATTCCATAATTTTTTTCGTTAATTAGGTAGGTACGTAGATGGACTAAGACTCTATTAAACACACCTCTTGGGTTCACCGGCCATCATCATAGGTTGCACTGATCATGGCAGTTTCGTGATCAATGCTCACAAGGTTATAAATCAAAACAAGGCAATCCAATATGTCGTGACATCACATTCTGAAGAAACAAAAAGCAGTCCGACTAAAAGTCGTCCGAGTTGGAAGTGAAATAAGTTGCGGAACAAACTTTAATTTGCTTCCAATATTTAGGAAGTTGGTTATGATTGATGAAGAAGCAAGTATATAAACCTTGAGATAAGTTAAATTGGTTTCGGATATCAACAAAGCTAAAGACTAATTAAACTTATTGTAGGGGGGCGAGAATTAGAATTGTGATAATTAATGAAAACTTCAATATTTCGTTGGCCACTTGATCTAAATAAGTAAGATATACATCATAGTTAAAAGAATTGTTCTAAGGGGCATCTCAACCATATTTATTTTTCCCATCTGCAGTACTATTTAAGTGTTTAAAAGTTTATTGATTTACACAAGATTTTATATTAGATGTTTTTATTGTTGTTTGTTAGAGGGGAAATCAAATAACCAATACACACATACACAGTGGCGGAGCCACCCTTTGGCAAGGGTGGGCTCCAGCCCACTCTCATTTTTTACAAAATTATACTATATATTATATTTATATATAATTAGCCCCCAAATAGTTTAATTTAGCCCACCCAAATAATTTAGTTTAGCTTATTTACCAAAAAATTTATGTTATATTAGTTGAAGTTTATAATTTGTAGTCATTTTATGCTAATTTATGTTAATGAATAAAAAAAAAATCGGGGCCGCCGCCCCCGAACCCCTGTCAATGTTAAGCCCACTCACCCAAGTAATTTAGTGTAGCTTATATTAGTTTAAGTTTATAAATTGTGTTGTTATTTTGTGCTATATTTTTATGTCAATGAATCAAAACAAAAATCGGGGGCGCTGCCCCCGAACCCCTGTTAATGTTAATCCCACTCTGTCTCGAATTTCTGGCTCCGCCACTGCACATACATACACTTTTACCATGTAAGTATACAAATAATGTGTTTGTGGTGTTTTAATATTCAACATTTACAACATTCTGGTAAGTATTTTTCCCAAAATGAGCTAGGCGGTCACAAAATGAGCAAATCATGACGTTTGAAGAAGTAACAAGCATTTATATAATTATGTCAGATACCCATTTCCGTGCTGAACATTTCAAATAATAACAAATGGAGACAATATGCATCCGGGGAGAGTGTGAGTGCGTAAAATTAAATTTTTGTTCTTACTTTTTCTTTTATTTATTAGGAAAAGTTGTTGTACTGACTAATATATTCATATTGTAATTAGAAATCCCAATATAAGTTGATGTGTTTAGATTATAGGCTTACAAAAATGTGGGTTGTATTTGTTTTCTTCTGTATAATTTTTATGCATTGTAGAGACATTAATAATTTTCTTGGGTTTTGGAACTTGGAATATACAACATGCAAAGAAGAAATCATTACTCACATTAATCAGTGACATATGTTCAGTATACATTTTACATTCAATACGTGTACTTTACATGAATCTTTTGTTCAAACTTAATTATATTTATGCTTTAGTTGATAGATTTTGTGTTTTATAGGTGATAATAGAAAGTTAGGTATCCATAAGGGAAAAATGATCAAAAATAAAGGAAATTGTTGCAAATAAGCAAATAAATCAAATTGGAAGAAGGAATCCGGCAACAGCTTTGCCAGTGACCACAATTTCAATTATATCTCTCTCATACGAACTCCAAATCACTTGATTGCAGTGGCATTGGAAAGCTATTTGCAAGGGCTATACTTCTTATTCCATGCAACTTTTCAACATTCAGACTCTAACATGGTCAAAATCGGAGAACAAAACTTGGTGTGCCAAAGTGGTAGAAATTGAATTCTATTAGGTTTCCACTATTTCCTTATCAACTCTCCGTAAGCACGAGGTTTTACACCACAAAATGCGAAGAACGAAGATCAACGAAGACTGAAGTATAGTTTTTCTTACTTATTTTATGAATTCAATTTTGTTTATCATAAGAGTTACGAGTAGCTAAACTCTTGATTGCTAGAATTTTAATCGAACCTTATGTGAGATTTGTGAACCCAATTCTATGATTTTATGCAAGTATTAATTTTGGAATATTTTTTCTACTTGATTTAAGTGAACTTGATCACTTTATGTGCTTTATTGTTATTGTTGAATGCAAGAATTGGAAGACCGGTTTAACAGTTAGAACTGTGGTAGAAGAACATTTGTTGTGTTAGCATAGGAACATAGTTAACCTCCTAGGTAGTCATTATTGAGATTTGTGCTTAATGCTTTGTTCTTAATTGACTTGCGTAGGAATAAAATAATTTAGTTATGAATAATAGAATCATAATACACGCAAAAGCGAGTTATGATTAAATTAACATCTTAGGTTAGTAATCCGAATTATTTTATTGCATAATTGAATGAATAGAGAGATCAATAATCACATAAGGGAAGATACAATCATAGCTTGTTGAGTTAATTTGCCTATTCTTCGTGTTTATTTGCTTAATTATTCTTAATTGCTCTTATTTGTGTTTTATAATTTAGTTTAGTATTTAGGATAAATTATCATCAATTCGACTGCGTTGGGTGAGCTTGAACATAATTGTGAGAATCTAGCACTTAGGATTAGGCGCTTAAATATTCCTTTTGGAATCGATACTCAAACTTTTAGTCAACTATATTAGTTGTACGATATGTGCACTTGCGTGTAAGTATTTACACCAACAACATATTATGATTCATATTCTTGCTACATGTAAGTTATGTCGCAATTTATTTGTGCCACGTGCTTCTATATTGTTAAGGTAGATGGGGAAATTTGTAGGGCCTTTTGATGAAACAAACAATGTTGCTATAAACAAGTCAGTTATCCGGTGACCAAATTGTATTATTTCTTCAAAGTGGTTTTTTTTTTTCTAAATAAGGTCTCGAAATTGCATTTAGGTGGAGTTTGCAAAAACTTTTGTAAAGTCATTCTTGAGTTTTCTTTGACTCAAAATCACTTTTAAAGTGTTTGCAGTACAAACTTTTGCTTCTAATTCTCTAATAATAAGTTGTTCTAAGCTAAAATATAAAAAGCATGTATGGACCAACTTCTCTTAAAATAAGTTATTGGAACTGGTTTTTCATGGAGTTTGCAAATACCTCCGACTTTAAGAAATAAACAATCATTAACTTAACTCATAATAACCAACTTCTGTTTTTCTACAAGGTTTTGAAAACACCACCTGGCTTGCAACGCACGTGCACCTGCCTAGTAATTATAAAATGATGAATGTGGTTGTGGTTTCTTCCATTTTTTATTTGTACAAAAATGCCCTCACTAAATGGCTTTAGCATATAAAATTTGAAGGGAAATTACATAATTTAGTTATGAATTAATATACAACAAATATAATAATAATAGTAATAATTACCTTCATACGGTTCATTGTATTAATGAGATTAAAACTACAATGCGTATTTAGAATTCAAAGTCACACGATCCAAATGCAGTTTTTGGAATTAAGTTGCCTATTGATATACCCTGCTAATCGACTCTAAACTTCTAATATGTAATAATCTAAAATAAATGATTAAACACAAGAAACTCAAGTGTCTAAGCTAATGATTTGAGCGCCATTAAAATTCAATTAATTTGGTCTTTCTCTCAGTTTTTTCAAGTTATACCCTCTTGTGTTTCTCGATTTTTTAAGAGTTGGATCATGAAGCATGACCAAATTTACATTTTTTGTACGGACCCTCTGTTGGCCGAAAACCTACACGCAAGTGCACGTATCGTACAAGTAATATAGTGAACAATTAAGTCCGCATATCGAACCCACAGGGAATATTTAATTACTTAATCCTAGACGCTAAATTTTACCAATTTTTATCAAGTCCACCCACCCTACACAGTCGACTTTAGAGAGAATTAACTAAATTAAAATAAATTAAAAGGCAAACAAAAACAAGAAAGCAAATAAAACGAAGATTTAATCAAGATTAGCAAGCCTAGGATTTTATTCGTCCCCCTATGTGATTATTACTCCCCCAATTCCTTCAATTATGCAAGCAATTAACCCGGATTATTAACCTGAGATGCTAAAATAATCATAACCCGCTTCCGCGTGTATTACGATTCTAATCCTCTAGATTCAATTAGTATATTCCTATGCAATTAATTCTAGAATACAACATTAAGCTCAAATCTCAATAAAGGCTACTTAAGAGATTAACTATATTCCTATGTTAATACCACAAAAGCTCTTCTACCACAGTTCTAATTATTAATACGATCTTCCGATTCATGCGATTAACAATAACATAAAAGCACATAAGGTGATCAAGTTCATGCACTTAATAAAACAAGTAGAAGAAATAATCCGGAATTAAAACATGCATAAAATCATAGAAAAGGGTTCATAAATCCCACATAGGGTTCCAAATAAAATCCTAGAAATAAGAAAATTAGCTACTCATGATAAAAGGAAAAACACAAATAAAATAAGTCATAAACGATAAATCTATGCTTAGAGTCTTCGAATTCTTCGTTATTGCTTTGTTGCTCTCCAAATTGCGTAAAAAGATCCTCAATTGTGTGCTTGGCTTGGTCTTATATAGGGTGAAGAACTTGGGGAAGAAGACAGTTTCCTTGTGCAATTAAAATTCCTTTACTGCGCAACTTCGGAGTCTCGAACGGGGGTCCCACAATTTGCACTAAAACTGGGACGGGGTCCGAGCTTTAAATCTTCAAAATTTTGATATTTTCACTTTTGACCCATATTTTCGCCAAAATTGCAATTTTGACCCCATACTTTTCCAATTCTTCAATTTGTACCTAAAATACAATAAGTCAACTTTTTAAGCACCAATTATCGTTAGAACACACCAAACGCTCAAATAAAAAGATACGATAAAGTGTAAAAATATACACTTAACACACCCCCAAACTTGAACTTTTGCTTGTCCTCAAGCAAAATCAACCAATAAGCAAATATCTCAACGATAACATCTCATCACATAGATCAATGATCAACTTCACGTTTTCAGAAGTTGTAATTATAATGACAATTCTTAGGCATTCGCAAGCTCAAAATTCAACAACACTTAGTCACTCACCATTACCAAAAACCACAAATCATGCAATTGCTTCAAGCATCCAATATATGTAAATTAAAAATAGAAAAAATTTATACTTACATGCATATGCTTGACTCCAAATGCTCACCAAATTATTCTACTCTACTAATATCGAACATTAAGCTATTGGGATCATTGGGGCTTTGTGGCTTTCAATTGTTAGGCTATTTGGTTCGAGGTAGGAAATATGGGTATGTGTGGCTATTTTTCTTGAATTTAATTGATTACGCCAAAATTTGAAAGATAGGCGTTTGAAACAATGAATTCACCTCTACGGACTTTAATAAACTCGATTTTCAAAAGTTCAAAAGTCTCCACTTTTGCTTTTGAGGCAATGGATCGAGTTATCAAAAATAATTCAATAACTAGTCCTTATTTCTCCCTTCTAGTCTCTTCTTCTTCTTCTTCTTCTTCTTCTTCTTCTTTTTTTTTTTTTTTTTTTTAATATATGTATATAGAAGCATATATATTTGTCTTTTTTTGTTTTCGAAGAAGAAGGACCTTATAAAGTTTTTCGACCGAACTCCAAGTGGTAATTTTTCAAGAATCTCCACCTATTCTACCTTACACATTGGCTAAAAGAAAGAACACCTTTTCTCCGAGGCTCAAATCAAGGTTCTAAGGATAATTTCGATAAAAAGGTAGGCTTGAAAGGCTCAAACGGTTCAAAGAAGGCCCAAATCATATCCCAAATCACTCACTACTCAATACTTCGTATCATAAATTTCCTAAGGTGAGTTCTAAAACCGAACATAGCATGATCTAGCACAAATTAATTCCAAATTTAAAATACAAAACATTCAACCAAAGCAATGCACAAAATGTGATTCCTAGCAATAATTCGCTTCTAAGTTCCGTTGAATCGAAAGCTAAACAAACATCAAATCCTTATCACACAAAACAAGCAATCTCATCATCAAACATTGATCATCTCTCATCATCATAAATCATCGATGCATTCGACTCAAGCAATTATTATTATTTTTTTTTTTATTCCGAAAAAAAAAACGATAAAAGCAATAAAAACGAATAAAACCTAATGCATGCAAACTAAAACAAATAAGCACAAAAATAACATGTTTTTCACCCCCAAATTTCAAATTTCCGTTGCCCTCAACGAATTTAGCACAAAGTTTAAGGATAGAAAACACCTGATTTAGTCGGAGTCGATGTGATCGGGGTGCTCCTCCCTCGCTCTCTCACGCTCATCCTCATCGGAAAGCTCGGGTACGGGCTCAAGAATGGGTGCCGGTAAAGGTGCCGGCTCGATGCAATCGGGCGTCCCGCATCCCAAGTGGTGGACAATAGCTTGTAGCATCTTGCTCGACCACCGTTGAAGTGCCTCCACCGTATTGACTTTATGCTCGACGCTAGTCAATCAGTTCCTAGTAATTATCATCTCTCGCTCCATCTTCTTTCGGAATCGTCGATCAGAACGGGAGCTTGAGGCTTCGGGCTCGTTTCGGGCTTGCGGAGCGGCTTTGGAAGAGGAATCGTCGTTTTGGTGGCACTTTTCTTGCGTTTTCCTTTGCCTTCGGAAGATGAAGCTTCATTCGTGCGGCTTCTTTTGTTGGACGACATAGTTGGGAGAGCGGTTATGATAGATTCGGAGAGTATTGGTCTAGAATCGAACTCAAAATTTGGTTGGAGCAAATTGTCGAACACCTTGTGGGCGTGTCTTGAAAGAGTAAATTTTGAAGATTTTGGTTCGATTCTCTTGCCTCCATTTGTGTGTGGGAGTTTGAGAGAAGGAAAGAGGAGGGTTTAGGAAATAATGGGGGAGAAAATCTGATTTTTAAAATTTAAAACTCCCCTCTTTAATTCGGACGGCCGTCCCGGTTTTTGTGCTGATTTTCGGACAGTCGTCCGACATTTTTTTCCTCTTGCTGGTTGTGGGACGGCCGTCCTACATTTACACCTATTTTTGGGATGGCCGTCCCATAGACAGAGATGACAATTTTTTCGTTATGTTTCCCAGACGGCCGTCCGGGATTTTGCTTGCAATTTCAGACGGCCGTCTCGACCCCCTGACCATGTTTTCGACCCTGAAAATTAAAATTCAAATAAATTAATTAGAATGCATGCCTATGAAAATAAAAACGAAACGAAAAATTAAAGAAAACTACGAAAAACAATAAAGCGCGGGTTGCCGCCCGAGAAACGCTAAGTTTAAAGTCTTCAGCCGGACTTTGCTTCTTTATTTTCAAGCAAAAGTGACCGAAGTCACTTGGCAATCTTCACTCGCTTCCCAATACGGTTTGAGCCGGCTCCGCTTCACGTTGAACGTACGATTTGAATCTCGCTCCTTTATTTTGACCACCTCGTGAGGAAGAATTTCTTGGACAATGAACGGCCGCGACCACTTTGATTTGCGCTTCCTTGGAAATAACCAAAGACGGGATTTGCACAATAACACCAATTGTCCTTTGTGCAATTCCTTTTTTATTTTCTCCTTACGACCACAATAGCTTGACTCATCCTTCTCTCGTGACTTGCTCGAGTCTTTGGGTGGCAACATCTTCCTTGCATTCTCATCGTCGTTAAGACCTCGACTCGTATGACTTTCTCTCGGAGGATTTAAAAGTGAGTCCATGAAGTAAACTTGCTCCTTTTGATTTTCGTTTCCGCCATCATCTCCTGCACTCAAAGATGCTTTCCCATTGTCCAAGATCGAAACATCAAACTTTTCATTATTTGTAAAATCCATAAGCTCAATAGCAAAACAATCATTATTATTACATGGATTTTTATTAGCACTAAAAACATTGAATTTGATTGTTTGATCATGCACTGTCATTGTAAGATCACCACTTGCACAATCAATGAGAGTTTTCGACGTGGCTAATAACAGCCTCCCTACGATAAGAGGTATCTCCCTATCCTCATCTATATCTAGTATCACGAAATCAACAGGGAAGATAAATTTATTGACTTTCACTAGCACATTCTCTAAAATACCTTTTGGGTAAACTAAAGATCTATCGGCTAATTGAAGAGTTATAGCCATCGGTTCAATTTCTCCTAACCCAAGATATTTAAAGGTTGAATAAGGCATAAGATTAATGCTAGCGCCTAAATCAACGAGTGATCTAAATTTTTACCTCCTATAGTACAAGGAATAGTAAACTTACCTGGATCGCCGAGTTTTTGTGGAAGAGGCCGAGTAAGAATTGCACTAATTTGCTCCGTGAGTTGGATCATCTCGTTCCCTTGCAATTTCTTACTTTTCTTCACGAGGTCCTTGAGGAACTTCACCCCCTTTGGCATCTTTTGAAGTGCTTCAATGAAAGGAATATTTATGCGAATTTCCTTTAACTTGTCCAAAAATCTTTGATATTCGACATCGAGCTTCTTCTTTATAAATTTTTGAGGATAAGGAATTGGAGGGACTTGTGAAGGCACCGTTGATGGTGGCTCTTCATGAGTTGATTCATTTTCCTCATTCACTTTCGGCTTCTCGATTATCGTGTTTCTCTTCTCTTTTCGTGGGGCTTCCTCCAATTGCTTACCGTTCTTCAAGGTGACTGCTTGGCACGTCTCGACTTCAATCTTTTTCATTAGCAATCTTTGTGGATATGGGATTGGTTCCACCCATTCGGCTACAGTGACTTGCGGCTTGACTTGAATTTCTTCCTTTTTCTCGATCTTGAAATCGATAGCTTGGCACGTCTCGAACTTTTGCTTTCGAGGATCTTCCGTATTCGATGGCAATGCTCCTGCCGGACGGTTCTCTTGATTCAAAGCGAATTGAGCGAATTGATTCTCCAAATTCCGCAGCGAGGCTTGGGTGGCGGTCATGAATTGGGCCAATATCTCCTCCGTGTTTGATTTTTGGGCCGGTGGATTGTTGCCTTGATAGCTTTGTTGAGGAGGGGCTTGATTTTGGAATTGACCTTGAGGTCTTTGATACCCTTGGCCTTGTTGATTTTCTCCATATTGCCCTTGTGATCTCCACCCTTGATTTTGGAATTGCCGAGGCGCATTGTTGACGTAGTTGAGCGACTCCACATCTTGTTGGCATTGGAGCGTGTAATGATTTCCACCGCAAATTTCACAACATGGAGATTCAACGGCTTGGACTTGTTGTGGTGGATTTGCTTTGATGTGTTGTAGAAGGAGTTGATTTTGTTGAGCAATTTGGGTCACTTGAGCTTGAAGAGCCATAATTGCATCTAACTCCAACACTCTGGGAACTTTCTTGGCTCCACTAACCGTCCTCTCGCTTGACTTGGCAAACCGATTTTGAGCAATTTGATCCAACATGATAAAAGCATCCGGTATCGATTGACTCATAAAATTCCCCTCGGTTGATGCATCTAAGACCGTTCGTGCATTCTCGTTAATCCCTTGGTAAAAGATGTGGATTTGCCGCCATTGTTCGACTCCATGTGTTGGACACTGCCGCAAAAGAGTTTTAAATCTCTCCCATGCCTCGTATAATTGCTCGCCTTGCTCTTGGAAAAAATTGTGAATTTCTCGTCGGATTCTCTCGTCCTCCTCGGGTGAGCTATAAACTTTCATGAAAAGGTTGAGGAGTTGAGGCCACGACGAGATAGAGTGGGGGGCTTGGAACATCAACCACTGGGGAGCTCTTCCTTGTAAGGAGTGCTTGAAGAGAATTAATTGAAGCGCCTCTTGGGAAACGCCGTTTTGACGGTGGGAATTAGAGGTATCTAGAAAATTTACAATAGGAAGATGGGGATCTTCACCTGCCAATCCACTAAATAGCCCGTTATTTTGGAGCATCGTCAATAGGCCTTGCTTGATCTCAAAATTGTGCGCCTCAATGGGTGGATATTGGATGTTCGGGCGGAATCCGTCTAGAGTTGGGATTATGTAGTCTTGAAGTGCCTGTGGCCGAACTGCTGGTTGTAATGGAAGTTGACGGGTGGATCTTGGACTTGGTTTCCGTTGGCCTCGAGTAAATTACCCTCTGCGCGTCTGCGTTCTTCATCCTCCATTATATTTTTTTCGCGTTGAAGTCTCCTTGCGGCTCGAAAAGTACGTTCGATTTCGGGATCAAACGGTTCTCTAGCAAGATCGAGTCTCCTACGCATACACTGTACCTAAACCAAAAATAAAATAAAACAAAAATTAAATGGGTGAATCGTGAAAATTGTTCAAATCTAGAGCTAGAATAAAATAAATAATTAAAAAAATCCCCGGCAACGGCGCCAAAAACTTGTTGGCCGAAGACCTACACGCAAGTGCACGTATCGTACAAGTAATATAGTGGACAATTAAGTCCGGATATCGAACCCACAGGGAATATTTAATTACTTAATCCTAGACGCTAAATTCTACCAATTTTTATCAAGCCCACCCACCCTACACAGTCGACTTTAGAGAGAATTAACTAAATTAAAATAAATTAAAAGGCAAACAAAAACAAGAAAGCAAATAAAACAAAGATTTAATCAAGATTAGCAAGCCTAGGATTTTATTCGTCCCCCTATGTGATTATTATTCCCCCAATTCCTTCAATTATGCAAGCAATTAACCCGGATTATTAACCTGAGATGCTAAAATTATCATAACCCGCTTCCGCGTGTATTACGATTCTAATCCTCTAGATTCAATTACTATATTCCTATGCAATTAATTCTAGAATACAACATTAAGCTCAAATCTCAATAATGGCTACTTAAGAGATTAACTATATTCCTATGTTAATACCACAAAAGCTCTTCTACCACAGTTCTAATTATTAATCCGATCTTCCGATTCATGCGATTAACAATAACATAAAAGCACATAAGGTGATCAAGTTCATGCACTTAATAAAACAAGTAGAAGAAATAATCCGGAATTAAAACTTGCATAAAATCATAGAAAAGGGTCCATAAATCCCACATAGGGTTCCAAATAAAATCCTAGAAATAAGAAAATTAACTACTCATGATTAAAGGAAAAACACAAATAAAATAAGTCATAAACGATAAATCTATACTTAGAGTCTTTGAATTCTTCGTCTTCGTTATTGTTTTGTTGCTCTCCAAATTGCGTAAAAAGATCCTCAATTGTGTGCTTGGCTTGGTCTTATATAGGGTGAAGAACTTGGGGAAGAAGGCAGTTTCCTTGTGCAATTAAAATTCCTTTACTGTTTAACTTCAGAGTCTCGGACGGGGGTCCCACAATTTGCACTAAAACTGGGACGGGGGTCCGAGCTTTAAATCTTCAGAATTTTGATATTTTCACTTTTGACCCATATTTTCGCCAAAATTGCAGTTTTGACCCCATACTTTTCCAATTCTTCAATTTGTACCTAAAATACAATAAATCAACTTTTTAAGCACCAATTATCGTTAAAACACACCAAAAGCTCAAATAAAAAGATACGATAAAGTGTAAAAATATACACTTAACACCCTCAAGTTTGTAGACCTCTTAAAATTTTTTGGTTTATCTTCCATATATTATAGCTATCATATATGATGCAACATTACATGTATGAGTTGATATTATTAAATGGGATGCACATTTCTTGTATGCAGCAAATGAGGAACAAGAAAACGAGAAACATATGATGAAGTGTGCACTGCAACAACATCGGAAACTATTTAAATAATATTGAGGGGAAGTTGCTGCCGCTGTTTGATAATTTGCTATTTGGCTTCTTTTCAAATGTAAGTAATTTCGTTACAAAACGAGTACCAAACTTTTAACGTTAAATATATGTTATATATTATTTTATATAAATTATTGTTTTATATGTTATTAATTGATGTTTACAATATATGTGTAATTGGTCTAATTATAGGTAGTGGTACATCTTCCATGCTATACAAGGACAAGTGCAACATGAATAACTCAATAAGTATTTTAAATTTATAGAATATTTGAAGTTTATTTAATGTTATTGCCCTACTGATACCAAAGTATTATACAAATCCGGGTGTGTATAATATATTTAATGTTTAGATACTACTTATGGAATAAGAATATTTAATGTTGATGGATTAACTAATTACTATATAGGGGCTATTTGATTGAAAAAGGCTCAAACTATTTTGCACCATTTGAGAAAAACCCACTCCAAATTTCATCCATTCATTTTTCCATTTATGTCCCTCCACCTTACACATCCCCATGACCCATCAACCCACTATCCCATGGCCCAGTAGCCCACTATCCCTATGACCCAGTCGTGTCTTTTTTTTTTCTTTTCCTTTTTTTTTATTATTATTATTATTATTATTATTATTATTATTATTATTATTATTATTATTATTATTATTATTATTATTATTATTATTATTATTTTATTATAATTTCATTATTATTATTTTATTATTATTATTATTATTATTATTATTATTATTATTATTATTATTATTTTATAATTTTTAATATTTTGAAAAAAAAAATTTCATTTTTTATATTTTTTTCTCTAACAGGTATGTTAATCGACTATGAATCATGTTAAATTGACTATGATGAACTATAGTCAATTAAGGAACCGACTACTAAAAATAACAAATCACAATTACAAAAATTCATATTCAACTATATTTTACAAAAACAAACAATATACAAACATTATAATTGATTTATACAATTTGAATCAATAAACAAAAAAATCAAAAAATAAAAATAAAAACAGGAGTCAATGAAGCATATTAATCGATTATGATGTGATGCATAGTCGATTAAGAATCTGCTACTAAAAATAACAAATCACAACTGCGAAAAAATGCAAAATCAACTATATATTACAAAAACAAAAAATATACAAACATTGTAAATGATTTATAAAATTGGAATCAATAAACAAAAAAAAAATAAAAAAAAAATAGAGCCGATGAACCTTAATCGACTACCAGAGCATAGTCGATTAGCTTAATCGACTATGAACATGTATATAGTCGATTACGGTTTCAGCCTGCGCGAAATTCACTACACGGGCCGTCATCCGCCCAATCCACCAAAAACCCCTAAATCTGCCTCTCCATCTTCACCACACCGCCGCCACAACACACCATCACCACCTTACTTTGATATTATGACAGTTTTTTTATTACAAATAAATAAATAAAATCACAACTCGCACCACCAACCAAAGCAGAACCACCACCCATCAAAATTCGATTCCGGCGACAAATCAATAATTTTACCTCTTTTCGCCGCCGATGTAGTAATCGTGGCATTCGAACTCAGAATCGCTATCAAATTCATCATCATCTTTATGGCTTTTGTTAAGATCTGCAACAACGACGACGGCGACGGAGACGGCTACGACGACAATGGCTTCAACGGTATTGGCATCGTTGTTCTGGCGGTGATGTTTGTGGTTGGTTCTTCATCTTCCAATCAAGAGAGAATAATCTAAAGAATTGAGAGAGAAAAGAGAGAGAAAAAAAATAAAAATAAAAAAAGAGAGAGAAGAGAAGAGACGGGAGAAGAAGAGACGGGAGAGAAGATAAAATAAGATTAGGGTTTTGAAAGAGTATAGTAGACAATTAAGGGTAGTTTTAGAATTACGAAAATATCACTTGGGTGGAATATTAGCTAAGGGGGTTTTCAGCCATTTTTGTTATATTTTTTATTTTTTAAAGTCGAATAAATAAGAATGAAGCTTTGCAGATTATGAATGTAAAACCCACAAAAGAAAACTAAAAGCCCTGAAATATAAAAGAAACCCTAAATTTCGAAAAAAAAAAAAGCATATGAAAGAATTGCAAATTAAAATAAAGCTTTTCATATTATAATAGGAAAATCCCGCGAAAAAGAAAACTGAAAATTTCTAAAGTCAAAGTCAAACAGTAAAATTGACAAAAATCCATAATTTGAAGGAACGTAAAAAATCGTCAACAATCCACAAAAAATACGCCTAAAAAATTAGGGATTATATAAGAAATAAAGCAGGGTAACGAAGTCATTGCACCCTCAAATATAACACCGTTAAAAATTTGACCATTGACCGTTAAAAATAGGGGGTACTTCATGTTCTCTATACATCAGGGGGTAAACAATACCTTTCACATAGTACATGGTGTGCAAAATGAATATTACCCTGATTTATAATCAAATAGTGAACACCAATCAAATATTTCGAGAAATAGATAAAATTATAATATTCAATGAACCTTTTTTTTTCTTAGACTATAAAAAACAAATATTATATGAAGGCCAGTAAGGGAAATATATATATTAATAATCTACGAACGAAAATGTGATAGAGTTCCAAAAGAAAAAAAAAAGTAGCTGCAAGAAAAAAAAAAAGAAAAAAAAAAGAAAAAGCTAAAATGAAAAAGAAAGAAAACTAATAAGTATAAGAAGAAGCAAAGTAAATAATAGTTTTTATTGATAATCATGAGCACATCAAATTTTGGAAAAAGATAGAAAAAAATACCCAAATTATAAAAATATAATAAAATAAAATAAAGATTATTAGACTTATGAATGAAAATATATAAAGAATGTATGAGTTTAAACATATTTCAATCTTAGATTTAGAGGGTGTTTGGCTAATTTTATAAGTTATTAAAAATAGCTATAAGACATATATAAGAGTATAAACTCTTCTAAAGTGTTCGGTAATTTAAAAAAAATCTAAAAAAATTCAAAAAGTAAGCGGCTAAAGAACAAATAAGATTTTAATTTTTTTTAGTTCTACATCACCTTTTTATTTAAGATATTATATCGAGTAAAAATAGTTTATAAGAAGATCATTATCCAAACACTTTAAAAATTAATTCAAGAAATAAGTCGTAACAATATCATCAGCTTTTAGAAGGTATTTGACCAAGCTTTAAGTTGTTAAAAAGAACTTATATATGTTTAAGAGCTTATAAGCTCTTCCAAAGTGTTTGTTAATTTTTTTTAAAAAAGATCTTAAAAATTAAATAAATAAGCTATTCGTGAGCGAATAAGTTTTTTTTAAGTACCGCTAATCCACTTTTTTTATTTAAGATCTTATAATGAGTAAAAATAGCTTATAAGCTCATCATCCAAGCACTTTAATAATTAAATGCAATAATAAGACGTAACAACTTATGAACTCTTAAAAATAGTTTATCAGATGTAAGAGCTTATCTGTTGTTTAAAATAAACTTAGCCAAACATGCCCTTAAAACAACTTATCAAAAACAATATAAGAAAAAAAAACACTCATAATAAATTAACTCAAGACGTGCATCGCACGTCCACCTTCCTAGTGAATATAAAAAACGTATAACAACTATTGAGTTATGCCTATAAAGATTGTTACTTAAAGGAT
Source organism: Erythranthe guttata (assembly GCF_000504015.1). The sequence continues at coordinate 1,093,730 of NW_012194882.1, read as the reverse complement.
CCAAATCAAGTTTAATGAACAAATTAATAAGCAAACTGTTTTTTGGTTTCGATAGTAACAAAACTACTTTGTACATGCTGTACATATCCATCTATTACTAGTCCAAACTCATGAATGTATCAATCAAGTATAAAAACTGACATTAAAAAAAAAAAAACCATATGACTAATTAAACCACTTGAAAAATATTACTTGTGAAGCTTTCTTCTGATAGTTCCACATTTTTCCAGAATCTCTCTGCATGTCGCCTTCCGTTGAACTCAACTCGAACCCGAAGTTCCTCATTCCCCACATTTTCTTGTTCCTCCGCAATTCTTAATGCGGAAAAAAACGACCGCAGACAACCGACAGTATTTCAAATGGAGAACCTGAAGTGTTGATATTTCTCCAATTTCAATCGGGATCTGCTTCAGTTTATTCATATCTAGAAGCACAAGTTTCTCCAGCACTGGAAAATGGGAACTTTGAGCCCTCCATTCAACCAGATCACAATCTTCTATTAAGAGGTATTTCAGGCGAAGGAATCCCCCCTCAACAGGATTCCACTCACGTCCTTCGATCGAATGAGTTTTCAATTTTAGAACTTCAAGACAAGGAAGCGAACTAATCATTGTCAAATCTCGACAAGGAACCTTGCAATATTCTAAAGACAACCTGTTGATCGAACTTGGGAATTTGAGGTTGTGCAGTAGTTTAACCAGATGAAACGATTTGCAGGTAAGTGACTCAAGTCTACCTAAGCGGCAAATGTTGTAGAGACGGTACTTCTTTGAACTACTGTCGCCCAAATCATATTGGAAGTTTAATTTCGTCACATTAGGGAGTCTCATACAAACCTCCTCACTCCACTTGAAGTTCATTACATTCTTAAGTGTCTGCAGATTTGGCAAAACAATGTCGTTCTTTTGTTGCTTACGACTCTTAGGAGGATCGGGGAGCGACACCCGAAGGATATGTAGATGCCTAAGTTGTCGCATCTCCCAAATTTCAGATGGTGCATCAATTACGCTATTAAGAATTAGTGTTTGCAAATTCCAGAGTAGGGATGTTGATGAATAAGGAAGTTCTTTAAAAAACATGGGTTCAGAACTAATTACAAACCGGGGAATTCTTTCATCAAGTACAACATGACGTTGAGATAGAATTCCTACAAGCAGGCGCCGTGGAACGTCCTTCATCATACAAATAAACTTCTCACTGTGAGCTACCCTTAGACACAAGTCCCTCAGAAGATCATGGATCTGACAATATACAATTCTTCCATCTGACCCAAAACTATATCTCAAAATGAGATTCATGTCAATGAGGTCATTTAAGTGATCTCTTGCAATCTCTTCCAAGCTTTGGGCTTTATTCGGCTTTATAAATCCTTCAGCCACCCAAAGTTTGATCAATTTGGATACATGAATCATATCATCTTCTGGAAAAATTTCCATGTATAGAAAACACGGCTTAAGATGAGGGGGCAAGTAGGTGTAACTCAAAGATAATATACTTGAGCAATTCTCGTCCTGTTCGAGGTTCAAATTGGAGATTAAATCTTTTGAAATAATTTTCCAATATTCTTGCGTCTTATGGGACCTTCCAAGAAGGCCACCAATCACAGAAATCGAAAGGGGAAGTCCTTTGCATTTCTTAACAATCTCCTTCCCGGTATCCTCTAGCTCAGAAGGGCAACCGGATTGATCACCAAATGCCTTTTCACAAAATAGTTTCCAACTTTTACCATCATCTAGAAAATTCACACGAAGGCACGAAGAGCCAAAGTCGTTAGCCACATCCAATATCCTTGTAGTGACAACAATTCGACTTCCATTTTTGTCGTTTGGAAAGAAACGTTTTAGCTTCTCCCAAGCCTCGACACTCCAAATATCATCTATTACAATCAAATACTTCCGACCGCATAGCCTTGTGTATAACACATCGCCTAATTGCTCATCAGTTTTACTAATCATCTCACTACTTTGCTCAGAAAGAAGTTGTAGAAGAAGCCCTCCGACATCATATTTTTGGGATACGGTAACCCAACGACGAATATAAAAAGGTCGCGTAATAAGTGAATTTTCATAAGCATATTTGGCAAGAGTAGTCTTACCAATGCCGCCCATGCCTACGATTGGAATGATTTGCAAATTAGATTGTAGCCCGGTGAGCCTCTCCAGAAGTTCATGCAACTCGACCTCAAATCCCACCATCGTGCTCTTTCCGGTAATACTCGTAAGAGATGTTGAAGTAGTAGTAGTAGTAGTAGTAGTAGTAGCTGGCACCGAGTATGCGGGCGGCAAACCATCTTTGAACTCCATAACCTTTTTCTTGATGGAATCCACGTCGTCTATTACCGTCTGAAGATCGAGCAAGGAAATCGAGCCATCGTTAATTTGGTGCAAATGCAATGGATCAGATTCAGTAGTTACAGCTTCCTTGAGGCAACAGAGTAGTGGCATCGAATTCGTGGACTTGATTATGGTAACCTTTCTTTTGGCATCTTCCATCGCTTGTGTTTGGTCGACAACGTGAGATTTGATTGCATCTTCGGCCGAATAGGCTGAAGATGCAATTTGGCTCAACAGCACTTGAGCTTCATTGTTTATAGCTCCACGAGTAATATTGTTCTCTATGAATTTTAACAAGAAACCGATCTTCTCGCGTAGAGATTCAATCTGGCTCTTGTCGACAGAAATCGAAAGGCGAGGATGGTTTTCGATCTGCTCCGTAAGAGTGATCAGAGAAACTGAAGCTGCATAAGCTGCCATATATAGATAGATAGATCTCTAATCTTCTTCCAACTATGGATAGTTTTGAGGGGGAACAAAACTGTCGGCGCAAATTGAGAATAGGATCAGATTTACTGTATTTGTGTTGTGCTAACATGCCAAGAAGACTTCCGCCTGAGTCTTCCCACAAATTGCTTTAGTTTTACAATTTTATATTATTATTTAAAACAAGCAACAACGTAACTACCCTTTTTTTTTTTTTTTTTTCATAAATGATTTACTACAACTAGTATGGGATTTTACATTTTGGACATCAACTAGGCACCTCATCCCGACTTGCCAAAGAATTGAGTTTAAATTCTGAATGGATGAGCTGATAATTAACCATAGGGAAAATTAGCAAGACCCCACTATTTGAAAAATATATATAAGGAAAATCCTCTTATAAAAAAATAATTAGAACAAAAATTTCTCATTAAAACAATCCTTCTCACAAATTTAAATTATCTGTTAGAATTTATTTCGTGCAGATATAAATTATTTGTGTCAGATTCAGTTTTTCGTTACTGTTGCGTGAAGTGTTGCAACAGTTCGTGAAACAGTTCGTAAAAACAGAAATAAACGAGACACAAATTTTAATGTGGTTCGGATACAATTGTACCCTACATCCACGGGGACCTGCAAATAAAATTTACTAATTTTTAGTTTTACGAATACAATAATAGGACTTAATCAAAATACAAAGACTCCCTCTTTGTTGACGCCGTTCTTGTATACTACGCTGAATTATAAATCTTCAATTTGCAGCACGTCCCTTGCTCCGCACGGTTGAACTCCCTTCAACGCTGAATCCCTCAGTCGGCGGATCGGTCTCCTCCCGAGATCTGTTTAAGCCCCTCTCCCGAAGAACCGATCTTCTTTTTGTATAGAAGAAGCAAACTTGTGATACTCCTTGAATCTTGGTGTCTTCACCACAAAGCCTTGAAGCCGATATATTTTCTATGAAAATCACGTATCACAATGGAGCAATAAAAACGAGAGCAAATAATATTTTCTATGTGAATTTTTCTCTCGATAAAAAGACTCCAGAAGAGCAACAAAGAAAAGAGAAAATATTTTTCTCTCCAAAAGCACTGCACGGTCATGTGACTTTGCTTCTCTTTTATAAGCATGATAAAGAATCCTACAGGAAACCAACATCAAAATAACAGTATCAGGCTTATTAGGAATAAACCTTATCAAAAGATATTAAGTCCTAGTCAAACACTAATTTCCACAACTAATAAAATACTAATTAAAATACCAAGGAAATAAAATCCATTAGGTTAGGGATTCTTATTCACGTAGGAGAATAAGTTGTAAAATAAGAAAACTCTTTGTATAAAGATAATTCCTAATATTAATCAATTAATGACAAATTAAAAAGAATTAAAACACAAGGAAACTCCCCTTCTTATATCACGACATATCTAGACTTGTGGTACAACTCCTTTTACACGTTTCCTTGCAAAGTCAGAATCCAAAGAATTCTAACAATCTCCCCCTTTGTCGTTTATTGATTATAATCATTTTCTCCCCCTGAGTAAAATAACCTGAAAATAAAACAATCAGATGATAGGTGGAAGCAATAAAACGAAGGATCATCCTCAGCATTAAAGGAACATCCAGCAACAAGAGTGGCATCAACTGCTGCAATAGCAAGTGCAACAGTTTCAGCAACTGTTCCAGCAGTAGTGGCTTCGGCAGGTGGTTCACAGCGGAGTCAGCTCCCCCTGCATGTGGTTCTCCCCCTGTAGGTGATCCTTAGGCAGCTCCTCTTGTAAATGACTTCATTCTTCCCCTTTGCTTACTTGACTTGGTAGACTTGGAGGGCGGTGGAGGGCGACGTGGTAAATCATCCACGTGATAAACGACTCAGCAAATAACGTCAGCATTAACTCCTCCTTTTATATTCTTGTGAAGACCTAAACCAATTAATGACAATACACACAATATTAGAAAAAATGAAATTCCTTCTATTTTGGATACACACATTCACGTGTTAATATGGAGAGATAATTTATTTCTTCTCAAATTATCTAATGAGATAACTAAGGAAAATATGTTCCCCATATTAATACACATCTCCGTAGAATTCCACTTGGTGTTGTGGACTTAGAATCCCACCGAGATTCTAACACTCTCCCCCTTTGGCATTGATTGGTCAGAACATTTACTCCCCCTAAATATATGATATCTGCATGAACAAGGGTTAGCAAATTCAGAATAACATCTGCACATATAAACTGTTGCAACAGTTTATCAAACAGTTCAGTAGATAGTGTAAACCGTAAATAAACCATAGTTCCAAAATAAAAGCAGATAATTCGTTCAGATAAGCACGAGATAAAAGGATATGCGGTAGCAGAAACAACTTCTCTTCACAATGCTCATTATTTGTCCTGTATTTCTGCACTATTCCAGTAACTGTCTGATGCACTGTCATAACAGTTGTCTGAACTCCCCCTGTATTCCTGCACTGTTCCAGCAACTGTTAAATGCACTGTAGCAACAGTTTTCAGAACTCCCCCTCTGTTCATGGCATCTTTATTATTCTTTTCTCCCCCTTTCTAGGCAATCACCATGCAATATGTTCCGAGCAATCTGTTCAAACACTTAACAAAAAGATCAAAACGAAGACAGAATCTTGGAAGTAAGTGAGAAGAATCACTATACATAACGTGCATACAAAATCACAAACTCACAGCCTCAATACCACACGATAATTGCAATGCGAAAATCAAAGGATAATGATAACAAATCCAACATTAAATAACAAAGACTACAGACTTTGTCAAACTTCATACGAAACGAGGAAATGTGAGTAGTAGGCCCAATAGATCCGGTTGCAATAAGAATCAAATTTAACCGGCACATGAACAAAAATCCCGTCTCTCTCTCTCTCTTTTTTTTTATTTTTTTTTATTTTTAAATAATGCCTAATGCAAGACAAGAAGTAAACATGAGAAATAAACATGAGTGAAGAGACATATGTGAATAGGATACTGCATGGACAAACAAAACATATGGGATTTATCTTCACATTCACGATAAGCGCAATCCCAAAAAATCCTACTGCCAATGCAACCAATAAACTTAATAATCCCAAGTCAAACACAAAGATGCTCTTATTAGGTAGCGTACACACACGTCTAATGGTAGCTTTTTCCCATGAAAAACAGAGCAATTAAAATGAATGAGATTATGTGGTCGTGCAATGTGTAGTCCCCTGGGCTTTCTAATTGAGCCTTGTAGTGAGTGTTCGGTCAAGTGGTTTACTGGCTCGACTCAACTAGGCTTCGAACTATTCACTGACCATATATATAATTTATACTGGCCGTGCAATGTGTAGTCCCCTGGGCTTTCTAATTGAGCCTTGTAGCGAGCTTTCGGCCACGTGATTTACTGGCTCGACTCAAAAAGGCTTCGAACTATTCACTGACCAAATGGTTGTAGATATATATATTAGTAACAGTAGTTCAAGAGTAGCTTTCACTCATTAAAAGAGGCAGCTTTTCCCTATAAAAAATCCAACCATGACAAGACTATTCAGAGAAATAAATAAGTTGGAGCCTTTTAAGTAATCATTTTGAGAATTGGTGAAGTTCTACCCCCACAAAGTTTAGAAGTACACGAAGTATCAAATTCACATTTGTCTCAATCATATGCAGTATGCTTAATGCAGGTCCTATATGAGATGCAAAAACATATGCAATGTCCTACCACTAAAAGTTGCAAGTCTGGACACACAGACTGTTGCAACAGTTCATGCAACTGCAGCATATTAAACAACATAAATTCCCAGCGATTTTCGCAAGGAATCAAATCTCTGTGCATCAAGGGTTTTTGCAAAAGCATCAGTTAATTCATTCTCCATTGCAACATAATCAATTGAGACAACCCCCTTTTCAACCAAGCCCCTTATGAAACGATGACAAATATCAGTAAGCTTAGTTCTCGAATGCTGAATTTGATTCATAAACTTATTTTTCGCACACAAATTATCACAATTTAGAATACCAAGTTTTTTATTCCTCAAACTAGCTTTGTCACCAGAACTGTTGGAACAGTTAGTACTATCATCACATGATTTTAAAGAAGTAATGGCAGATAAAGAATTAAGATCAGACTTCTTTACCCAGATTTTTTGTTGAGTTTTATTCACTAAATCAACCTTTATCTTGGGTTTTTGAGTCGACACAAAAGTGTGATCAATTTTAGCGGAAAGTGGTGAGCGGGCCATTATTCTTTTATCCATTTTCAAGTACTTAAAACACCTGGGTCGTATATGACCAGGAACATGACAAAAATGACAGGTAGGAACAAAAACTTTTCTTTGAAATGGCTGTGTTGGTGCAACTGTCGCAACAGTTTGTGAAACAGTGGATTGTTTAACAAAATTGATTTTTCTTTTTGGATTCTCTTTCTGTTTCAATGCATCATTAGATAGCTGATTACCCCCTATACCTATACGACCACAGTTCGGCTGATTTTTGTTCAAAATTTCATTCAAAGTTACTCTACCAGTATTAAACTTAGAAATAACATCTTGGGTTTGAGCAAATTTAGCCTTCAAACTATCTGTTTCTCTACTAGCAGAAATAACATTTTATTCAAGAGTAGAAATTCTTACCTTCAACACTTTGTTTTCCTCAATTAGGACAAGCTTCTCTTTTTCTAAGAATTTATTCGACTCGCATACCTGAAGCAATTTTTCGTACATCCTTTCGTAGCACTTCTTTAATTCTTCCAAGGTCGTCTTGTCATCATCACTGTTGTTTTCTGAATCCCTATCGTCACCTGCAAGAATAAAGGGAGTTGAACCGATGTCGTCTATTGAAGGCAAATTATCATACCTGAGTTCTGTTTGAACTGTCTGTCCAACTGTTGCAACAGTTTCAGCCACAGTCTCTTTGCACTTGCTTATCAGAGTAGTTCATTCGTAGGCCTCTTGTAGAACATCCCATGCCTCCTTTGCTGATTTGCACATCGATATCAATTTGAATTGGTCGTCATCGATACAACTCAAGATAGCATTGATTGCCTTGGAATTATAATCTGCTATTCGTAATTCTTCAGCACTCCACTTCTCTTTTGGCGTTTGAATGATCTCGTGTGACTCATTCATTGAGGTAGGAGGGGTCCAACCAAATAGAATCGCGCGCCAGGCCCATTCATCAATAGATTTGATGAACATCTTCATCCTTATTTTCCAATCAGAGTAGTTCAATTCACCCAAGAGAGGTGGTAGGAATGCGCCTTCACGATGATTATTCATATCTGCACAATAAAATAAAAAATATTAAATCCCAAAATCTCACTAAGTGTATCTAGTGACAGGCTCTTGATGCCAATTGTTAAAATTTATTTCGTGCAGATATAAATTATTTGTGTCAGATTCAGTTTTTCGTTACTGTTGCGTGAAGTGTTGCAACAGTTCGTGAAACAGTTCGTAAAAACAGAAATAAACGAGACACAAATTTTAATGTGGTTCGGATACAATTGTACCCTACATCCACGGGGACCTGCAAATAAAATTTACTAATTTTTAGTTTTACGAATACAATAATAGGACTTAATCAAAATACAAAGACTCCCTCTTTGTTGACGCCGTTCTTGTATACTACGCTAAATTATAAATCTTCAATTTGCAGCACGTCCCTTGCTCCGCACGGTTGAACTCCCTTCAACGCTGAATCCCTCAGCCGGCGGATCGGTCTCCTCCCGAGATCTGTTTAAGCCCCTCTCCCGAAGAACCGATCTTCTTTTTGTATAGAAGAAGCAAACTTGTGATACTCCTTGAATCTTGGTGTCTTCACCACAAAGCCTTGAAGCCGATATATTTTCTATGAAAATCACGTATCACAATGGAGCAATAAAAACGAGAGCAAATAATATTTTCTATGTGAATTTTTCTCTCGATAAAAAGACTCCAGAAGAGCAACAAAGAAAAGAGAAAATATTTTTCTCTCCAAAAGCACTGCACGGTCATGTGACTTTGCTTCTCTTTTATAAGCATGATAAAGAATCCTACAGGAAACCAACATCAAAATAACAGTATCAGGCTTATTAGGAATAAACCTTATCAAAAGATATTAAGTCCTAGTCAAACACTAATTTCCACAATTAATAAAATACTAATTAAAATACCAAGGAAATAAAATCCATTAGGTTAGGGATTCTTATTCACGTAGGAGAATAAGTTGTAAAATAAGAAAACTCTTTGTATAAAGATAATTCCTAATATTAATCAATTAATGACAAATTAAAAAGAATTAAAACACAAGGAAACTCCCCTTCTTATATCACGGCATATCTAGACTTGTGGTACAACTCCTTTTACACGTTTCCTTGCAAAGTCAGAATCCAAAGAATTCTAACATTATCCATTAGGGTTAATAGCATTTTGCCGCATTTAGTTTTCCTGTTTTTGCACTTTGCCATTTTAACTAAAAAAAAGTTAAACATGCGCACCCAAATCCATTTTTTTGACACACATAACCATCTAAGGGGCTTATTCTGGCGAATCTTCTCATTTTCCGGCGCAGTTGATTTGCGGTGCCAAAAAGAAAATTGGTATAATTTCGTTGTTAAATAAATTTTGTTGGTCTTTGAAAATAGTATTTGTTGTTGTTTGTTACGATTTGGCACTTAATTTGTGTGTGCGTGTGTGGTTTTTTTTCTTTCTTTTTTTGTATATTCGATGAAGTTTGTAGTCTTTTATTGTTTTTAGCAGATTTTTATAATGGATGAACCATTGCAATTAAAATGCCATTAAGGTCATGAAAATGTAGATTTTTTTGTGTCACTTAAGATTTTATTTCTTTTTTAATGCGTTGTTCTCCGTAGGATCAAATAGGGTTGAGTTCGAGACAAAATTTTGTGAATTTATGAAATTTGCGATTCATGATTCAAAAATACAGACAAAAAACAAAATACCCTTTCAATTAAAATTCTCAAAGATGTTAGCTTCATCAAACCCTATCATCTCAGAAAGATTCCAGTTTAGTGTTATTCATTCAACAAAAACAGAAAGAGAAGTTATGTAAGTTTTGTAAATCTTTTGGATATTTGATCTACCTTCGTAAAATGATAGGTAGGCCAGAATGTTCGCGAACATTTCGAAGCAAAGTCAAATTATTTTCAACATACGGCATTACTTGTATACGGAGGATCAACTTACATGTTTTGTTTTTGAGTTTTAGGATATTGTTTGCTTGTGGTTAGTTGGATTATCATTTGTAAGTTGGTTATTTCGTTTCTTTTCATTTTGAGTTTCCTTCCTTTCGGCGGCCGAAGTTGCTGCAATAAGTTTCACACTTCCACCATATATGTAATTGTTCTATATAAATTTTGTATTCACTTATATATAGTTCCATTTTTTAAATTATGAAGACAATACACCTTCAATTGAGGGGAACATAAGCTTATTGATGGTCAATTTTTTTTTCTTATTTATTAGGTTCTCTAACAATATGATCAAGTGTTTGTAGAGACTGTCGTAGAGACTATTATTACAATTATACGTATGTTGATTATTAATAAGTAATGCCATACATAAAACACTTAACTCGACTCGTGCAAGGCACGTGCACTGGCGGTGCCACTAAGGGGGAGGGGGGCAGTTGACCCCCCAAGAATTTTTCCTTTTTTTTTTTTTAGCTATTTGACATTATATTTTTTAAATATTATTTTTGCCTCCCAAAGGTTTTGTAAATATGTGTCTTAACCCTTAAATTTTTTTGTTTATTCTCCATAATTTTATATAAATTATAGATATATATCATATTTAATATAAAAATATAAAATAAAATTATTAAAACTTGTACTATTTTAAATAAAATTTATGAATATTTACTTATTGATCTTTGATTTTTTTTATATTCATGTGTCTAAAAAATAATATGAGACGGTGCCATGAATCCCATTAAGTGTAATATATTATTAGAATAATTTAATTTTTTTGTAAATATGATAAAATTATATATATATATATATATATGTGTGTGTGTGTGTGTGTGTGTGTGTTATTTTAATTAAAAATTCGCAATATAAACTTATTTTTGCAATGTCTTGTGAACCTAAAAAAAATTTCGGGCCGCTGCCCCGAACCCCGAAATTTTAGTTAGCCCCCCTTACTTTCTAATCCTGGTTCCGCCCTTGGGCACGTGCACTTGCCTAGTTTAATATTAAAATATTAAAATCTCTTATATATAATCTATGGAAAGACATTATTCTTATTTTGATACAATCCTTGAGCTGAATCGAAATATCTATATATAAATAATGTGAAACTATTGACAAAACATCTATCACATATGAGACTGACAAGAAAAAAAAATTACAATACAATAAAATAAAGAGAAGCCCCAAGTTTATTACAAGAAAATGGAGTAGTGCATTGTTGGTCTAGACTTTTAGTGTAAACTAGAAGTCCTAGAATATCGTTACTTGAAAATTATATCTAGTGAAGCTGATTGTTTCATCTTTTCCTGAAAACTCTCCAATTCGTCATTTCCATCGATCACAACTCGAACTTGAAGTCCCTCATTGCAGGCGTTCTCTTGTTCCTCCGCTATCTTCATAGCCGAAACGGCCGCAGATTCCGTGCAGCGTCTCACATGAATAAATTCAAGTGTTGGTATTTCTCCAATCTCTATAGGGATTTCATCCAATCCGAACATTAGTTCAAGAACAAGTTTCTCCAAAATCGGAAAATGGGAGCTGCCTGCATTCCAGTACACCAGATCAGACCAATATATTGAGAGGAATTTCAGGCGAAGGAATTCCCCCTCAACAGGATTCCACACGGTTCCTTTGACCGAACCCATTGACAGTTTTAGAACTTCAAGACACGGTAACGAACCAATCACCGTTAAATCTTCCCAAAGACCGTTTCCATATGATAAACTCAACTTCCTGAGAGAACATGGGAATGTGAGCTTCTGCAACATATTATCCTCACCTAACAACAAGCACTGAAGTGATTCAAGTTTATGCAAGTGGCTAATATTGTAGAGCGAATAATCATTTGAGCTATCTGCGTATATGTTCAGTTTCCTGACATTGGGTACTCTCTTACAAGCCTCCTTGCTCCACACAAAGTTTACTACCTTCTTTAGTGTCTGTAGATTTAGCACAACAATCTCATCGCGTTGTTTGTCACAACTACGAGGAGGAACAGGTAGGAATAAACTAAATATATCTAGATGCCTAAGTTGTCGCATCTCCCAAATTTGTAACGGTACTTTAATTTTCCCACTAATAATTATTGTTTGCAAATTCCAGAGAGCAGCTATTGACGAAGGTAGCTTGACACAAGCAGCCATTATCTTGGATTCATCGTTGTAAGCAAGATACCGCATGTTCACTTGATCAACAATATGCTGGCTTAAATATTCTTTCTTGCGTCCATTGTTGCACGTCATTACTCTCAACAATCTATTGTTGGACAATCGACCATCAATACTTGTTACCCATGTACTGGTAAGTGATCCCAATTGCAAAGTATGAAGGACACATGTTGAACTTTTTCACTAAATACAATACGACGCCCCCTTTCTGTGCCTCGTGGTTTGTCTTCCATCACACAGATAAACTCTTCTTTCTGAGCTACTTCTAGACATAAGTCTCTCAAAAGATCATGAATCTTGCAAATTTTAATTCTTCCATTCGATCCCAACATATGTTTTAAAATGAGATTTCTGCCAATGAGATCATTAATTTAAGTAACCCCGTGCTATCTCTTCCAAGCTTTGAGATTTATTCGATCTTATAAATCCCTCAGCCACCCAAAGTTTGATCAGTTGGGAGACGCTAATCTTTTCATCTTCTGGAAAAATGCTCATGTAAAGAAAACATGGTTTAAGATGAGGAGGCAAGTAGGTGTAACTCAAAGATAATATACTCGAACAATTCTTGTCCTCTCCAGAGTTGAGAATTGAGTGTATATCTCTTGCAATATTTTTCCAGTATTTTTGCGTCATATGGGACCTTCCGAGAAGTCCACCAATCACAGTAATCGAAAGGGGAAGTCCTTTGCATTTCTTAACAATCTCCTTTCCAATATCCTCTAGTTCAAGAGGGCAATCGGCCTCACCAAATGTTTTTTTGCAAAATAGATCCCAACTTTTTTCCTCATCTAGAAAACTCAACTCAAACGACGAGGAGTCGAAGTGAGTAGCCACATTCGATATCCTTGTAGTCACAACAATTCGACTTCCATTATTGTTTTCTGGAAAGAAAAGATTTAAACTATCCCAAGCTTCAATGCCCCAAATATCATCAATTACAATCAAATATCTCCGACCCCATAGTATTTTGTGCAACTTTTGTCCTAATAATTGCTCGTCAATTTCGCTATCGATTTCACTACTTATTAGCTTTGAAAGAAGTTGAACAAAAAGTTCTTTCACATTATACTTTTGAGATACTGTGACCCAAGTACGAATATCAAAATGGTGGACAATAAGTGAATGTTCATAAGCATTTTGGGCAAGTGCAGTCTTACCAATGCCGCCCATGCCTACGATTGGAATGACTTGCCGGTTAGATTGCTGTCCAAAAGTTGAAGCAACTGTTCGTCAAATCCGACCATAGTATTCTTCCCGGTGGTAATAAGAGGTGTATTTGATGAAGTAGTTGGTGTGGGTTGCATATCATGTTCGTTGGATCCAATTTCATCTTTCAACTCCAAAACTTTTTTCTTCATAGAATCCATGTCTACTATTACCGTCTGGAGATCAAGCATGGAAATCGAACCGGTGGCAATTTCATCTTTCATAACCTTCTTTGAGCGTAAGATCTTAGTAACCTTTTTTCTGATATCTTTTACTACTTTCTGTAGACGATGACCTTCAACCGAACCTGCAGGTTGAATTTGGTCGACGACATGAGATTCGATTACGTCTTCAGCGGCATAGGCTGCAGATGCAATTTGGCTCTCCAAAACTTCAACTTGTTCGCTTACAACACCATGAGTATCATTCTTTACAAAATCAAGCAAGAAACCAACCTTCTCGCCGAGAGATTCGAGCTGGTTCATGTCGAAGGAAATCGAAAGGCAAGGATGATTTTGGATATGGTCAATGATAGTCAAAACAGAAACTAGAGCTGCATAAGCTGCCATGTATCTGTCTGTGATTATACGTTCCTCTTTGAATCTTGTTTAACGAGAGGGATAAGTTTTGTTTGGTAACGGGGAACGCGAAGTGAGCTCCGGCGGCAGCCAAATCTAAACTTCGTACGGCCACTGAGATTTATTTCTCGGGTATATGGATGGAGCTCGGTAGGAGAATTCAATAATGATAAAATTCTGTGGAGGAGATTAGAGTTAAGAGGGTAGCTGATCATTCAATAAGAGGGTCCCCTGCTTCAAAAAAAAAGGAAAAAGAAAAAGAGAAAACGAGAGAAGTGGAATATTCATCAAAAGATTGAGTCAAAGTCTTTATGGCAAGTTCAGCGAAATTATGGATCAAATTCATGTTCATCCTCGCCTTCCGATTTCTCTTCACAAGAAACAATCTGAATCTCGTGTCGAAAAGGCCGGTTTCTTGCTAGATTACGTACAAACCGATTCAAATGGTGTTATAAGCGAAGAAGCACAAGTTTTGAAGAGGCAACTGCATGTGTTTCATATGCGGCTTAAGATGTAATCGAATCTCACGTAGCCCACCAAATTCGAGCTCGTTTTATGTTCATCTGCAGCTAGGGGTGAAAGTTGGAACGGAATTTTCAATTTTCGCCGGTTCCAATCCGAAAACTTCCGATTTCGGAACAACTTTTTTCATTCCGATTTCCAAAATTCCAGTTTATGATATTTTCCGACTTTTTTGGATTGAAACTGGAATTATATACAAAAATAGGACATAATGCACTTCAACCACTATAAATTTTCCATTTTTGCACTTTTCCCCCCAAAAACTAAAAAAAATGAATTACCTTCTTCGAAATATTATTTTGGTTGCACTTTGTTTTTGGTGGCCTTCGTGCAACAAAAGTAACATTTTAAAGAGGCAATGTGCAGAAAAATAATATTTTTAAGGGCAACATGCAACAAAATAACATTTAAAGGGGCAATGTGTAATAAGAACACTCAATTCGGATTAATAATTCATTGGAGTTTTTTCTATAGGAGCAATGTGCAACAAGGAAAACATTTTGAAGGGGGACATTCACTTTTTTAAATTTGAGAGGGTAAAGAGAAAAAATTATAAATTTATAGTGGTGACGAGAAATTTGCCCTTAATACAATATACATATCGAAATATTCTTTTTAAAAAATCAGTGAAAATGATAAATGCGAATCCAAAAATGAAATATGGATATGACAAAAATGTTGAATGCAATTAGGCGAAAATTGCATATGGGGGTAATATAGTCCTTTTACCCGACAGATGTATCTAAACATGACCACCGATTCGGTTGGATTCTGTTAAGATTTCGTGGGTTCTTTCTCTAATATGTGTGTGGAATTGGGTAAATTGCATTGATTGTTGCTGGGAATATTCTCTTGGACGGTCTTGTTGGTGCTTTTGATTTGAAATGTTCTTGGTCTTCTTATTTTGCTAGCATTATTAAGAGTAATCCAGATTACTTTAGAATCAAAGTTGATTCTTTATCTAAAAGGTATGTGTTGGGTACCTATTTGAAGTACATGGCACAAAAAAATTGAGTTTGAGTGGCATCGTGATTTTTTTTTTGGTTAAGGTGACACTGCAAAACAGGCCTAAGTTCAAGCGGCAAAGTGTTATTTACCCTAAATTCTATTGTCAGGGGTATTTTAGACAAGAGACAAGAAGTTGAGCTTTTTTTGTAGGACGGATTTTGGTCTGGATAGGAGTACGAATAATTCTTCTTCCTTGGGGTTATATGCAATTCGCTCAGATAATGGTGTTAAAAAAAAGTTAAGAATTTATTATTTGAAATCAATTTTAGTTATTTACATCTATTTTTAGATTAGAATATATAAACGATGAGGAGAGAATCAAGTTCAATTTTGTTTTATACGTTTGAAGTATTTAAATATATTACACTAAATCTAAAACCGATTTATTTCCGATATATCTTTGATTAATTACCGCCGCACCAATTTATTGTGTGGCGGTCCCAAACCGCCTCGGACCCGATAACCGATATTTAGAACCTTGCAAAATAGTCATAGTTTCAATATAATAGAATATAATATAAGGTGAATTTTGATATACCCCTCGGCACCTAGTAAAGTAGGGATTAATCAAGGTCCAACTCATCCTTTGAGATACCCCTGAAGAAGCGAAAGCAATATACTACTCTCATACGTAGTTTTCGTCCAACTGCATTCAATATTTTTCCATCTGCATTTATCATATTTGGACCTGCATTTATCGTTTTTTACTTATTTTTTTAATTAATTTTTTTTATTATATATATTTTTTAACATTTTTAATACTTCAATTTTTTTATTCGATATGCTTACCGTAGTCATTCGTATTATTGTTCTTTCTTTTATGTACATACACCAATATGTGCATGCACCAATATCACCAATTATACAAAAAAAAAAAAAAAAAAAAATCCACACCAATAATATAATTCACAAATTTAAAATACTTATATTATATAGGGAAAATTGTACGTCACCCCCTAAAAATTTCTATTTTTTGCACTTTACCACCTCAAAATTTTAAAAAGTGAATGCCCCCTTCAAAATGTTATTCTTGTTGCACGTTGCCCTGATAGCAAACTTTCGATGGATTATTCATCGGCATTTGAGTATTTTTGTTGCACATTGCCCCTTTATATGTTATTTTTGTTGCTTGTTACCCCTTAAAAAACTATATTTTTGCACATTGCCCCTTTAAAATGTTATTTTTGCTGCACAATGCGGACCAAAAATTGGCTTTTGGGGCAAAGTACAACCAATTGGCTTTTATCCATTTTTTGATTTTTTTGGGGGGAAGTGCGGAAATGGGAAATTTGTAGGGGGTGGAGTGGATTTTGTCCTATTATAAATTAACTCGTAACCAAAAACTACAGATCGAGAAATACACAATCACATACATATGTTACTATATGTTACTAAATATAATAGTAATGTACATTAATGTGTAGTAATGTATTTAGCCTATGGTCGACTCTAGCTCGAAATACAGATGTAAAATTCGCCAAAAATCATCTACTAACTTAAACCAAAATTTGTGGCACTTTCAAGGAGAAGATCAATGGATTCCATTAAGCTGCAATCACAAAAAAAAAAAAAAAAAAATAGTTATGTTCAAACACACAAAATCAACGAAAATTTAAGAGATATAGATAGAGAGGTTATGGCTTTTAATGCCACAAAATTTGAAACCAACCGCCAAGGACTCCTCGCACCAAGTGTTTCCTACCAAAACCCTAGCCACCGCCAACCAGCAATGATACGAACCCCGTAGAACTTGTTACGAGACCCTAATACTTTACGCGGAAGCAAGATCGAAAACATCCAAAAACAAAGATTCAAAGAGGTGGAACCGCGACCCGTTGCCTATAAAGAGGCAAGAACCTTGGTATGTGAAGACGCCACAGTCGATTGTGAAAGTTCGATTGATAAGTCGGGGTGAACAAACGGAATCCACCGATATGTTCGAAGAGTTCTTAAAGAACCAAAGAGAATATTCTCAATTAAATCATCAAAATTCGTCCAATAAAATACGCCAAATTGGCAACCTGTTTATAAGATCTAAAAAGACTCATTTTTCACAAGGAAAATGACTCCTACCTAATCTAAAATAAGGAAACTTATAAATAAGCAAATCCTTAACATAAAAGACTCTAAAATAATAAAAACATTATAAACCTAAATTAAAAACGTGAATAAGTAAATTAAATAACTTGATCTTCAAATCGACTTCTCGATCACCCTTCTCAACTCGCGTAGACATTGGGCAGTGCACGTGCATGCAATTAAAGCTCCATTTCGACACTGTTCCACTTTGAATATCTCTTCGCTCAAAACATAAAAGTTGTAGATCATCCAATTATATTTCCGAATCATTTTTAATCAGCATAAATGGACTTCAGATGCGAGAGTTATAACTCGAATAGTAAACTCTGCCAGAATAGGCAACAATCTTGGATGCATGGAATTCGACTTGTCCAACGAATTCTTCTCTTTCTTTTCTTCCAATTTCAGACCATACACATCTCAAACATTTTATTCCATCCTTTCTTCTCCAAGGAAAACTCGAATATCCTCTTAAAACTCGCACGCTTGCGCTTCTTCCAATTCTTCATCTTTGAGGTTGTTAGGATCGTATCATACTCCCCCTCTTTAAAATGACTCGTCCTCGAACCCGGACAAATATCACAAGGAGTGTAAACGAGATCGATCTCTCTGTTTGGTAGCGAACTTACACATCTCTGCACCACATCGCCAAACACACTATCTAGCAGCCATTGAAGTTGATATGAACGTGAGTATTTTGTAGCTTGAAGTTCCAATGCGTCAAACTTCTGTATAGAGAATGAATGAAGCATCTCTCTAGGCACCGCCATCTCATCAACATGCACAATGCAAATTTGTACTTTGTTTAGCTCGGCATTAACTTCGGTGCATGGCTGGCTCATATCATTCTCCACCTCTTCAAAAGGATTCGCCCTCGAATCCGAACCTTCTTTTTCATCAAGTGGTGGCGCGGGTTTGCAATTTCCTTCCCCCTTGGACTCGACCTCAACATTCTCACTTACTTCTTCCTCAACTAGCGAATCAGTAACTCCCAAATCAGTTTGAGTGTTCTCTTTCTTAAAAGCTTGACGAGTACCTTCCTTTTCAAGTGGCGATAAAGAATCACCCATTCTCTTCAATTCCTTGTAGTCTCCTTTGTCTCGTAGAATTTTCTTTGCATTGAGCTTTTGCAATGGTTCTCTCGTTTTGCTCGTTGAAGGTCTCCTATGTGATTCCCAAATCGATGAATTCCTTTCTTCTAACTTAGTAACCTGCCTCAAGCTCTGCATCTTCAATTCCCTATAATAATGTGAAGAAACGAGCCTCCTTTTCACAGCTGCCTTCATGGACTCCCAATCTTCAATTGGTGGTTCGCCACAACGCCGCCTAGTTAAGACAAATTGGTCCCACCAACTAATTGCATAGTCAGTGAACGCTTCGACGACGAGCTTCACTTTCTTCTTTTCAGAATAGTAATCACAATTGAATACGTGTTCAACCTTTCTTTCCCATTGAATGTAGCCTCGAGATCACTCTTACCTTGAAAGGGTGGTATAATCAACTTCATTGAGCTATGATTTTGATCAACGCCATCTATTTCTCGACCAAAATATCCTCAACTTGATCTATCCAATCCAAACCCTCGTCCCATACTCTCCCTCCTTGATTTCGTAGAGTTCACACCAAAATTTCCATCACGATCTACCCCTTTATCAGGATAATGTATAACTGGTTGGTGAACATCACGTCGTACGTATGGCCCTCGAACATGTTGATCTTTGCGTAGTTCCTTTAGTTCGTAACGATTCCTTCCATTCGATATTGAAGTTCCTGGAACTGTTTTTCCATTGACGAGATCCTACGCTGCTCAATCCTTTCTCCTTTATAACCGGCTTTCTCGGAAATGATCAAGTTTTTTTTCCTGACACTAACAAACTCTAACTTGGCTGGAAAAAACTCTAAAAAAAATAAAATTCGATTTTTTTTGTTTTTTTTCATTTTTGTTTTTTTATTATTTTTGATCTTTTGTTTTTTTGTAGACTCTAGACAAAACCTAACTTATACTCTAAGAAGTTCAAAACAAATAACCAAAAAATCGATTTATTTTTATTTTTGACTCAAAAAAACAGAACGAAGAATAAGAGAAAAGAGGACTAGAAGACTCGATAAAAGATAAATGAAAACTACGATGACACGAACAAGATTGACTCAAAAATAAAGATAGAGATAGGTGAAACCTGTTTTGGATGTTGGCTCTGGTTACCAACTGATACGAACCACGCCAACCATGGGACGAGACCCGATATCAATACTTTGGATATCAAACCTGGATCGTCCAAAGAAGGATTTCAATGGGGTGGAATACCGACCCGTTGCCTATAAAGATGCAAGAACCTTGGTATGTGAAGACGCCACAATCGATTGTGAAAGATCGATTGATAAGTCGGGGTGAACAAACGGAATCCACCGATATATTCGAAGAGTTCTTAAAGGACCAAAGAGAATATTCTCAATTAAATCATCAAAATTCGTCAAATAAAATAAGCCAAATCGGCAACCTATTTATAAAATCTAAAAAGACTCATTTTTCACAAGGAAAATGACTCCTACCTAATCTAAAATAAGGAAACATATAAATAAGCAAATCCTTAACATAAAAGACTCTAAAACAATAAAAACATTATAAACATAAATTAAAAACGTGAATAAGTAAATTAAATAACTTGATCTTCAAATCGACTTCTCGATCACCCTTCTCAACTCGCGTAGACATTGGGCAGTGCACGTGCATGCAATTAAAGCTCCATTTCAACACTGTTCCACTTCGAATATCTCTTTGCTCAAAACATAAAAGTTGTAGATCATTCAGTTATCTTTTCGAATCATTTTTAATCAGCTTAAATGGACTTCAGATGCGAGAGTTATAACTCGAATAGTAAACTCTGCCAGAATAGGCGAGAATCTCGGATGCATGGAATTCGACTTGTCCAACGAATTCTTCTCTTTCTTTTCTTCCAATTCCAAACCATACACATCTCAAACATTTCACTCCAGCCTTTCTTCTCCAAGGAAAACTCGAATATCTTCTTAAAACTCGTACGCTTGCGCTTCTTCCAATTCTTCATATTTGAGGTTATTAGGATCGTATCATACTCCCCCTCTTTAAAATGACTCGTCCTCGAACCCGGACAAATATCACAAGGAGTGTAAACGAGATCGATCTCTCTATTTGGTAGCGAACTTACACATCTCTGCACCACATCGCCAAACACACTATCTAGCAGCCATTGAAGTTGATATGAACGTGAGTATTTTGTAGCTTGAAGTTCCAATGCGTCAAACTTCTGTATACAGAATGAATGAAGCATCTCTCTAAGCACCACCATCTCATCAACATGCACAATGTAAGTTTGTACTTTGTTAAGCTCGGCGTTAACTTCGGTGCATGGCTGGCTCATATCATTCTCCACCTCTTCAAAAGGATTCGCCCTCGAATCAGAACCTTCTTTTTCATCAAGTGGTGGCGCGGGTTTGCAATTTCCTCCCCCCTTGGACTCGACCTCAACATTCTCACTTACTTCTTCCTCAACTAGCGAATCAGTAACTCCCAAATCAGTTTGAGTGTTCTCTTTCTTAAAAGCTTGACGAGTACCTTCATTTTCAAGTGGCGATAAAGAATCACCCATTCTCTTCAATTCCTTGTAGTCTCCTTTGTCTCGTAGAATTTTCTCTGCATTGAGCTTTTGCAATGGTTCTCTCGTTTTGCTCGTTGAAGATCTCCTATGTGATTCCGTAATCGATGAATTCCTTTCTTCTAACTTAGTAACCTGCCTCAAGCTCTGCATCTTCATTTCCCTATAATAATGTGAAGGAACGAACCTTCTTTTCATAGCTGCCTTCATGGACTCCCAATCTTGAATTGGTGGTTCGCCACAACGCCGCCTAGTTAAGACAAATTGGTCCCACCGACTAATTGCATAGTCAGTGAACGCTTCGACGAGGAGCTTCACTTTCTTCTTTTCAGAATAGTAATCACAATTGAATACGTGTTCAACCTTTCTTTCCCATTGAATGTAGCCTCGAGATCACTCTTACCTTGAAAGGGTGGTATAATCAACTTCATTGAGCTACGGTTTTGATCAACGCCATCACTTTCTCGACCAAAATATCCTCGGCTTGATCTATCCAATCCAGACCCTCGTCCCATACTCTCCCTCATTGATTTCGTAGCGTTCACACCAAAATTTCCATCACGATCTACCTATTTATCAGGATAAGGTATAACAGGTTGGTGAACATCACGTCGTACGTATGGCCCTCGAACATGTTGATCTTTGCGTAGTTCCTTTAGTTGGGTAACAATTCCTTCCATCCGATCTTGGAGTTCCTGGAAGCGTTTTTCCATTGACGACATCCTACGCTGCTCAATCATTTCTCCTTTATAACCGGCTTTCTCGGACATGATCAAGTTTTTTTTTTTTTTTTTTTTTCCTGACACTAACAAACTCTAACTTGGCTGGAAAGAACTCTAAAAAATATAAAATTCGATTTTTTTTGTTTTTTCTTGTTTTTTGTTTTTTTGTTTTTTGTTTTTTTTTTTTTGTTTTTTTGTAGACTCTAGACAAAACCTAACTTAGACTCTAAGAAGTTCAAAACAAATAACCAAAAAATCGATTTATTTTTATTTTTGACTCAAAACAACGTAACGAAGAATAAGAGAAAATAGGACTAGAAGACTCGATAAAAGACAAAAGAAAACTACGATGACACGAACAAGACTGACTCAAAAATAAAGATAAAGATAGGTGAAACCTGTTTTGGATGTTGGCTTTGGTTACCAACTGATACGAACCACGCCAACCATGGGACGAGACCCGATATCAATACTTTGGATATCAAACCTGGATCGTCCAAAGAAGGATTTCAATGGGGTGGAACAGCGACCCGTTGCCTATAAAGAGGCAAGAACCTTGGTATGTGAAGACGCCACAGTCGATTGTGAAAGATCGATTGATAAGTCGGGGTGAACAAACGGAATCCACCGATATGTTCGAAGAGTTCTTAAAGAACCAAAGAGAATATTCTCAATTAAATCATCAAAATTCGTCCAATAAAATAAGCCAAATTGGCAACCTATTTATAAGATCTAAAAAGACTCATTTTTCACAAGGAAAATGACTCATACCTAATCTAAAATAAGGAAACTTATAAATAAGCAAATCCTAAACATAAAAGACTCTAAAATAATAAAAACATAATAAACCTAAATTAAAAACGTGAATAAGTAATTTAAATAACTTGATCTTCAAATCGACTTCTCGATCACCCTTCTCAACTCGCGTAGACATTGGGCAGTGCACGTGCATGCAATTAAAGCTCCATTTCGATACTGTTCCACTTCGAATATATCTTTGCTCAAAACATGAAAGTTGTAGATCATCCAGTTATCTTTCCGAATCATTTTTAATCAGCTTAAATGGACTTCAGATGCGAGAGTTATAACTCGAATAGTAAAGTCTACCAGAATAGGCGAGAATCTCGGATGCATGGAATTCGACTTGTCCAACGAATTCTTCTCTTTCTTTTATTCCTATTCCAAACCATACACATCTCAAACATTTGATTCCAGCCTTTCTTCTCCAAGGAAAACTCGAATATCCTCTTAAAACTCGTACGCTTGCGCTTCTTCCAATTCTTCATCTTTGAGGTTGTTAGGATCGTATCAAGCAAGGTTTCGTGCGTGCAATGAGAAAAAAAAAATCTGATAATCAAATTCGAACAAACTTACCGTCAAAACATAGATCTCGACGAGAGGAATCCAGCGGTTGGTAGCTCGTCAAATTTCGACTGACATAAAACAATTACCTCTCCGAGAAGATCAGTCGTAGTCGAAATACGTTGGCAAGGTAAAACAATTGCATAAACATATTCAAAGCTCCAAACTCTAGAAAATCACCACTAAAATAAAGAGGTTGACGAGGGGAATCCAACGGCAGTTAAACCATCGAATTCCGACCACTTGAGAGAGAGTTATGACTACGGAAAGCAACATCGTCAGTTGGAGACTTATGGGGGTGAAATTTTGGATCTGAGAGTGGAAGAGGAAGAGAGAGACGGTTGTGAGCTGACTACGGTTTAAAACTGATTGTATAAGGGTAGTTTAGGTATTTCATGCCGCCCAGGGAGTATGTCAAATTTCGAAAAAAAATAATGGGGTATGCACAAGAATGTAATTTCCTTTTTATTTAGTTCAAAATATTTCCCCTTTGAGGGGAGTCCCATTAAATAATCCCATAATATAATAGAAACATTATTATTTATTAGTAAATAGTAATTAGTTTGAGTTCATGTTGTCTTATTTTCATATTTGTGGAATAAAAACATAATAAAAATAATATAATAACTAATTAAAGAATTGAAACTATATAGGTATTTAATGCTAACTTAAAGCAAAAGATTTTCAAAAAAAAAATATCTCTACTTATATGCTTATAATATATCATTGGACCAATATTGTCAGAACCAGATTGGCTATCCGGACGACCATCGAGGTCATTGTTTTATAATGTTGAACCGGTTCAACCGGATTTTTGAATTTTTTTAATATGTCATTATTTTATTAATTTTAATGTTTTAAAAATACCATTTTCTTTGTATTTTAAAGCTCCTACCTATTATTTCCACTTCTTTTTCTTTTGCTTATACTCTATATTTTTCCATTCTTCATTCTTCAAATTCGGCAATCGGTCACCCCTATTCGATCACCCATGATCATATTCGGCAATCCTTCGACCATTCATGACTAGATCCAACCAACCACCACTAAGTCCGCGAAGGTTCGCTCAAATCTAGCTGCGAATAACCAACTCAGCGTGATTTGAGACGTTTTGGCCGAAAACCGGGTTCCTTGACTGACTCCCTGGTTCACGTGTTTTACCCAGTCGAACCGGATTTTTTGTCATGTTACCCCGTTTTTCAATGTTTGTGGTTGGTTTTAGAGGTCAGACCGGACCGCTTCATCGCCAGGTCACGATCCAACTGGTCCAACCGACCCGTTCGGTTTGGTTCGGTTCTAACAACATTGCATTGGACAACTCTCATCAGTAGTTTTATACGATGTAAATTTCATTTTAAAGTTCAATATGTAGTAAAAAAATCAAATAGGACGAAAATTAGTTAAAACATTGTTTAAATATTTGAGAATATGAAAGGCACTTAATATTTAAACTAGGACAAAATGCACTTTTGCCCCTATAAATTTCTGTTTTTTGCACTTTCCCCCCTAAAAATAAAAATAAAAATAGATATTTTCCCTTCGAAATATTATATTGATTGCACTTTGCTCCATAAGCCAGTTTTTGCAGGGCATTGTGCAACAAAAATAACATTTTAAAAGGGCAATGTGCGGAAAAGTAATGTTTTTAAGGGGCAGCATGCAATAAAAATAACATTTAAAGGGGCAACATGCAACAAAAATACTCGAATCCGATGAATAATTCATCAGAATTTTGCTATCAGGGCAATGCGCAACAAGAAATAATATTTTGAAGGGGAACATTCACTTTTAAAAATTTTGAGGGGTCAAAGTGCGAAAATTAGAAATTTATAGGGGGTGATGTGCAATTTTCTCTTTAAACTATATTGATTTACTATTTTTGTTACAGTTACTAGTTACTATATAATTGACCCTAACTTTTAATGGTATAACACTGTAGGTGCATAATAAGAAACACAAAATGTTAGGAGACAGAGAACGTTCATGATTTTACAATTGGTGTGTGTATATATATATATATATATATATATATATATATATATATATATATATATATATATATATATATATATATATATATAGAGAGAGAGAGAGAGAGAGAGAGAGAGAGAGAGAGAGAGAGAGAGAGAGAGATGTAGATGTAGATGTAGATGGCTTTGATATTTCTTATACTCTTCAACTATATTACATATTATGAGCCAATGGGACCATATTTTTTTGTAACGACATGAAAATTATTTCTTGTGAAGTTGTGATTTGCTGTTTGTTTCATCTTCTCCTGAAAGCGCTCTAATAGGTACTCTGAAAGGAACTCAACTCGAACTTGAAGTAACTCATTGCCAGCATCCTCTTGTTCCTCCGCTATTTTGAAAGCCGACATAATTGTAGACTCATTGCACGATTTCAATTCAATAAGCCGAAGCGTTGGTATTGCTCCAATATCTAATGGGATTCCGTCCAATTCTTTCATATGTAGAAGAACAAGTTTCTCCAAAACTGGAAAATGGGAGCTCTCTACATTCCAGTAAACCAGACTACTCCAAAGTACTAAGAGGAATTTCAGGCGAAGGAATTCCCCCTCGACAGGACTCCACTCATCTTCTTTGATCGAACTATCTAACAATTTTAGAACTTCAAGACAAGGTAATGAACCAATGACTGTTAAATCTTGATAACGAACCATGAAACCATCTAAACTCAGCTTCTTTAGCGAACTTGTCATTATTTGACTTTTTCCACTCACTGCCGTACGCTATGTTCAGTTTCGTGACGTTGACGACTCTCTTACAAGCCTCCTCGCTCCACACGAAGTTTTTTACATTCTTTAGTGTCTGCAGATTTTGCAAAACAAAATCATCCTGTTGTTGGTCACCACTCTGAGGAGGAGGATCATGAAGATGTAGCTCCCATATATCCACATGCCTCAATTGTCGCATCTCCCAAATTTGAGATGGAGCTTTAATTCTCCCTCTGATAATTAGTGTTTGCAAATTCCATACAATGTCTATTGATGAAGGAAGCACGACAGCAAGAGAGGGTATCATGAAATTGGTATACGCAAGATACCGCATGTTCACTTGATCAACAATATGGCTGCGTAAATATTTTATCTTGGTTTCACTGTGGAAGGACATTACTCTCAGCAATCTATTGTTGGACAATTGACCATCTATGCTTGTTACCCATGTAGACGAACGAATTTTCAAGCAATTAAATTGCTAATTTCCATAGAGCCGAGTGATTTTTAATCAAGTGGCAAATATGTAATTATGCATATAAAGTCATATATATTATATATTAAATATCAATTATATGTTTTTTATTTAATATTAGGAATTAAATAAATTCCTAATTTAAATAGATAATTGACTTTAAATATATATATATATATTGACCAATAGGATTATTTCTTCTCTGCCAAGTTACAAGAGATAAATATCAATTTAATTCGGACCAATCAAATCGCGCCACGTCATTAGTAAGGCCCATCAAGGACTCTTATTCTACCATTATAAATAGGGATCCTCCCTTCACAATTCAAAGACACAACTGAAGGAGCAGAAATCGTAGGAGCAAAATTCTCTCTACAACTCAAGAAGCAAGGAAGAAGAATCCGTAGGAGGTAAGATTCTCTCTCTACATTCAAAGTGTTCTTCGTCTACATTCAAAGTGTTCTTGAGCAAGTTCAAGGCAGTCTTCATCAAAATCTAGCGTTCGATCCGAGATAACGGTGCCAAACCTTCGGATTAACGTTAATCAATTCAAGTCAAGATCACCGGAAGATTGAAGGGCCAAATCCATCAAGAATTTCAAGATCTTCAAGTCAAATCAAGTCAAAGTTCAACGTTCGATCCGAAATTCAAGTCGTAAGACCCTCAGAAAACGTTATTCAAATCCAAAATCAAATCCGGAGAAGATCAAGTCAACGACCCGACTCCGAAAATTCAAGTCAACTATATATTGTTCTAGAGAGAAGAATCAGAGGATTAAAATAGAGATTGTAACCCGCAATTTATTTATTTTAATTCAATAAAATCATCTTTGTTCAATTTTTCTTGTTTGTTTATATCGCAGATAAGAATTTGTTGTTACAAATTTTGGCACACCCGGTGGGGACACCTCTACCTCTCATCTCTTCTCTCTCTCGAAGATCCTAGTAGTTATTCTACGTTCACGATGAAGGCTGCTACTTCAAATTCATCAAGCATGGGCGTAGTTACAAGGAGTATGGCTAAGAAGCTGCAGACATCCTCCGAGACTAGCTCAACGCCCCAAATCATCGAAAAAGGCTCGTCACCTCTCGTCAACACAGGTGGAGGCGTGGAAGGATCTAGAGGAGAAGCTTCGTCATCCACGTCCCTTTCAGCATCAAACTACTCTGAGGTGGCTCCCGTCATGACGACACATGCTACGACCATGGAAGAGCAGATGGCGATCTTGACCAAGGCCATTGAAGGGCTAACAAAGCACATTCAAGAACAAGACTCCCAAATTGCGATGTTGCGAAACAAGGTTGATGGTAGTCACGACATGGGTAAACAAGGCGAAAATCACACCGAAGCTGAAACTTCTGCAAGGCGACATCCAATCGAAAGGGAGAAGAGCCCGGCTGAAG
Organism: Erythranthe guttata; assembly: GCF_000504015.1. The sequence continues at coordinate 1,065,900 of NW_012194882.1, read as the reverse complement.
AATTCCAGATTTCGTCAGAGGGGTTGATTCCTATAGACCAATTGAAGGAGTTCATCATGGGGACTATCAAAGACAAATTCAATGAGGGTTCAAAATCGTCGTCAACATACACCAAGCCATACACTCTAAGAGTAGACGACTTGAAGATGCCAATTGGTTACCAACCCCCGAAGTTTCAGCAATTTGATGGCAAGGGCAACCCAAAACAGCATGTGGCACATTTTGTTGAAACTTGCAACAATGCTGGGACTTTTGGAGACTACCTCGTGAAACAATTCGTTCGATCATTGAAGGGGAATGCTTTTGATTGGTATACGGACCTAGAGCCGAACTCAATTGACAGTTGGAGTCAAATGGAGCAAGAATTTTTGAATCGCTTCTACAGCACCCGAAGAACAGTGAGCATGATCGAGCTCACAAACTCTCGCCAGTGGAAAGAAGAGGCCGTCATTGACTATATTAATCGCTGGAGGAATTTAAGCCTGAATTGCAAGGACCGATTGTCAGAGGCCTCAGCTATCGAGATGTGCATTCAAGGAATGCAATGGGGACTCCGATATATCCTGCAAGGGATTCAACCTAAGAGTTTTGAAGAGTTGGCCACTAGAGCGCACGACATGGAGTTGAGCATTATGGCTAGTGGAGTTGAGGGACCACCAGTTCAAGAGCCTCGACAGTCGAAAGAAAAACAGGATTTTCGGAAGGTGGGTAGAGTTTTCTCTAAGACCTCAAGCAAAGAATCTTTGGCAGTGAATGCGACCCCTATCAAATTTCAAGGAAAAGTGAACGGAAACAATGAGGAAAAACAAGATTTTTCCCAAGAAAGAAGAAGACTTACTCTAAAAGAAATGCAAGCAAGGGAATATCCATTCCTCGACACTGATGTGGCTGGAATATTTGACGATTTGCTAAGTTTAAAACTTATCGAATTGCCTGAAATGAAGCGCCCCGAAGAAGCTAACAAAATCGATGACCCAAAATACTGCAAGTATCATCGGTTGGTCGGGCACCCAATTCATGATTGCTTCGTATTAAAAGACAAAATTATGCAGCTAGCTCGCCAAGGAAAGATATCACTTGAAGAGATCAGCGCCAATACAAATTTTATCGTCAGCAGTTTTGAGTCCCTTGGCATGACGACAACCAACGTACACGAAGGAGATGATGATCATATTAACATCTCATGCAACACGATAATTGAAAAGGAGATCGCTGCTAGTGGAACAACTCCGTCTTCAAATGAAGTTTGTACCGTGATTGGTAAATGCATGTCAACAATGACTTTCGCTGATGAAGATTTACTTCTTGGTTCCAAACCACACAATAGGCCATTGTTTGTTGCCGGCTACGCTCGTGAGCAGAAGGTGAATAGAATCTTAATCGATGGAGGTTCTGCGGTCAATATTTTGCCGTTGCACACTTTAAAGGAGTTGGGGATCTCCACGGAGGAGCTCAAAACTAGTCGCTTGATGATCCAAGGATTTAATCAAGAAGGACAAAGGGCCCTTGGTATCATAAGGATAGAGTTGTTAATGGATGATATGTTGTCCACCGCACTGTTCCATGTCATTGATGCAAGAACCTCATACCGTATGCTTCTCGGGCGACCTTGGATACATGAGAATAGTGTGGTTCCTTCTTCTTGGCACCAATGTTTCAAGTATTGTCGAGACGGAGTAGTTAAAATAATACTCGCCGATGATAAACCGTTCACCGAGGCAGAAGCCCACTTTGCCGATGCTAAGTACTATCTTGATGATGAGAAGACGGTAAAGGCCAAAGAAATTCTACCAGTTGAAGAACCAAAGCGAAGAAATAATCAAGACAAGGCTCCTTTAGCGTGTGAGGCTTTGAAAGATTTGATGTTTCCCTTAACACCAATTGACGAGAAGCGATCAACTTCTCAACCACCTAAAGGATTTGTTCATCCCACAGAAGAAACCCAAGAGGAATGCGAAGAATTCTCCGAGTCCCAAATGACAAAATGCTTTGGCCCAAATGCTTATAAACTCTTAGTGAAAGCTGGTTTTAACCCACATGAAGATTCTACGCTTGGAAGGCTTCCTGCCGAAGTTGTTGGCGAAAAGATGCATGGCCTCAATACTACTCAAATAATGTTGAAAGAAAAAGGACATGCTATTCAAAGTCCTCGAGTTGGTCTTGGATTTGTTCCTCAAAAGCCAATTCGTATTGCTATCAATAGAGCTACCAGTAATTACATAATCGAAGACGAATTCTCATCAACAGACGATTTTCTTGAAAGTGGGACAAAAGTGAGAAGGACATCCGTCTTTGATAGGCTTACACCATCTGTCTTCGATAGACTTGTGCCATCCGTCTTTGATAGACTTGGACCACTTAGAGAGTGGGGGCATAAGAAAGGCGACAAACGAGGGTTTGATAGACTTACGCCATCCGTTTTTGATAGGCTTGGACCACTTAGAAAGTGGGGGCATAACAGAAGCAACAAGCAAGAGTTGGGTGTCTGTAATACTAAAATCACCAAAACACGAAGGATTCGAAGTTCGATTCCATCTCGCATGAAACGGCGTACTTATTTGACCATATCATGTGGTGAAGAGTTGAAGGCTAAAATACGAACCGTCGTCTTTACGAAAGTCCAAGACGACGAGGAAGATGACAGAGAAAGTGTGGCATCATCGTATCATATCACTTTAAGTGAGATAGACTTGATTGAGGAAGAATACGCTGAAACTGCTCCACCCGAGCTTGAAGAAGGAGTCAAAGCCACCATCGATGAGTTAAAGGAAATTAATTTAGGAGATGCGGAGAATCCTCGACCAATCTACATTAGCGCTTTACTGGCCGTCAACGAAGAGGAGACTTATATTGAATTGTTGCACGAGTTCAAGGATGTGTTTGCATGGTCTTATAAAGAAATGCCCGGATTGGACCCAAAAGTGGCAATACATCATCTCTCCGTGAAGAAAGGAGCTCGCCCTGTAAAGCAAGGCCAACGTAGATTTAGACCTGAATTAGTCCCTGCAATTGAGGCTGAAGTGAATAAACTTATTGATGTTGGTTTCATTCGAGAAGTCAAGTACCCAACATGGATTTCAAGTATTGTCCCTGTCAGAAAGAAGAATGGACAAATTCGTGTATGTGTTGACTTTAGAGATTTGAACGAAGCATGCCCTAAGGACGACTTTCCAATGCCAATAGCCGAACTAATGATTGATGCTACTACGGGCCACGAAGCATTATCATTTATGGATGGGTCATCAGGATACAATCAAATACGAATGGCGCCGAGAGACGAAGAATTAACAGCCTTTCGCACTCCTAAGGGCATCTATTGCTATAAAGTGATGCCATTTGGCTTGAAAAATGCCGGTGCTACATACCAAAGAGCCATGCAGAAGATATTTGATGACATGCTCCATAAAGATGTTGAATGTTATGTGGATGACTTGGTAGTTAAATCCAAAAGAAGGGAAGATCATCTCCAAAGTTTGAGAAAAGTCTTCGAGCGCTTGAGAAGGTACCAATTGAAGATGAATCCATTGAAATGTGCATTTGGTGTTACTTCGGGGAAGTTTCTTGGATTCGTAGTTCGTCACCGAGGCATAGAAATCGAACAAGCCAAGATTGATGCAATTTTAAAGATTCGCGAGCCTAGGAACATTCATGAGCTCAAAAGTTTGCAAGGAAAGTTGGCATATCTAAGAAGGTTCATTTCAAACTTAGCAGGTCGATGTCAACCATTCAGCCGACTTATGAAGAAAGATGTTCCCTTTGAATGGGATGAAGCTTGCACTAGTGCCTTCGAAAGCATAAAATCGTATTTAACGAAGCCTCCTGTGTTGATTGCACCAGTGCCCGGACGGTCGTTAATACTCTATATTGCTGCTCAAGAACGATCTGTCGGAGCTTTACTAGCACAGGAGAATGATGATGGAAAAGAGAGCGCCTTATACTACTTGAGTAGAACAATGACACCAAATGAGTTGAACTATTCGCCAATCGAAAAGACATGCTTAGCACTCATTTTTGCAATTCAAAAGTTGAAGCACTATTTTCAAGCGCATGTTGTCCGTCTAATCTCAAGGATGAATCCTCTAAAGTATGTCATGTCAAAACCCGTCCTATCCGACAGACTTGCAAGGTGGTACCTGCAATTGCAGCAGTTTGACATAACATATATTCCACAAAAGGCTGTGAAAGGACAAGTTCTAGCCGATTTCTTGGCGGATCACCCTATCCCTGCAGAGTGGGAGTTATCCGATGATCTACCCGATGAAGATGTTCTTGTGATTGAAGCTAGTCCTCCTTGGAAGATGTATTTTGATGGAGCTTCTCACAGAGAAGGAGCGGGCGCCGGAGTAGTATTCGTCACATCCAACGGCGAAGTGTTGCCTCACTCTTTTACCTTAACACAAAATTGCTCCAACAATGTTGCTGAATATCAAGCTCTTATCCTTGGGCTAGAAATGGCAGTTGATATAAAGCAACTAAATTTGGAGGTATATGGAGACTCCAAGTTGGTGATCAATCAGATACTCGGATCGTACGAAGTAAAGAAGCTCGATTTACTCCCTTATGTGGATTATGCTAAAAGACTTATCGGATACCTTGGTGACGTGATGATAGAGCATGTGCCAAGAAAGGATAACAAACAAGCAGATGCATTGGCAAAACTTGCTTCTACTTTAGCCATGCCCGAAGACGGAGCTCGTATATCAATTTTCAAGAGGTGGGTCGTACCACCAATTTTTGAACACGAAGAAATTGAAGAAGACGAAACTCGAGTGGTTTACGTGTTTGAAATCGAGAAAGAAGATTGGCGTCAATCGTTTGTGGATTACTTGAAGTACGAAAAGTTGCCTAATGATCCACGTCAAAGGGTTGATATTCGACGTCGTGCGGCTCGTTTCATCTACTATAAAGATACACTTTATAGACGTTCATTTGATGGAGTCTTCTTGAGATGTTTAGGTGATGACGAAGCCGTTCAAGCCATAGAAGAAGCTCATTCCGGAGTTTGCGGCGCCCATCAGTCAGGACCCAAGCTACATTTCCGAATAAAAAGAATGGGCTATTATTGGCCATCTATGGTGAAGGACTGCATGGAGTATGCCCAAAAATGCCAACCTTGTCAATTTCATGCAAACTTTATTCATCAACCGCCGGAGCCATTGCACCCTACTGTTGCCTCATGGCCCTTTGATGCTTGGGGTTTGGATGTGGTTGGACCTATGACAAAGTCTTCAGCTGGACATCTCTATATCTTGGCAGCAACAGACTACTTTTCCAAATGGGCTGAAGCAGTGCCTCTTCGAGAAGTAAAGAAGGAGAACG
>NW_012194882.1:1037971-1059687 GCF_000504015.1 Erythranthe guttata | reverse complement strand
CTAAAAAAAAAAATTATCTGTGGTTCTTGGAACTACGTTATGACTTGATCCCATTCGGGGTACGTAGGCAGCTTAGATATTCTCTAAGGTCAGTCCTTTCCTAAAAAAAAAAAATCTATCTTTGTTTCTTTGAACTACGTTATGACTTGATCCCATTCGGGGTACGTAGGCAGCTTAGATATTCTCTAAGTTCAGTCCTTTCCTAAAAAAAAAAAATCTATCTTTTTTCTTTGAACTACGTTATGACTTGATCCCATTCGGGGTACGTAGGCAGCTTAGATATTCTCTAAGTTCAGTCCTTTCCTAAAAAAAAAAATCTATCTTTTTTCTTTGAACTACGTTATGACTTGATCCCATTCGGGGTACGTAGGCAGCTTAGATATTCTCTAGGTTCAGTCCTTTCCTAAAAAAAAAAAATCTATCTTTTTTCTTTGAACTACGTTATGACTTGATCCCATTCGGGGTACGTAGGCAGCTTAGATATTCTCTAAGTTCAGTCCTTTCCTAAAAAAAAAAAATTATCTTTTTTTCTTTGAACTACGTTATGACTTGATCCCATTTGGGGTAAGTAGGCAGCTTAGATATTCTCTAAGTTCAGTCCTCTCCTCTTAAAATAAAATAAAAAAAAAAAAAAAAAAAAAAAAAAAAAAATTGTTGAAAATATAAGTGCCGAATACTAAGGAAACAAGATGGAAAGGGAGACTTTTTTTATTTCATGAATCATAAAAGTGGAATAAACAATAAAAAAAAAAAAATCTAAATCTAGCTCAAGCGAAAGGGTCTAAATCATTCAACTTTTCTTTGGCATCTTCTAAAAGCTCGGCAGAAGCGCGCAATTCTTCTACCAAATCATCACTTAAAGGGGATGTATTTTCAATGGCAGCAATCTCTTCGTTAATCTCACGAATTTCAGTCTGAACAGTGTGAAGGAGTTCTCGTTGTCGTTTTAATGATGATCTCAACTGTCCCACCCTCACCTTCAAAGCAGCACGCTCTTTCTTGACACTCTCCAAATCACTATTGGTGACTTGAACTTGAAGAGTCTCTTTGTGTTCTCTAGCTTGAGTAGTATGCAAACGATCTTTAGCCTCATCTAATTGTCGTGATAGAATCTCTTTAGATGTCTTCTCAGAGTTCGACGACCTCACCTTATCATAAGCCGTCGCCTGGGAAAATAATGACTTCAATGATTCCTCTATGCAAGATATGTCGAAATCACCAAGATCCCTCATGGTTCCAAGAACTAATTGGACATCTTCTTGAATAGACGAGATGGAATCAATTGAAGTCCGTACTATCCTCGCACGAAGATCTTGCCATAATTGGCGAAGAAAAACCCGCTTGTGATTTTTCAGAAAATTTTCACCCACAAAAACTGAACAAGCACCATTGTACGAGCCTTTCGCAGTCTCTTTCATCTTGGATGCTCTGGCAGGCATTAAAGCAGTCGGCGACAAAGTTGCACCCATTGAGCAAGCCTTGGCAGTTGAGTGATGACTAGCTTGAGATTCCTCGCGATCATCAACGTTAATTATCTCGTTTTCCAACTAAAAAAGAAATAAAAAAAAAATAAATAAATAAATAAATAAATAAATAAAAAAAAAAAATAAATAAATAAAAAATAAAAAAAAAGGGAAAGTGTTAAGTGCAACCTTCTCAGCAAAAGTGTCATTTGTTCGAGAATGACTGTCCACACTGTTATCAATATGAAGATCTTGTGGTTTTAAAGATTGCGGGTCCCTCTTCGGCCTTTTCCAATGACGTTCTATCTGGCTATCGTCACTCTCATCCGACGGAGGCAAAACGTTCCTCTTCTTTATATCTCTAGGAGGGTTTTTGGTTTGGAGCACATTTCCGCGAGAAAGATTGCCGAGACTATTTCTTGCCTCATCTTCTTTGTCTTCAAGTGGAATCTTACTTAACTCCAAGTTCACCAAACTCGCAACTTTATTTTCAAGATAAGTTCCGTAAGCTTTAGTCCACCATCTTTTATAGCCGTCCGTGTGAAACTTTCTCGAATTTTGAGGAATGACGGAAAATATCACTTTAGACATGGACTCGAGCAAAACACATAGACGCCAATAACGGAGTCCATCTATTAAAGAAGCCTCGCGAACGTCTTCATCAAGTACTCCAGGCACATCTTGGTAAAACCCAAATTGACGGCTAAACCGATGAGGACTATATGGCTCAATAACGAAACGATTACCACGCCGCAAGGAGAGATAGCTCGAGCGAATGGCGATGAAATAATTTCTCTCGGACCCTTTTGTTGTTCCATCATCAACATATAAAGAAGACTCGCTCCTAGGGATCGTGGTGCAAGTCCAAGACATAAGATCTCCTTTGTGAATCCGTTTGCGTGCATCCGCGGGAGTGTAGTATCTAGCGCTTCCTTCTCCGGAATAAGATACCATCTTTGGGCCATCGACGGCTACGCCTTGCAGAACTTGACAATGGGTCTTGAAATAAAGCGCCAACCAACTATAGACGAAGTGAATAGGGAACGGAGAATTCTCTTGATGGGGTCTCAAGGATCTCGAGATCCTATTTATGCCGTTGAAGATGCTGGCTAAGACAGGAACTGCAAGAGAGACTTCTTCGCCACTCGCCATTATGCTAGCCATCTTGAATGTTGAAGGACGTATCAAGCCCACATCATCAGTAGGGAGGACGAAGGTGCAAAGCCAACAAGCCAAATGGGCCGCCAAGTACGTCTCGGACCTCAGTTCGACATCAACGCTAATGCTCGAAAACACAGCTTCTTCAATGTTGATCCATTTTGCATGTGCTTCAATATTGCCGGAAGGATTGTGAGTTGACTTGGGGCGAACACTTTTCTTTTCTTTGCGTGGAGGAGGTTGAGTGTACTTCTTCTGCTTCTTCGACCAAAACTGAATCCAGCTTTCGACAGAGACGTTGGAGGAAGGATCTTTAGAGCGCTTCCGAAGTAAGTGGTAGACATGGAATAGATATCGGCAGGAACGGTGAGAATATCGAACACCCTTTGCATCGGTACCAATGAGTTCTTGAGAGGCAGGGACAACTTCATCGTAAAGAAGCCCGGTTAACGGTAGCCCGGAGAGGATGTGCAAATCCCATAAAGAGATAGACATTTCTCCGGGAGACGTCAAGAGGGTATTTGTAGTCGGACACCATGCCTCGAAGAACGCCTTCATGATTTCGGAATTGTAGTCGTACGTGAAAAGGGAAGCATATACAGAATCGTAGATCTTCGCAGACTTTAGCTTGTGCTGGCAACGGCTGAGAACGTCTTCGGTCCATTCCCAGTACCCTTTGAAGAATTGAAAGCCGCCGGAAAGCTCGAGAGTATCTCCCCACTTGACTTTTCCCTCCACGATGTTGCCACCCAAAGTCGGCAGAAGGCTCGGACCGCTTGACTCTTCCGGAAGCAAGGATCTGTCGGGTTTATGATTTGATGCTCGCAAGCTATACACGTACTCGTACTTATTATGAGGATGCTCGTGGGACCAAACGGACATGCGATTCGGAGTCGTGAGACGTGGCCATTGCTTTGCGTAAGAACCGATAAGGGGGGCATAAATCGTCAAGACAGTTCCTTTGTCGTTTGGTTGGTAACGATCGTCAAGAATTACCAATTGCTCGTCGCCAAGAGAAGAGAAAGATTGCTTGAAACAAACCATCGCAAAATCTGCCGAAACAGTCCGAAAGAAAGAACAATTAGTTCAACAAAAATATATAGATAATTCAATAAATAAAAATAATGGGGGAAATGTCCAGAGTAACAAAAAATAAAACGTCATCGTTTCACTTACCGAGAGAATTGTTCAATTCAGTTGCGTTCTCTCCAGAAATTATGATTCATGTAAGTTCTACTGTAATCCAAATCAACGGCGATTCTGTAGTCTGCTGGAAAGTTGTACGGAGAAAAGAAATATATTAATGCAAAAGCGTTGACGTTAATACTTGAAAAAAAAAAAAAAAAAAAGGCAGTTCTCATTGTCATATTATCAAACACCTGGCGGGGCATACTCAAGAAAGCTGATTATGCGGATATCTGATATGCAAAACTAACCTGAAATCGAACCAAATAAATTCTACAAAACTCGAGTTTGAAGAGAAGACCAAAGGGATTGGTTCCTATTGTCAAAATAAAAGGATTAGTTCTTATTATCAAATCATCGAACACTTGGTGAGCATGATCAAATAGATGGATTATACATAATAATATACGAAGCTCACCCGAAATAAAAAAAAAAAAAGGGAAGAAAAAAAAAAAAAAAAACAGTGGCAAAAGGTGAAACTACAAGATTGGATGAGAAGAATTTTTGTAAAAGACTCGGTGCTGAAGAATGAATAAAACAAATAAGGGTGCCCTCCTTTTATAAGCATGGATAAGAGCAAACCAATTCATATTAGGATAATGGTAAACCAATTACAAAGAGTCATGAATCGACTAGATGCAGGAGTGTTCAGTTTGATTCTCTTGGGGAGGACCAAATTATAGTCGTCAAAAGTTCTCAGTTGAAGAGACTTGCACAAATTTCACTTGTTGCATACAACTCGGTGAGTTAAAATTTGGATAGAACTCAATTAGGAGTCAATATCCTGTGGAAGTTCAAATCCATACTATGCCTTAAAATTCCAAAGGAAGAGTCGGTAAAATTTCAGAAGTCTATTGTTTCTATGCTGCATAATTGGAATCTCGTTGGACTCTAAGATTTAATTTATTTTATTTGCCAAGTGGGCCCCAAATGATTTTAAACTGAGAAATTGGATGATTAAACATAGCCTTGGCATAATAAAAAAATGACAGACTATGATAAGCTTACGAAACTCTGGCAAATAAGCCGTGCATGTCGTTTTTTTTTTAAAAAAAAAAAAAGGGAAAAGAAAAAGAATTTTTTTTTTTTGAGTGAGCCGAGCAGATTGAGGAAGAAATCGGGTTTAATACGTATTATCATGGTTCTACTTTAAGCCCCACTGATCAAGTACCATGGACTATATCAATGAAGCCTAAGCACGCTTACGAATCGAGTCAACAATTATTCGTGACTTATTCACTTCAAAATATATCGTCCGTGAACAAGTCGCGAGGGGGCATTTGTAGACGAGTGAAATTTAATCCAAAACAAAGGGGCAATTATGCAATTACGGGGGCAAGGAGTTTCATGCAAACTCATTCGCAGTTCCGTAATTAGATATTTGAAAATAAATCAAATCAAAATTGCATGCCATGAAAGGTGGCGTATATCAATATTTCTCTATTTTAATTCTAGGGATTTAATATTGATTCCTAAATTAAATAGATAATTGATTTTAAATATATATATTGACCAATAGGATTATTTCTTCTCCCTCAAGTTACAAGAGATAAACATCAATTTAAATCGGGCCAATCAAACCGCGCCACGTCATCAGTAAGGCCCATCAAGGACTCTTATTCTACCACTATAAATAGGGACCCTCCCTTCACAATTCAAGACACAACTGAAGAAGCAAAAAACCGTAGGAGCAAAATTCTCTCTACAATTCAAGAAGCAAGGAAGAAGAATTCGTAGGAGGTAAGATTCTCTCTCTACATTCAAAGTGTTCTTCGTCAATATTCGAGGTGTTCTTGAGCAAATTCAAGGCATTTTTCATCAAATCTAGCGTTCGATCCGAGATAACGGTGCCAAACCTTCGGATTAACGTTAATCAATTCAAGTCAAGATCACTGGAAGATTGAAGGGCCAAATCCATCAAGAATTTCAAGATCTTCAAGTCAAATCAAGTCAAAGTTCAACGTTCGATCCGAGATTCAAGTCGCAAGACCCTTGGAAAACGTTATTCAAATCCAAAATCAAATCCGGAGAAGATCAAGTCAACGACCCGACTCCGAAAATTCAAGTCAACTATATATTTTTCTAGAGAGAAGAATCAGAGGATTAAAATAGAGATTGTAACCCGCAATTTATTTATTTTAATTCAATAAAATCATCTTTGTTCAATTTTTCTTGTTTGTTTATATCGCAGATAAGAATTTGTTGTTACACATGTATATCAATCAAGATCGTGTTATTAATTAATATATAATCAGACAACAAAACATTTATTTTATCTCAAAATTTAAATCCACGAAATCGTACGGCCGTAAGATGAACATATAACAAATTTTGAGTTCCAAGATGAATTGATTTCAAAACCCTGCTCTGATACCAATTGAAAGATTTTTATTTAATTTTATGCGGAAATCCTCAATCACAAAATCTTGAAATCAAATTCATCTTAAGAATATAATCACGTAATAGAGATTATCGACATACCGTTTGCCATGGATTCGATAGAAACGATGAACGATAGCAATCTACAAGCCGAGCCTAGCCAGGCCTCCTTCGAATCTCCTTGAGAACTTTATTCGTAGCACACCTTATTCTCTCTATCTCTCTAATATCACAACTCACTAATATTCTGTAAGTAGTGGAATTCTCAATTGCGTCTGATGGGTGAGGAGAAGAGCTGTGGATTTCTTTTATAGAAGAGAGAATAGGGCCACGATTGATTTGTAACGGGCAGAATACAAATCCCACGGGATAATTACAGTTTTGGTCCCCCAAGTTTGCACGTTTTTCATTTTTGGTCCCCCATTTACCGCCGTCAACAAAATACACATTAATGTTGTCACATTTTAACACATTTGGTCCCTCCGTCTATTTGACCGTTAAGTAGTAACGGTCAATGGCTGAATTGTAACGAAATTAACCACCCATCATGGTCTTTTATTGTCTTCAACGTTACAAATCAATTACCATAAAATCACTTTAATACCATAATTTGAATTACCCACAATTTAATTAATTAAAATAAAGATTAGTGGACCAAAAAATAAAACGTTAAAAACGTAAAACTAACAGAAACTACTTACCGAAATTATCGGTGATCAACAAGCCGTTAGAGGAGCGGCCAGGCGAGTAGGGTTGTTTACCGAGGGGCAAAGTAGAGCCGACTGTTTCGCTGATCAAATTCCCAGTGTCGGAAAGGGACCCGCCGAGTAGGTACATCTTATCGAATCCGCACTTCTTCAACGGATTAATTACGTTACCGTTTGGGTCAATCGAATCAGGGTTACCGAGATTAGTCATGCCGGTACCGTACCAATTGGCGTCACCGTACAAAAACAACAGGCCGATTATTAGAACTAAGAACACGAGTTTTTGTTTCTGAACTAGAGAAGAAGAAGAAGCCATTGAAGATTATTGAAGCTTCGAACAAAGTTTTTTTTTCTTTTGAAAGATAGATTTTGGTGCATGTGAATAAAATTGGTGCATGAAGGATGTGTGCTTATATATATAGATAGGGTTAGGGGTCCAATAGTTATTAGGAGTCCGTTAAATCTAATTAGTTACCTACTATAATAATTAATAGTATTCCACTTCGAATTAGAATTACTATTGGGATTAAATACGTTCTATTGCAATTCTATTAGGATTACAATTCACTACGTTTTCACAAATACTAATATTTACATATTGTTTAATATAATAAAAAAAAATTATTTGACAAAACCCCTTCATATACTACAGTTAAGATAGGTCCAAAAAATATTTCCATTTTTTAAATAAATCCAAAATATTATTAATCAGCCATAAATTTTATAATTTCACTATAATTGGCAAAATGCACCCTTCAATTACAATTTCCTTGGCACTTTGCACCCTCATTGGCAAAGTAGGCTATAATTTCCTTGGCACTTTGCACACTCACAAAGAGTCGAATCAGCCACGAAGAAGAGATTTTGGAACAAGGTGAAAAGCATGTTGAGTTTTCTTGGTTCATTTCTCTCACGAAGAAGAGGTCTATTTAATAGCCTCCAAGAACTGATTTCAGCGAAAACAAAGGAGTCGAGATATTGGTGTCACAAATTTCCGGCGATGAAATCAGGCTAGAACAGAGGACGAAAAAAGTAGAGGCGGAGATCAGTTTTTGGTGGGAGAGAAATTTATTTACGTTTTGACCTCTTTAGTGGGTCAAGACCAATTCTCCATGTGGGCTTTTCAAGTGTAGGCTCGCTCCAAGATGGGCTGGTTGTATGCTGGTATTGGGCCAAAGATGAACAAAAAACAGTTGGGCCAAAATCCCAATATATTTCCGCATTCAAGTTATCTCATATGTGGTTTTAGAATCCGGCACCTCTATGTAATGTCTAATGGCTGCAAAAGCCCCTGTGTTAAAACAATTAGCACATACCCTCTTGTGTTACATAGTCAACGACATTGAGGCCCCTATGAGGTGGACGTGTGATACACTCGCCAAATATAATTGGGGTTTGATTTTTGACTTGAAAATACCAAAATACCCTTTACATTATAAATTTCAAAAATAAGCCCGAAAATTTTTTTTCATTTTTTTTTCAATTCGGTCCCTTGAAGTTTCAGAAAAGCCCTCTTCTTCCTTAAGTCAGGGGCTGATTTGCAATTTTCCAAAAATACATTGAACACAACTGACCGCCGCTCTCCTTCCGGCGAACACTCTCTGCAACCTCACCTCCCTCCATATCCTCAGCTGCTTCGCCCCACCACTCCAACGATTTCTCTGACGAAATTTGGTTCGATTCGAGCTAAGATTCAAGTTCATTATTATTCTTGTCCAAAACTCATCAACAACCCATGATAATCCAAGAAAATATCTGCCCATATCGAAAACCATCGAAAACAGAGCTTTTAGAGAAAAAAAACTATTTTTTGCATTTTATGGTGTCTTCTCCGGCGTCTCCCGATAGTAACCCACAATTATGGAAGCTACCTGATGCTTCCGGATCCAAACCTCCCCGCTGTTTTCTGCTTTTTATCGTCTTCTCCGACAATGGCGACGATTAGGGCTTTGGCGGTGGTGGCGATTAGAGCTTTGGCCGGAGTTTAGTAATGTTGCTAGGCTTGCTAAGATTCTAGAATTTGCAAGAGAAGAATCGACTGGTGTGGAACTGGCAAAAAAAATTTGGCGGTGGAAGGGACGAGAAGAGCGGAGAAGACGGGTGGTGGAAGGAAGGAGCAAGGGCAGCGGCGGCAGCGTGGAGATGTGATTGTTAGAGGTGGTGTTGAGAGTTTGGTGGTGGTGGTGATTTCAAAGGGAAAGAAGAATTTTGGGGAAGACATGTTCTTTCTCTCTATTTGGAGGCGGCGGCTTGACGAGGTAATTGCCGGTGGTCATGGCAATTTCAATGGAGAAACAAGAATTTTGGGGAAGATCAATTTTCTCTCTCTTCTTTTCTTTTTCCGTTTTTTTTCCAACAAAAAATGTGTTTTTATTACTTTATTTTAAAAAAAATTGCAATTTGATCCAAAGTTTTGGATTAATTATATTTAAATCCAATTCGATTTTATGTTTGGGAAATATACAATCCAGTCCTCTAATTTAAGTTTTAAGAGGTTTAGTAAAATTGCAATGTGGCCTCTATTATATATTAATTCTAATTTTATGTTATTAATTGAAGGTTAGTATAGTCACTTCTTTTTAGTCAACATATTTATTTCCACTAGGGGGCAGTAAACTAAATAAAATGCAACATAGGGGCTTAATTGCTAATTATTTTAACATGGGTTTTTTTAGCCAACTTACACAGGGGGTCTGTGCAAATAACTCTTTTCCCACCGCCTTCCATTATATTCGTTTAATCCTCATATGTTCTTAGTTGTTTTATTTTTTATTTTTTTGGTAATGAAACCTTGAAGGCTAAAACAATATTTAAATAATCGTCCAATTTGAACCAATTTCCGGACAGATTGTGTTGAATAAAATGTAGCACATTTTTATTATTTCACCGAAAACAACAATATCAAAAAAAAGATTAATTTATTTCTACACAAGCACCTAAGGTGAAGATGATGGGATTTTGTGGTAAAGATTCTAGTGGAAAATGGTGGGGGTTTTTTGTGAATGTTCGAATTACTTTGCTGGTGGACAATTATGAATTTATACATTATATAGGTGAAAGAGAAAATATGGGTAAAATCGAAAATATATTTAATTTGGTGGTGAAATAAGATATTTTAAGGATGAAAATAGCACGTCTCCAAGATTATCTTAAATTATAATGGGTTCATTGAATCATGAAACAAATATATTGGTTCATTCAATCCTGAAACAAAAGAGACCCTCCGAGTACTTGTTTGTTCTTCTTTTTCTTTTTTGATAGGAACTTACATATATTAATAGAGGAGAAAAGAAGGAAAGACTATGGGGATGTTTGGTTTTATTTCCAAAACCAATTTCCAGTTCTATACTATTCGTAAAACCGAGATCATGTTTGTTTCACAATTTTATCCAGAAAATCCCATTTTTTCCTATCAAATTTCTATTGAAAATACAGTATTCATACTTTTTTCAATTTTCAAACCTACTAAAACATACTACTAACCTATATATTTTATTCCATCAACTCATTTCTCTCTCCTCATTAATATTCACACACTCTCTCCTCTCATTTCTCTCTCCTCATTAATATCTACACTCTCTTTCCTCTCAATTTACTACTACTAATAATAATAATAATAATAATAATAATAATAATAATAATAATAATAATAATAATAATAATAATAATAATAATAATAATAATAATAATAATAATAATAATAATAATAACAATAATAATAATAATAATAATAATAATAATAATAATAATAATAATAATAATAATAATAATAATAATAATAATAATAATAATAATAATAATAATAATAATAATAATAATAATAATAATAATAATAATAATAATAATAATAATAATGATAATAATAATAATAATAATAATAATAATAATAATAATAATAATAATAATAATAATAATAATAATAATAATAATAATAATAATAATAATAATAATAATAATAATAATAATAATAATAATAATAATAATAATAATAATAATAATGGTAAATTACAAACACCCCCCTGAGGTATGGTCAAATTACAAAAACACCCCTCTTGTTTGGATAATTACAACCACCCCCTCAACTCCTCAAATTAAGTGGAATCTTCGAGATTATATGGAATATTATCGCTTGTGTACCCGTTTTATCCCATTCAAACTCTACATTATGAAGCAAGTTGATCATAATATGTGATTTTTAGCTTGTATATATTAGTTTGTGGTGCATCGGAAACTGTATGTTTACACAAAACGAGTACAAACTAGAGCACATTCCACGGAATCTAGATGATTATGTTGAATTTGGCACAATAAGGGTGGAGGTGTAAGAAAAAATCATAGTTGAGGGGGTAGATGTGATTATCCAAACAATAGGGGGTTTTTTGTAATTTGACCATACCTGAGGGGGGTGTTTGTAATTTACCCTAATAATAATAATAATAATAATAATATATATATATATATATATATATATATATATATATATATATATATATGCCTGATTGCCCAAACCCAATAAGTTTACAATTTCTCGATCTATTGGGCCCCGAGTCCGATTTAGAAGACCCCTCTTCCGAAAGCCCATTCACCTTTTACTAGGTTTGGGCCCTAGAAATTAACTTCAGCCCAATCGACAAGGTATAAATAACGATTTAATTCATTTATTAAAGCTACACCCTATTATCTCTGGACGTTCTACAATTCGTATCCTTTCAACTATTACTACTATCCACACGTCTGACTTGAGCGTCGGAGGGGTTTTCGTCGGATCAACCCTCGGCCTAGTTCACGTGTTCTCTATTTGCAGGTATCTCAGGACCATCTAGCACGTGAGCAGTGATCCACTTTGCTCTCCCAACTCCTTCTACCTCAACTACTTAAGGTGATCTATTTATAGTATCATCATAATGACGCCGTCTGTGGGAATGCGTACAAGATCACGTAGCGCGCATGATGTCCCTGAGTCATCTACTCGAAGAGAACGTGACAATGCTAACAACCTCCCACCTCGCGGAGGCTCTGGCTTGCCACTTCCTCCTCGTAGTCAGAATCCACCTCGTGGTGTTCAGATAAATCCCCGCAGGATCCACCACTCTCCGCTCCTCGAACGGTTCAGATAACCGAAGAGGCCCTCCAACACATGATTGCGGAAGCTTCAACTCGTGCTGCCACTAAAGTAGTGGCACAATACATCGCCACAGCGGGAGTTAACGCTCCCCTGCAACTCCACCCGTGGCACAACGACCTCCACCGCCACCGGATAACACATCCACCTCTGACGCTAGGTCTCGGATGCAACAATCCACTCATCGCCATGATGCACGAACTGGGCGACAAAACCCACGTTCACCTTCAAGAGGCAACGCCTCTCGCCAACGAGCTCCTCCACACAATGGTGGAGAGGAAGAAATTAACAGTCGGGTATCTCGCTCAAATTAGCATCTTAGGTTAGTAATCCATATTATTTGCTTGCATAAGTGACAGAATTGGGAGATCAATAATCATATAGGGTGGAGATAAAATCCTAGTACTTTTTCAATTGATGAATCTTCGTGCTATTTGTTTCTTGTTTTTGCTTGCTTTTTATTTGTGTTTTATATTTTAGTTTATTTTAGTTAATTTTCTCCATGTGTACGGTAGGCTTGAACATAATTGTAAGAATTTAGCGCTTAGAATTTTCAATATTTTATATGCGATTTCGATTATGTTCAAAAAATAATCGAAAAAATCGGAAGAAAAAAGGGTTCTAAATTCTAATATTTTTGGATAGGAATCGACGACAATCCAAAATTCCGTTCAAATTTCCACCCCAGAGTACTAATATTTTTTAGGGTTAAATACATACTGCACCCTGTACAAATTTCCAAAAATCTACATTTTTTATTTATATTTTATAAGGATTTTTATGTATTATGATCTTATTATTATTAAATGATTATTATGTTATTGGGAAATATACATTATGGAGATATAACTATGTTTAAATATATTTTTATATATGTTTTGAGTATTTATAAATAATATCTAGAAATATATCATATTAAATTTTAAAAACCGATTTATTTTCGATTTATTACCGATTAATCACCACCGTACCGATCAATCGTAAGTCGGTGCCTAACCGCCTCCGACCCGATTACCGCTTTTTACAACCTTGATATAAATAGACTTTATTACTTGGCCATTTTTTCACTTTATTATGTAACACTCCGATGGCATCGACAAGTGATTCTAGAAAAATATATCTTCTGGTGTTTGGACGTCAAAAATCAAATGCATGAATTTGGATAATTAGAACCACTGGAAGCATTTTAAATCAAGATTTTTTTTTAGGCTGAAAAGTAAGAAAGTAAAATCTTCGAAATTCTAAAAAGAAGGGTAAAAATCTTTTCCAAAAAAGAAAAAAAAAAAACTCATAAATTTTGGGTGATTTTTTTAGGCTGGAACATAATTGCAAAATTTCATAAATTTAAAAGGAAATTATAAATAATTTTTAGAATTTAACTTTTTTTTTTCAGAAAATTTTGGTGAAATTTGTGGATAATAAAATTAGGGAATAAACATGAGAATTTTTTTTTTATAGTAAATTGAGTACAAGAGAGGAAGAAAGATGCACACTTTTTATGCACAACCACATGGGTATTTTCGTCTGAAATTATCCAACATCTAGCGCAATGGTCGGTGAACTCCCAAAATGAATGGATTATTTGACATAGTTTAACGTCAGTGGCCATTTTGTCGCATTTTATAGTACAAGGGGGTATATGCGACACTGGTGATAGTATAGGGTGCAATTTATATTTAGGGGCTATATGCCAAACACCCTTCATTGGGATTTCAATTCTTGATAAATCCTTTTTTAAAAAATGATATTTGAGATAAATCCAATGGGCCTGAAAAACCATATATGCCCCACACTAAATATTAATTAGTATAATTATTTAATTTGAAAAAAAATATACCCATAATCTACACCCAAATCTTCTCTAAAAATTATTCCCCTCATCACGCCAATTCAGTTTTTTTTTCTTTTCTTTTTTATTTTGTTTAATGGTTTTCTTTATTTCAATTTAAAAGAAAAAAAAATAATTATTTTTTTTTACTTTCAATTTTTTATTTTAAATTTTTTTTTTCTTATTTATATTTTCATGTTTTTTATTTTAATTGCAAAAAATGGTTTTAGTTTTATTTTCGGTTTTTCATGGTTTTTTTTCTTAATTTCGATTTTTTTTTAAAATGGTGTTTTTTATTTTCTTTCAATTTTTTTTTAAATAAAAACCACTCTATATAAGCACGAAAACCACTCTGTATAAACAACTATATAAACATGAAAACCACTTTATATAACAACTATGAAACATGAAAACCACTATGTATAACAATTATGTAAACTTGAAAACCACTTTCTATAACAACTATGTCAACATAAAACCACTCTGTATAAACAGTTATATAAACACGAAAACTACTTTGTATAACAACTATGTCACACATGAAAACCACTCTGTATAACAGCTACGTAAACATGAAAACCACTCCGTTTAATTACAAATTCCCATGACCAACAATTATTAAATTAAAATCCCCTATCAACAAAATCCACTACTGCAAGGAGTTTCGTAGGCCCTCTTGAGCTGAGAAGATGCTTCTTTTTGTCCATGATTTGTTCTCCATTATTAGAATCGGCTATTTTATGTTAAGAAAAATCCGTAAACGCTCTTTTCTTGACAGATGAAGATTTCTGTTGTGACTCGAACTCGAGCAGGATTTGATAACCACGCTCGTATGATTACCAAAAAATAAAATTCGATAATAACATCAAGAAAAGATTATATTTTTATACCTTGTACAGTTCAAGATGTCAATGGATTCTTGAGATTCAGAAGGGCAGAGATATCGAAAACATTTGATGGCTTCGATTGCTTCGTCGGAACGGTCCAATTGTTTCATAACAACAGCCATGTCTTTTAGGGCACTATCGACTCGATCACCGGAATTTATCGCAGCCCAGAACAGAGATATAGCTCGGCCGATTGACTTCGGTTTTCTTCTTGAAACCTGCACTGCTACAACTGAATTTTGCTATGTATCTCTCTTTGAATAATTCGGGAACCCAAAACCCGAAAATGATCGCGCCCCAATTGCGCTTCTCTTGTGCCGTCGCGCGATCCCTGGTGCGGGAATGGTGGTCGGCCGGAGTGACAAAAAGAGAGAAAGTGTGGGGTTGGGGAAGAGAGTGCGGGGCTGGTGAAGGAGATGCAGAAAAGAATTTGTTGCAGACGGTAGAGAAATCTAAACGACAAAAATAGAGAAGGAAGAGAGAAGATATGAATATAAGATCTAGGGTTTGGGGTGAGATATAAGAAAAGGGTATAATTGTGAAATTGTATTAATTTTTATTAATTAAGAATATTTTGGATTTAACTTAAAAATTGAATTTTTTTCTGGACTCCTTGTAAATAGAGGGTTCCAATGAGGGAGTTTTGTCAAATTATCCCTTATATTTAACCCTATTTTTAATTATTTTCCTTTTGTTAAAGGAATACTGATATTTTACCTAGCCTTACTAATAGGGTAAAGGTTTAAAGTTGGAGTCCCCCTCTACCCCTTGTAATGTACTTGAATTAACTTAAATTAAAAAAAAAATTAAAAAAAAATTACTGATATTTGAACTCATAAACTTAAATTGAAAATGTATACGACAATTTATTACACCGGGAACATCAATACATACCCTATTAGGGCTATTTCGACCCTACACCCGGTGATAATCACCGGGTGGGTCTGTTGTTGACGCGTCTCCTTTACTCAATTTTTAATTAATTTTGTTTTGCCTTTTTCATCTTTACTTTTTAATATAATATTTGTTAAACCATGGTTAAAAATTGACCTTTCTCTCTCTTCTCCTATTATTCAATTCCGATCCATGGTAAAAAATTGGTCCTTCTCTCTCTTCTGCTATTATTCAATTCCGACAACACAACGGAGCTCTCTTCTGCTAACATTCTATTCCGACAACACAACAATATTTCTGAGAAATTATCTTTGCAGATCCGGCCGATGAGAGCAACATCGGGGAAAGAGATGTAGATACAGGGAACTTGATCAGGCCGATGAGAGCGGTACTCGCCGGTGTATAATATGGGTTTTTAATACGCCGACGTTGCCGAGCACGAACACGAAGGGTCTGGTGGCGGCTCAAGAGGTAGTGCGACGTCGTCAGGCGGTGGTTTTCTCTATTTTTTACCTGCTTCTGTTTTTGTCGTGCTTTGTGTGATTATCTGTGACTGATCATTCTAAGGTATCAAAGAAAGATAGAAACATCTTTATTTACAAATATTTGTAGTTAGATGAGTTGTTAATGGTGAGACAAAAAAAAAATATTTTAAACAGTGCCCATTTAGATATTCTTGTTAAAAAATGGTTTATAGGTTCACTAAAAGGAAAACCTTGATGAAATTTTGTCATTTTGTTTAATATTAAGCCAACTTGAGTGAAATCGTAGACTAATAGTTAAGAGGAAGAGTATAAAGTTGAGCTTCTTTTTCACTGCTCTATTTTAATTTTGGCTAATTTTGATTTATTACTGAGATGTGTAATCTGAAAATTGTTGGCTATTTTCCTGGCTGCAGCTGGTGTGCAAATTGCTGGGTTTGGTAGCTTGGTATCGCGGAAACGCGTTTAGGAAATTTGATAACGGAGGCAGGCTACTGATTAGCAAGCAAGTGGAGAGCAAACCGGAATTGTAAAAAGAACTTTGAATGAAGGCAAACTCACTAGGAATTGTCTATAGAACAAAATTCACTATGGTGCCTTTCAGTAAACAAGGAGAGAGCTTTGTTGACAGATGAAACTTTTGGTCATGCTGGCGGTAGGAGTTGACACTAGGCCGGATTTTTTTTTTTTTTTTTTTTTGGTTTCTTCTTTTACATGTAATTCAACTATTTTACCTTTAGATTTTAACTTCAGTCACAAACATTACAGAAATTTCTTGACTGGAATAATCGGTATCATTCATATATAGCTTTATAAGTTGAAGAAAACACGAGAAAAACTGTAGTTATGGTCAATTGAAAATCCTCAAACTAAAGCCAACTACTGAGTTTAACTAAAAAACGAGAATAAGAAAATATCATAGTCAAATTGAAAATCCTCAAACTAAAACCAACAACTGAATTTAAATAAAAAACCAGAACAAGAAAATCCTAGTGAAATATAAATTCCTCAAACTAAAACCAACTATTGAATTTAACTTAAAATATAGAACAAGGAAATATCCTAATGAAATTCAGGTGGCCTCTCTTTATTGTTAATAGATCCCTGTACAAGTCAAACACAGTTGATAAGCAAAGTGAAACATGCATAGAAAATAACTCAACAATTACACAAGAATATAGAATTAGTAAAATTATGAAATGCAACCTGTGACGAATAGGGATCAATATTGGAACATGTTTGGATAATTTGAGCCTTGTCCCTGGATGCCGAAATGTGTAAAGCATTAGAGAAGGTCAAATATATTTACATAAGTTGGAGAACAAGTAACTCACCGGGTGGTGCATTGTCGGATATGATATCTGATGCAACAAATTAGCTTGATGTTCACCAAATTGAGAGCCAATTGAGATATTTTGAACATGACGAACATTAGCGTTTTGTAAGGATTGCACACTGATAGCTTCTTGTGAGGAAAGAACACCAATAGCTTCTTTCGATGAAAGAACATTTGAATGTATTTGTGTCTGCACTTTTTTTCCTGCGCCTTTTGTTATTTTCTCTAGTAAATCAGAAAAAAAAAAACCATCAGAAATTGTTAATAAAGCAAAGTGAGAGTATTGTGTAAATCTATTTGAAAAACCTACTTGAACATTCAATCTTTCTTTTTCCTTTTTTATTTTTTGAATCCCAATGGCTTGGTAAGCGAACATTATTGACCCCTATCGACTTCACGTAAAGAGGATTCCGCACAAACTCGTCATTCATATCATGTTCTTCCATAACCTCCAAACTTGTAACTTTGGAACCCTCGGATAAATGATCCAGACTCAATTTATCGAGTAACGCATTTAGATCTGAAAGAACACCCTTAAGCCCGTTTCTCACCAAATTTCTAGCTTCTGGATGGACTTTACTTCGCATCGTAAGATCATAACAGTATCGCATTGCATGATTCACATAGACCGTCTGAGATTCTTGGTTATCTGCACATGAACTTTCTTCACTAAATTGCACTCTATCCCTTATACTTTTCATCCATCTCACTTTTATGTAATTTTTTGGTATATTATCGGATCAATTCAGCAGCATCACCATCTTCAACATGTCTGTGATCTTTAGCTAATCGATTAAGATAGTCATATGCATCCTTTTTAAGAAACCCCACATTTTCTCTCCCGTGCGATTCTATTTGCATGTAAGAATACGCATTAGCTATCGAAAATCCAGCATCTACCAATGCTTTTAAGGTATTTCCTTTAGCATATGAAATGCTACGAGCTGATCGTAACATATAACTTTGATCAGGTGCAACCATGTCATGGTTATGATCAATATAAAAAATAGTCACTTTCCATTCTTCATTTTTTTTCCTTCCAATTCTAAGTCTTGCAGCACAACCAAATCTAGTTTCCATCTTCAAGTAGGCTGACTGTTTACCATTAGAACTACATTTTTCATCTTTTGTTCCTTTACAGGAACATTCAAATTCCTTCATATAAAGTTCGTTGCTATTGTCGTGAAAATATGATTGTTTTCCTTTTCTCACACTAAAACCTTTAATACGTCCATACTCACAGTATAATAAATATGCATCTTCAAGACTGGTAATTTTTTGACCAACCTGTAACTTCTGCTCAAATTCTTCAACTAAGGACTTAGGTACCTCTGACTCTAATGATTGTACTGATATACATTCCTCTGACTCGCAATTCGTGTTATTAGCACTCGGTAATGGATCTGCTTCCATATCTGCATGTGGTAAACATAAAAAAGTAAAACAACTAAAAATAGTTATCACTACTAATTTCATGTGTTACATCGATGCATACCTGTAGAAAAAAAAATCTTCAAATTACAAAGATGAATATTTTGTTGAAGAACATATACAGAACGTGTAGAAGAGAAGTCGAAAAGACGTGGTTGTGGAAAAGAAAAATATCTTTATTACCTAAGTTAGTGGGATTTTGTTAACTCTGGTTTAAGAAATAATATATTTAGAAAAAAAGAAAAAGAAAAACACTAATTAAATAAAAAATCAATAATACACGTGTCATCATGTAGGGAGGCTGGTGAATATAACCTGGTCTAGGTTCGCAAAAGGCCCCCTATTAGTTCTTGATTCAAAGAATGTAGTTGGAGTTATATGAATCATTATATACGTATTTAAAAAGAATACATTCACTCTTGGTCTTACCTTTTTTTGGCCTTTTTTGGAAACATTTTCATCAGGCTAAATTTTTTTAGCTTCCACACAACCACAACCTTTCAAAAAGAATATACTTCCTCCATTCCATTTTAATTGTTTTTCTAGAGAATTTTTTTTATTTCAAATAATTGTCACTTTAGAATTCCAATGGAGTACTTATTGTGTTTTCTCAACTATGCCCTTATAACTATTAAGAGAATTAATGGTTAAACATTTAATAAAAGTGGTTTTTTAGTCATTTTATTATGATTTTTCTAGAATCCATGCACAATTATTAGTTTTCTTAATATGTGTGAATTAGACCAAAAAGACAATTAAAATGGAATGAAGGGAGTATATATATATATATATATATATATATATTTGGACAAGTCAACTATATATATATTCAAAGCGAGTTTCTTCGTGTTACAAATATTCCAAAGTCCCGGCGTTATATATATATATATATATATATATATATATATATATATATATATATATATATATATATATATATATATATATATATATATATATATATATATATTTGGACAAGTCAACTATATACGCAAAACAAGTTTCATGATATGGTCAAATAAGTATTTGGACAAGTCAACTATATACGCAAAATTTGTAGCAACAAAATTCTTATCTGCGATTTAAACAAACAAGAAAGAATTGCACAAATATAATTTATTGAAGGGTAAATAGCATTAAACCACCTAAACTTTTTGAGTTTTTGCGGATCACCACCTGAACAATTTTTTTTTGCACAACTTCACCTATACTTAATTAATTGTGCCACTTTACCCTTTTTTGCCGGTTTGCAGGTCAAAATGACCGGTTCTCAACCCATGTGCGTCGCACATGACAAATCCAAGGCTATTGACGTCTTTTCCATTTTTAAAATTGAATAAATGTTAATTTTAATTAATTAATTTATTTATTTATTTATTTTTTTGAAATGGAATTTTCTTAAATAGAATAATTAAAAAAAGAAAAAGAAAAAGTAAAACGTCATCTTGTTCCCAGCAACTCAGCCTGGATTTTGAACCCATGGCCCGAAAACTCCGAACAAACCACCACCGATATAAACACTTTCTCGCCTCTGCAATTTCAAGGATTACCACTGCCGTCGCACCAATCTCACCACCCACCGCCCACCTGCGCACACCCGATCTCACGGCCGAGCGCCGCACACCTCCGCCGCGGCATGGGGCGGCCTCAATTGTGAGAATCTCATCTAATCCTCCATTCGTTGGAAGAAGATCTAGTCGATTCGGAGGAAGAAATCGAGAGAAAATAGTGTTCATATAACCTCAATCGGGGAAAGGGGGAAATTAAATGAACATTTTAGACCTAAATTTAGGTCCAATTTCAATCAAGATGGCGGCGGATCTGAAGAAGATGTGGTGGTGGTGGTGAGCTTCGTGGTTGTGCAAGAGGGCAGAGCTGGTTCCTGGTGGTGAGCGGCTGCAATATGAGAGAAATGGTTGATGAAAGTTGTGAGTTAGATGAGTAGGGTGGGGTGGTTGAATATGATATGCCGCCGCCAACGCCGTTGGCCTTGATGAGTTTATGAGGAGGAGCTATGTGAAATTAGGGCTGATTACTGACGGATAAATGGCGGCGTTTTTGTTGTTGTTGGTCTGATGATGGTGGTGATTGGGGGAAATAAAATTGCAGCAATAGTAGCTATGGTGGATCTTCTGCTGGTGAACAAGGCTGGTGATCAAGACGAAGACCTTTGTTGTTTTTTTTTCTTTTTTTTCTTTTGTTTTTTTATTTTTTATTTATTCTATTTAACATTTATTCAATTTTAAAAATGGAAAAGACGTCAATATCCTTGGATTTGTCATGTGCGATGCACATGGGTTGAGAACAGGTCATTTTGACCTGCAAACCGGCAAAAATGGGTAAAGTGGCACAATTAATTGAGTATAGGTGAAGTTGTGCAAAAAAAAATTGTTCAGGTGGTGATCCGCAAAAACTCAAAAAGTTTAGGTGGTTTAATGCTATTTACCCTTTATTGAATTAAAATAATAAATATTGCGGGTTACAAACTCTAATTTGATCCTCTGATTCTTCTCTCCAGAACAATATGTGTTTGACTTTGAATTTCGGAGACGGGTCGTTGACTTGATCTTCTCCGTATTTGATTTGGATTTGAATAACGTCTTCCGAGGGTCTTGCGACTTGAATCTCGGATCGAACGCTGAACTTTGACGGGTTTTGACTTGAAGATCTTGAAGTTCTTGATGAATTTGACCCTTCAATCTTCCCTTCAACGCTTTGAACTACGTTATGACTTGATCCACTCGGGGTACGTAGGCAGCTTAGATAATCTCTAAGTTCAGTCATTTCCTAAAAAAAAAAATCTATCTTTTTTTCCTTGAACTACGTAATGACTTGATCCCTTTC
>NW_012194882.1:993436-1037871 GCF_000504015.1 Erythranthe guttata | reverse complement strand
GGGAGCAAGATGGAAAGGGAGATTTTTTTTTTTTATTTCATGAATCATAAAAGTGGAATAAACAATAAAAAAAAAAATCTAAATCTAGCTCAAGCGAAAGGGTCTAAATCGTTCAACTTTTCTTTGGCATCTCCTAAAAGCTCGGCAGAAGCGCGCAATTCTTCTACCAAATCATCACTTAAAGGGGATGTATTTTCAATGGCAGCAATTTCTTCGTTAATCTCACGAATTTCAGTTTGAACAGTATGAAGGAGTTCTCGTTGTCGCTTTAATGATGATCTCAACTGTCCCACCCTCACCTTCAAAGCAGCACGCTCTTTCTTGACACTCTCCAAATCACTATTGGTGACTTGAACTTGAAGAGTCTCTTTGTGTTCTCTAGCTTGAGTAGTATGCAAACGATCTTTAGCCTCATCTAATTGTCGTGATAGAATCTCTTTAGATGTCTTCTCAGAGTTCGACGACCTCACCTTATCATAAGCCGTCGCCTGGGAAAATAATGACTTCAATGATTCCTCTATGCAAGATATGTCGAAATCACCAAGATCCCTCATGGTTCCAAGAACTAATTGGACATCTTCTTGAATAGACGAGATGGAATCAATTGAAGTCCGTACTATCCTCGCACGAAGATCTTGCCATAATTGGCGAAGAAAAACCCGCTTGTGATTTTTCAGAAAATTTTCACCCACAAAAACTGAACAAGCACCATTGTACGACCCTTTCGCAGTCTCTTTCATCTTGGATGCTCTGGCAGGCATTAAAGCAGTCGGCGACAAAGTTGCACCCATTGAGCAAGCCTTGGCAGTTGAGTGATGACTAGCTTGAGATTCCTCGCGATCATCAACGTTAATTATCTCGTTTTCCAACTAAAAAAAAAAATAAAAAAATAAAAAAAATAAAAAAAATAAAAAAAAATAAAAAATAAAATAAAATAAAAAAAAATAAAAAAAAAAGGGAAAGTGTTAAGTGCAACCTTCTCAGCAAAAGTGTCATTTGTTCGAGAATGACTGTCCACACTGTTATCAATATGAAGATCTTGTGGTTTTAAAGATTGCGGGTCCCTCTTCGGCCTTTTCCAATGACGTTCTATGTGGCTATCGTCACTCTCATCCGACGGAGGCAAAACGTTCCTCTTCTTTATATCTCTAGGAGGGTTTTTGGTTTGGAGCACATTTCCGCGAGAAAGATTGCCGAGACTATTTCTTGCCTCATCTTCTTTGTCTTCAAGTGGAATCTTACTTAACTCCAAGTTCACCAAACTCGCAACTTTATTTTCAAGATAAGTTCCGTAAGCTTTAGTCCACCATCTTTTATAGCCGTCCGTGTGAAACTTTCTCGAATTTTGAGGAATGACGGAAAATATCACTTTAGACATGGACTCGAGCAAAACACATAGACGCCAATAACGGAGTCCATCTATTAAAGAAGCCTCGCGAACGTCTTCATCAAGTACTCCAGGCACATCTTGGTAAAACCCAAATTGACGGCTAAACCGATGAGGACTATATGGCTCAATAACGAAACGATTACCACGCCGCAAGGAGAGATAGCTCGAGCGAATGGCGATGAAATAATTTCTCTCGGACCCTTTTGTTGTTCCATCATCAACATATAAAGAAGACTCGCTCCTAGGGATCGTGGTGCAAGTCCAAGACATAAGATCTCCTTTGTGAATCCGTTTGCGTGCATCCGCGGGAGTGTAGTATCTAGCGCTTCCTTCTCCGGAATAAGATACCATCTTTGGGCCATCGACGGCTACGCCTTGCAGAACTTGACAATGGGTCTTGAAATAAAGCGCCAACCAACTATAGACGAAGTGAATAGGGAACGGAGAATTCTCTTGATGGGGTCTCAAGGATCTCGAGATCCTATTTATGCCGTTGAAGATGCTGGCTAAGACAGGAACTGCAAGAGAGACTTCTTCGCCACTCGCCATTATGCTAGCCATCTTGAATGTTGAAGGACGTATCAAGCCCACATCATCAGTAGGGAGGACGAAGGTGCAAAGCCAACAAGCCAAATGGGCCGCCAAGTACGTCTCGGACCTCAGTTCGACATCAACGCTAATGCTCGAAAACACAGCTTCTTCAATGTTGATCCATTTTGCATGTGCTTCAATATTGCCGGAAGGATTGTGAGTTGACTTGGGGCGAACACTTTTCTTTTCTTTGCGTGGAGGAGGTTGAGTGTACTTCTTCTGCTTCTTCGACCAAAACTGAATCCAGCTTTCGACAGAGACGTTGGAGGAAGGATCTTTAGAGCGCTTCCGAAGTAAGTGGTAGACATGGAATAGATATCGGCAGGAACGGTGAGAATATCGAACACCCTTTGCATCGGTACCAATGAGTTCTTGAGAGGCAGGGACAACTTCATCGTAAAGAAGCCCGGTTAACGGTAGCCCGGAGAGGATGTGCAAATCCCATAAAGAGATAGACATTTCTCCGGGAGACGTCAAGAGGGTATTTGTAGTCGGACACCATGCCTCGAAGAACGCCTTCATGATTTCGGAATTGTAGTCGTACGTGAAAAGGGAAGCATATACAGAATC
This sequence comes from Erythranthe guttata, assembly GCF_000504015.1. The sequence continues at coordinate 1,035,320 of NW_012194882.1, read as the reverse complement.
GTAGATCTTCGCAGACTTTAGCTTGTGCTGGCAACGGCTGAGAACGTCTTCGGTCCATTCCCAGTACCCTTTGAAGAATTGAAAGCCGCCGGAAAGCTCGAGAGTATCTCCCCACTTGACTTTTCCCTCCACGATGTTGCCACCCAAAGTCGGCAGAAGGCTCGGACCACTTGACTCTTCCGGAAGCAAGGATCTGTCGGGTTTATGATTTGATGCTCGCAAGCTATACACGTACTCGTACTTATTATGAGGATGCTCGTGGGACCAAACAGACATGCGATTCGGAGTCGTGAGACGTGGCCATTGCTTTGCGTAAGAACCGATAAGGGGGGCATAAATCGTCAAGACAGTTCCTTTGTCATTCGGTTGGTAACGATCGTCAAGAATTACCAATTGCTCGTCGCCGGAAGAGGAGAAAGCTTGCTTGAAATAAACCATCGGAAAATCTATCAAAACAGTTCGAAGAAAGAGCGATTAGTTCGACATGCAAAAAACCAAAGCCCGAGTAAAAACAGAGCGAAAGACGAAATGTCCAGAGTAACAAAAAATAAAACGTCATCGTTTCACTTACCGAGAGAATTGTTCAATTCAGTTGCGTTCTCTCCAGAAATTATGATTCATGTAAGTTCTACTGTAATCCAAATCAACGGCGATTCTGTAGTCTGATGGAAAGTTGTACGGAGAAAAGAAATATATTAATGCAAAAGCGTTGACGTTAATACTTGAAAAAAAAAAAAAAAAAAAAAAAAAAAAAAAAAAAAAAGGGCAGTTCTCATTGTCATATTATCAAACACCTGGCGGGGCATACTCAAGAAAGCTGATTATGCGGATATCTGATATGCAAAACTAACCTGAAATCGAACCAAATAAATTCTACAAAACTCGAGTTTGAAGAGAAGACCAAAGGGATTGGTTCATATTGTCAAAATAAAAGGATTAGTTCTTATTATCAAATCATCGAACACTTGGTGAGCATGATCAAATAGATGGATTATACATAATAATATACGAAGCTCACCCGAAATAAAAAAAAAAAAAAAAGGGAAGAAAAAAAAAAAAAACAGTGGCAAAAGGTGAAACTACAAGATTGGATGAGAAGAATTTTTGTAAAAGACTCGGTGCTGAAGAATGAATAAAACAAATAAGGGTGCCCTCCTTTTATAAGCATGGATAAGAGCAAACCAATTCATATTAGGATTATGGTAAACCAATTACAAAGAGTCATGAATCGACTAGATGCAGGAGTGTTCAGTTTGATTCTCTTGGGGAGGACCAAATTATAGTCGTCAAAAGTTCTCAGTTGAAGAGACTTGCACAAATTTCACTTGTTGCATACAACTCGGTGAGTTAAAATTTGGATAGAACTCAATTAGGAGTCAATATCCTGTGGAAGTTCAAATCCATACTATGCCTTAAAATTCCAAAGGAAGAGTCGGTAAAATTTCAGAAGTCTATTGTTTCTATGCTGCATAATTGGAATCTCGTTGGACTCTAAGATTTAATTTATTTTATTTGCCAAGTGGGCCCCAATTGATTTTAAACTGAGAAATTGGATGATTAAACATAGCCTTGGCATAATAAAAAAATGACAGACTATGATAAGCTTACGAAACTCTGGCAAATAAGCCGTGCATGTCGTTTTTTTTTTTTTTTTTTTTTTTTTTTTTTTTTTTTTTTTTAAAAAGGGAAAAGAAAAAGAATTTTTTTTTTTTTTTTTGAGTGAGCCGAGCAGATTGAGGAAGAAATCGGGTTTAATACGTATTATCATGGTTCTACTTTAAGCCCCACTGATCAAGTACCATGGACTATATCAATGAAGCCTAAGCACACTTACGAATCGAGTCAACAATTATTCGTGACTTATTCACTTCAAAATATATCGTCCGTGAACAAGTCGCGAGGGGGCATTTGTAGACGAGTGAAATTTAATCCAAAACAAAGGGGCAATTATGCAATTACGGGGGCAAGGAGTTTCATGCAAACTCATTCGCAGTTCCGTAATTAGATATTTGAAAATAAATCAAATCAAAATTGCATGCCATGAAAGGTGGCGTATATCAATATTTCTCTATTTTAATTCTAGGGATTTAATATTGATTCCTAAATTAAATAGATAATTGATTTTAAATATATATATTGACCAATAGGATTATTTCTTTCTCCCTCAAGTTACAAGAGATAAATATCAATTTAAATCGGGCCAATCAAACCGCGCCACGTCATCAGTAAGGCCCATCAAGGACTCTTATTCTACCACTATAAATAGGGACCCTCCCTTCACAATTCAAGACACAACTCAAGAAGAAGAAAAACCGTAGGAGAAAATTCTCTCTACAATATTCAAGTTGTTCTTCATCAAATTCAAGGCGTTCTCCATCAAATCGACGACGTTCTTCAACAAATCAAGATCGAAGGAAGATTGAAGGGTCAAATCCATCAAGAACTCCAAGATCTTCAAGTCAAAACCCGTCAAAGTTCAGCGTTCGATCCGAGATTCAAGTCGCAAGACCCTCGGAAGACGTTATTCAAATCCAAATCAAATACGGAGAAGATCAAGTCAACGACCCGTCTCCGAAATTCAAAGTCAAACACATATTGTTCTGGAGAGAAGAATCAGAGGATTAAATTAGAGTTTGTAACCCGCAATATTTATTATTTTAATTCAATAAATTATATTTGTGCAATTCTTTCTTGTTTGTTTAAATCGCAGATAAGAATTTTGTTGCTACAAATTTTGGCACGCCCAGTGGGACTATCTTCGCCCCTCATCTCTTCCTCCCATGTCAAAATTAAGTCCATTCAACTGTCCAATGGCGGCTAAGAAACCATTGCTACTTGTGAACGCTTGGGGGCAAAGACGCAGAGTAATTGGATGAGGAAATTTCCCTCTTTACGTAATAGAGAGTGTTACAATTTCTTCTCCAATCTACTATGCTTCGACCGATTGAGTTGCCAAAAGATTTGGAGTATTGACGAAGGAAGAAAATCTCCAGCAAATCCCCTCTTTGGCAGCAGAAAAAAAAATATACAATTCTCCCCGCTATGTCAAATCCGGGAGGCCGCCGGAATAATGCCCGCCGACACACATCGTCGCCTGAAGAATCCCGTTTCAATTTTTGCCGCCGGAAGCCCTCGACGGTGTTATATCCTCTTTCGCCGCCGCAAACCGCTGGCTGCTCAAATCCACCAGTCAAACTCACCGTAGACTGAAGAGCCGCGCCACATATTCCTCCGATGACAACAAAGATGCTGCCTATAGTCCAAGCTCGCCATCGTCTAGGTGTTACGCTGAACTCTTCCGGCGAATCCAAAGATGCTACTGCGCCGCTCTTCATTACCACCGCCCATGGTGTGGTCGCGAATATGTGAAACATATGCATATGGAGAAATTTTCAAAGTTACAAAGAGAGATGTTGAGACCAAGGTGTGAGCGGCCGTCAGAGTAATTGTGAGGTGCTGCGGATGGATTAGTTGATACCCAAATCAAGAAGCAATAAATTGCGTTTGAGTCCTTATCAAAGAATAGGACTTATCATTTAAGTCCCTCAAGGTGAAGGATTTATCAAATTAAACCCCAAAGTTGAGGAAAGAGGTTTGGAAGCCAACAAATGAAAGAAAATTCGATTACTTCAAGTCTCGTCTTACAAATATTCAACATGTTCTTCGCCGAGACTAGAAGTGGGGGCATTTGTAGACATCGAAATTTTGAGATAAGTTACTAATTAATAGCCAAAATAAATCGGTTATTAATTTAGGTCTCAAATTAAAGTCCATAACATATTTGGGCTTTAGAATGTCCGGCCCACTCTGCAAGTCGAGAAACCATAACCCTAGCTTGTGCCTATAAAAGAAGATCTTTGGTGCATCTAAAAAAGAAGACTCACACAGACACATATCGAGCTCTCAAGCTCACGTCTCGAGCCTCCGCCTCGAATTCATAACATATTTGAATTCGAGATGTTCGTGATAGGAAATCATATATTCGATTCCTCGAATTCATAACATATTTAGATTCGAGATGTTCGTGATAGGAAATCATATGTTCGATTCAAGAACAAGCTTTTAAGCCCTTGAATCAAAATTAGAATAGGAGAGAAGAATCAGGGGAATTACGGAGATTGTAATCCACATCGTTTTGATTAATAAATTATTTGTTCCCTATTTTCTTGTCTTGTATTTTTATTATACTTTGCAGACTCGAAAAATTTGTGGTTAACAAATTGGCACGCCCAAGGCGTTCTTCATCAAATCGAATCGAATTTGAACCCTCATTGAATTTGTTGCGATTTTGAACCCTCATTGAATTTGTCTTTGATAGTCCCCATGATGAACTCCTTCAATTGGTCTATAGGAATCAACCCCTCTGACGAAATCTGGAATTCTTCAGCCGGGCTCTTCTCCCTTTCGATTGGATGTCGCCTTGCAGAAGTTTCAGCTTCGGTGTGATTTTCGCCTTGTTTACCCATGTCGTGACTACCGTCAACCTTGTTTCGCAACATCGCAATTTGGGAGTCTTGTTCTTGAATGTGCTTTGTTAGCCCTTCAATGGCCTTGGTCAAGATCGCCATCTGCTCTTCCATGGTCGTAGCATGTGTCGTCATGACGGGAGCCACCTCAGAGTAGTTTGATGCTGAAAGGGACGTGGATGACGAAGCTTCTCCTCTAGATCCTTCCACGCCTCCACCTGTGTTGACGAGAGGTGACGAGCCTTTTTCGATGATTTGGGGCGTTGAGCTAGTCTCGGAGGATGTCTGCAGCTTCTTAGCCATACTCCTTGTAACTACGCCCATGCTTGATGAATTTGAAGTAGCAGCCTTCATCGTGAACGTAGAACAACTACTAGGATCTTCGAGAGAGAGAAGAGATGAGAGGTAGAGGTGTCCCACTGGGCGTGCCAAAATTTGTAACAACAAATTCTTATTTGAATCAAAATTAGAATAGGAGAGAAGAATCAGGGGAATTTCCGGAGATGATGGAAAAAATTGCGGTTAACAAATTGGCATGCCCGGTGGGACAATCTTCGCCCCTCATCTCTTCCTCCGATGTCAAAATTAAGTCCATTCAACTGTCCAATGGCGGCTAAGAAACCATTGGTGCTCGTGAATATGGACGGGAATAAGAAGAAAAAAAAAAAAAAAGGGTAAACCCTTTATTTATTCGCTTGGGGGCAAAGACACAGAGTAACTGGATGAGGAAATTTCCCTATTTACGTAATAGAGAGTGTTACAAATTCTTCTCCAATCTACTATGCTTCGACCGATTGAGTTGCCAAAAAGATTTGGAGTATTGACGAAGGAAGAAAATCTCCAGCAAATCCCCACTTTGGCAGCAGAGAAAAAAAAAACAGATCCACAATCTTTGTCCCTAAATGAATTTAAAAATAAATAAAAAAAGGGCAGCCATGGCGATCATTTGCCTTTTCCAACAATTCTCCCTGCTATGTCAAAACCGGGAGGCCGCCGGAATAATGCCCGCCGACAAACATCGTCGCCTGAAGAATCCTGTTTCAATTTTTGCCGCCGGAAGCCCTCGACGGTGTTATCTCCTATTTCGCCGCTGCAAACCGCTGGCCGCTCAAATCCACCAGTCAAACTCACCGTAGACTGAAGAGCCGCGCCACCTATTCCTCCGATGACAACAAAGATGCTGCCTATAGTCCAAGCTCGCCATCGTCTAGGTGTTGCGCTGACCTCTTCCGGCGAATCCAAAGATGCTACTGCGCCGCTCTTCATTACCACCGCCAATGGTGTGGTCGTGAATATGTGAAATATATGCATATGGAGAAATTTTCAAAGTTACAAAGAGAAGAAGAGATGTTGAGACCAAGGTGTGAGCGGCCGTCGGAGTAATTGTGAGGTGCTGCGGATGGATTAATTGATCCCCAAATCAAGAAGCAATAAATTGCTTTTGAGCCCTTCCTTGAAATGAAAGGATAATTCCAAATATGTTTGCAGTTGGATGCTTCACTAAAGACAAAGAATATGACTTATCATTTAAGTCCCTCAAGGTGAAGGATTTATCAAATTAAACCCCAAAGTTGAGGAAAGAGGTTTGGAAGCCAACAAATGAAAGAAAATTCGATTACTTCAAGTCTCGTCTTACAAATATTCAACATGTTCTTCGCCGAGACTAGAAGTGGGGGCATTTGTAGACATCGAAATTTTGAGATAAATTATTAATTAATAACCAAAATAAATCGGTTATTAATTTAGGTCTCAAATTAAAGTCCATAATATATTTGGGCTTTAAAATGTCTGGCCCACTATGCAAGTCGAGAAACCCTAACCCTAGCTTGTGCCTATAAAAGATCTTTGGTGCATAAAAAAACGAGACTCACACAGACACATATCGAGCTCTCAAGCTCACGTCTCGAGCCTCCGCCTCGAATTCATAACATATTTGAATTCGAGGTGTTCGTGATAGGAAATCATATGTTCGATTCCTCGAATTCATAACATATTTAAATTCGAGGTGTTCGTGATAGGAAATCATATGTTCGATTCAAGAACAAGCTTTTAAGCCCTTGAATCAAAATTAGAATAGGAGAGAAGAATCAGGAGAATTACGGAGATTGTAATCCACATCGTTTTGATTAATAAATTTATTTGTTCTATATTTTCTTGTCTGGTATTTTTATTATGTTTTGCAGACTTGTAAATTTGTGGTTTGTAGCAAATTTACAAGTATCATCGGTTGCAAAATTCTACCCGATACAGCCCCACTCGTCCAAATATGCCGCCGCCATCGGAAGTGTCGCACCTCCTGATTTCGGTCAAGCCTCGTCCACTAGTGGTCATCAGCCATGGCCACGGTTCGCCTCTGCCAACAATTCTCTGTAACCTACTCGGAGAAGACGCCGCATCGCATTTGAATGTTGTCTGCACATCGTCGCCGGCCGTCCATGACAATCCACGCAAGTTAGCTTCAATTGCCTACTCTGCGACTCATGTATCTCCAACACCACTCCAAAGTTAGCCGAGTTGAAGGCCCACCATGAATTGGATGCTCCAGGTCCATGTTTAACGGTGGGATGCCAGCAAAGCAATGAAGGCCAAATAAATTTGACTAGTGCCGCCAAGCATCTGGTGACAATGGAGGCAAGGATGGTTGCAAATTGAGAAGACTAATAAATTGCAATTGGGCCCTAAAGGAAAAATTGCAATTAAGTTCCTATGGTAGACGCTTCAGATTGAAATCCGAAAGGAAAGGAAAACGATGCGTGCCAAAGTAAGAACCAAAAATGGTGGAGTTCTCAATTAAGTACACAAAAGTAGTGGATATTCCGAATAAACCCCCAAAAAAAATGGAGGAAAGTGACGTACTTCAAGTCTCGTCTCACAAATATGCAACATGTTCTTCGCCGAGACTAGAAGTGGGGGCATTTGTAGACATCGAAATTTTGAGATAAATTACTAATTAATAACCAAAATAAATCGGTTATTAATTAGGTCTCAAAATTAAAGTCCATAATATATTTGGGCTTTAAAATGTCGGGCCCACTCTGCAAGTCGAGAAACCCTAACCCTAGCTTGTGCCTATAAAATAAGGCATTCGGTTCATGCAAAAAGAGAATCACACAGACACATATCGAGCTCTCAAGCTCACGTCTCGAGCCTCCGCCTCGAATTCATAACATATTTGAATTCGTGGTGTTCGTGATAGGAAATCATATATATTCGATTCCTCGAATTCATAACATATTTAAATTCGAGATGTTCGTGATATGAAATCATATGTTCGATTCAAGAACAAGCTTTTAAGCCCTTGAATCAAATTAGAATAGGAGAGAAGAATCAGGGGAATTACGAAGATTGTAATCCGCTTTCGTTTGATAATAAATTGGCACGCTCGGTGGGACCATTTCCGCCCCTCGTCTCTTCCTCCGATGTCAAAATTCATGTCCGTTCAACCATCCAAAAGAGCGGCTAAGAAATCATTGCTGCTCGTGGTGAATATGGACTGCTCGTGGTGAATATGGACGGGAATTAAAAAAAAAACAACAACAAAGTTTCGTTTTTTTTTCTTCAGCCACAACACCCATGGTAGCGACAGTTGCGACCAATAATTCCTTCCACCAGATCAAATTGAGGAGGCCCTCGGATATGCTCGCCGACAAACGCCACATCACCATCAAAAGAACTCGTCGATGTTATCAATTTCTACCCGATACAGCCCCACTCGTCTTGTGGCTCGCAACAGTTGGTGATTCTCATTGACGACGGGCGTACGAACCATAGACAAAGGCATTCTCTCAAAGCTTGGTGATTCTCAAGGACGAGTATTAATTCATCAGCATAGGCACATTCTCTCAACGGCTGGTGATTCTCAACGACGAGCATTGATCAACGAGCATAGGTACTCTTTCAACAGTTGTTGATTCTTGAGGAAGAGCGTTGATCCACGAGCATGGGCAATCTTTCAACAGTCGGTGATTCCTTGACAACAAGCATCAATCCATAAACATATGAGCGCTTTTGACTGTGCTTGCCCCCGGATGGTCGATATGCGAAGCTTTCCACACATCCACTTCATAAAGAAGAGTCCTCGACCGTCAATCCACGAATGAAGGCGTGCTCCGGACTGTCATGCCCCTTTGATGGTAAATATGCAAAGTGATGGTTGTGCTTCAAAGAAGTGATGACTGTGCTTTCATAATCTACTTTATATCAAAGAGGTGATGCCATCCTGACAGGCGATGCGCAAAGATTTCACTAGTCCGCCTTTTATAGAAGAATCACTGACGTCGAGCATCGGTCCATGAATGAGGGCGCTCTCCTAATTGATCACCCCCACAAGCAAGTATTTTCATGCAGCGCCTCACCACGAGCGAGTTTCTTCGTGCAAATATTCCAAAGTCGGGCGCCTCACCACAAGAGAGTTTCTTTGCGCAAATATTCCAAAGTCGGGCGCCTCACCACAAGCGAGCTTCTTCGTGTAAATATTCCAAAGTTGGGCGCCTCACCATAAGCGAGCTTCTTCGTGCAAATATTCCAAAGTCGGGCGCCTCACCACAAGCGAGTTTCTTCGTGCAAATATTCCAAAGTTGGGCGCCTCACCACAAGCGAGCTTCTTCGTGCAAATATTCCAAAGTTGGGCGCCTCACCACAAGCGAGCTTCTTCGTGCAAATATTCCAAAGTTGGGCGCCTCACCACAAGCGAGCTTCTTCGTGCAAATATTCCAAAGTCGGGCGCCTTACCACAAGCGAGTTTCTTCGTGTAAATATTCCAAAGTCGGGCGCCTCACCACAAGCGAGTTTCTTCGTGCAAATATTCCAAAGTTGGGCGCTTCATTTCAGGCAACTCGATAAGTTTTAAACCTAGCAAATCGTCAAATATTCCAGCCACATCAGTGTCGAGGAATGGATATTCCCTTGCTTGCATTTCTTTTAGAGTAAGTCTTCTTCTTTCTTGTGAAAAATCTTGTTTTTCCTCATTGTTTCCGTTCACTTTTCCTTGAAATTTGATAGGGGTCGCATTCACTGTCAAAGATTCTTTGCTTGAGGTCTTAGAGAAAACTCTACCCCCTTTCCGAAAGTCCTGTTTTTCTTTCGACTGTCGAGGTTCTTGAACTGGTGGTCCCTCAACTCCACTAGCCATAATGCTCAACTCCATGTCGTGCGCTCTAGTGGCCAACTCTTCAAAACTCTTAGGTTGAATCCCTTGTAGGATATATCGGAGTCCCCATTATATATATATATATATATATATTTCGTTCTCTCTAAACGTAGTTTTAAATAAGCAAAAGGACAAAGTTCTAGTCGATAACGATTTTGCAGATGTTTTGCTAAGCTTCTTGACATTGCCATTGGGAACAGTTGTTATAGAGTAATGAAGAAGCATTAATTGTGGAAAAGATAAAGAGACACGTGTCAAAATTGGAAGCTTAACAAGTTTATACAATGGAGTTGCAAATCAACATCACGAATTGTTCGAAGGAGATGCTTCTATATCGGAAAAGCTTATTCGAAGATGAATGTCATAAACTGAAGCTCAATATTAATAAATGCTTAGCTTGTAAGAGATTGATTTGCCGTATTAATGGAACATCCGTTTGCGTAGATCCAAAGAAAATTGAATTCGGTTCAATACATTTTGAAGCTACTGCTAATGGTGATGGTGGAGTTTTTTCCGTAACGAACACAGAATCTTTCATAATCACCGATGATCTTCTAATGTTTCCTCACACCACATGATTCGTTCAAACTATTAAAAAACTTAGACTCGACAACATTGGTGTGGGTGCGACGAGGAATGTGACCTTTGGATTCAGTCAAGTGAGTGTCTTTTTCTCTAATTTAATTTCATACAAGTGTTTTTTTTTTTTGACATTTATTTTTGTAGATAATGGATTTTCTAAAGGGAGCCTTGCTCTCCTCGACTCCATTATCGGATGCCGTACTCAAAAAAGAGAGGATGATTACACTGCCAAAGCACAACCCTTGCACCGCATTAAATAGAACTCTTTACAACTTCAAGAAGTTGAATTTGACATGGTAGATTACCTTTTCGGTTTGTTGGAAATCACTTTGGGCGATGTCCAGTTTCTTTTGGGTAGTAACTCTTGTCTTAAGAATATAAACAATTTGTACGAAAGCACAGAAGATCCCGGTTTAGTACAAGCAAGTACAAGACGCAGGATAACGCAACCAAAACGATATAAATACGCATTAACCAGCAGTATACTGGAGGTCCAAGGAGAATACGTCAAGGGACCAAAAATGTATAACATAGCTGATGATTTAACCTGTGACACCTTTTTCTACAGCGTCAACCATTTCTATTCTCAAAGGTCTGAAAATCCCTTTTTCGGACATTGTGGAACTCCCAGTTGAGATTCGGTTGCAAGAGGTCATAATTTTGATTTTTATTATATATATATATATATATATATATATATATGGGTAAATTACACACACCCCCCTGAGGTAAGCTTAAATAACTGTAAGGTCCCTGTGGTATCGATAATTACACTCAGCCCCCTGAAACGTAGTCAGAAACTCTAATGGGATAATGAATTGGATACGTTATTCCGATAGGGTTCTAACGGACTATTGGTTTCAGAGAGTGTTGGAGACAACAAAGAGCTATGGGTGATTTAAGAAATTTTCGGGAATGTTCGGGGAGCCATGTCAATGCTGCCGGACCAAAAATGTATAACATAGCTGATGATTTAACGGTGACACCTTTTTCTACAGCGTCGACCATTTCTATTCTCAAAGGTCTGAAAATCCCTTTTTCCGACATTGTGGAACTCCCGGTTGAGATTCGGTTGCAAGAGGTCATAATTTTGATTTTTATTATATTTATATATATCTAGTAGCTATACATATGTTCATGTACTTATACTATTTTTTTTTTTTTGTAGGCTCTGAGCATACTGAGAGCATCTCTTATAACGACTTATGCTCTAACCGATGGCCTGATGATCAATTCCATGTTAAAGAAAAAGCGCAAGAGAAGATGGGACGAATAGTAACTCCAGCCAGCATGCTGTTTTGTTTGTACTTACGTTCATCGATCTAAAGATATTATTGTAAGCACATTATTTACTAGTAATATATGTACTTCTCATGCTTGTTTTGGTTGCTAGCATTTTACCATATGTCATTATATTCTTCACTCACTGTTTATCTATCAATGTCAGTTTTAGTCATGATTTTTTTTAGTCGGGTTTTTGTAAAATATTGAAAATTTAGTCCTTCAACTAATGGTGCATTCTTGGGGGTAGTTTGTCAACAAAATTGGATCATAGGGTGCTCTATTAACATTAATAACAATAGTAGTTTTATTAAGATTAATATCCCACTTTGCACCCTTGAAATATACCATTCTGGCACTTTGCACCCTTGAAACAAATTAATAGCATTTTGCACCCTTGAGACACAATATATCATGCATAATGCACCACACATCAGTTTTTAAAGCAAATTTAATATTTTTAGTCTATTTAAAAAATAATTTTTTTGTCACTGAAATATATTTTACGCAAAACAATTCATTCAGCTATTTCGTTATCAAGTTATCTGAAAATCATATTGTCTTCCAAATATTTCTAACTAATATTTCTACCAATTACAATAAAAAATCTATCAACCGACTATTTAGTGATTAAATTTATTTGATTTTATTTTGTAATAAAGTATAATTTTTTTTCAATTATCCGGTGCGATTTTTATTTTTTCTGCACTCGAAATTAGGTTGGATGTCTAAGAAAATAGCAATTTAATTTGTTATTTTGCACCCCGGAAAAAAAAACCCAATAAAAAATGAATTTCCTTTATTATTCAATTAAGCGTGTGGGTGTAAAGTGTTATTATTGTTTTTTAAGTGTGCAAAGTGTCAAAAGGCTCCATTTCAAGGGTGTAGAGTGCGATTAAGCCGTGGTTTCACAAAAAAATTATTTGGTCCCTCATGTTAATCAAATAACCATTAGTTCGTCACTTAAAGAAGTAAGGGTAGAGGTGGTAAACGAGCTGAGCCGCTCGTGAGCTCGATGAATCGGCTCGAGAAAAGCTCGAACTTGAGTTTTTCAAGCTCGAGCTCGAGTTTTTTGACAAGCGCCAGCTCGAGCTTGTTTTTAGTTGTTTGTGAGCTCGCGAGCCGGCTCTCGAGCATTATTTTTTTTGTTTTTTTTTGTTTAATATATTATTTTTATTTAAATAATGTATAATAATATAAAATATTATAAAAATAATATAAAAAGAACATATAAATATTAAAAAATATATATAATTACAGTTTATTGTTTATTTTGAATTTGTTTTATTATAATATAAATACTTTTTAATAAAAAAATTTAATAGTTAAAAAAAAAACAAAAATGAGCTTGGCCTCGAGCTCGACAAAATGGGATTGAGCTCGAGCTTGAGCCAAAAAGCTAAACTCGACGAGCTCGAGCTCGTGCCTGCCAAAACAGGCGAGCTCGACTCGTTCACACCCCCTAACTGAGGGGCACACACTTTATTCCTTTAGAAGTAATGGAATATTGATGGCAATGACTAATTAAAATGTTGAATTTTTGAAAAATGAGGGACCAAATATATATTTGGGTAAATAACATTATACCACCTCAACTTTTTAAGTTTTTGCGGATCACCTTCCGAACAATTTTCTTTGCACGAGTTCAACTGTACTCAATTGATTGCGCCACTTTGCCATTTTTTTGTTCGTTTAAGGTCAAAATGACCGGGTTGTGAACCCACGCGTGTTGCACGTGCGAAATCAAGGCTATAAAGCCCTAATTCCTTGATTTTTCCCTCCATTTCTATCTTATCTGCATTATTTCCCCTTTCAATTTTGGTCATGTTTCACCCACATTATTTATAAAAAAATGTTTCACCCACTTCCATGTGTTTACAATAATGAAAATAACAATCATTTTAATTTAATAATTAAAAATCCAGACAAATTAATTAATTATATGGTTTTACGAACAAATGAATCGGACCTTAAGACTTTCTATTGTAGTATCTCATGCCCGCGAACAGTTGTCTGAAGTAGAAAACGTAAAGAAGGATAATTCGAGTAGATGATTCAAGAAATAATTAATTTACATGTATATATTATGTATAGTACTTGTGATATTTTGATGAAGTGATGTGCTTTTAAATTTTGATGAAGTGATGTGCTTTTAAGCATTGAACCGTATTCGTGAGTAACTTTGGTTTCGACTATTGCTTGGACAGCCAAAGCTACATCTCATAACTGACTCCCATTGCATCCCTGCATATTACAATCATAACTTTATAAAAAGGAGGAAAAAGACAACAAAAGTATGTTTGTGACTTTCAGAAACCTCACCTAGACAACAATATCATTCTGACTTGTCCAATCTTCAAAATGTAAGAATTAGTGAACATAACAGAACCGAACATGGGTGACACATTTTTTTTATAAATGAAGCGGGTGAAACATGATCATAACTGAAGATGGAAAATAATGGAGATAAGAGAGAAACGGAGGGAAAATTCAAGGAATTATGGCTTTTTAAATGGAAAAGACAATATAACAGCCTTGTATTTCGCATGTGCGATGCGCGTGGTTCACGACCGATCATTTTGACCTGAACACGGGCAAAAAAGTGCAAAGTGCCACAATTAATTGAGTACATGTGAACTCGTGCTAAAAAAATTGTCCAGGGGGTGATACGCAAAAACTTAAAAAACTCAGGTGGTTTAATGCTATTTACCCTATATTTTTTGTGTATATACAGGACCAAAAATGTGAAACTAGTGCAAATTTGAGCTACGAAAACTGTATTTTCCCCATTAGACTAAACACAAGAGTCCGGTTTTTAATGGAACAAACTCTCGCGAGAAAACAAATGAGCTGTTGAATAGTTTTATATACTAACTAAAAGAAATGCTACAATGTGAAAAGGGATTTCTCTTAACATTTCAGTTGGTCTTACGGGGAAAATTAGATACTACACCGGTTATGTATACTGGGTGGATTTGAATGTAGATCTACACTTAATATCACAAATACATACTCATGTGTATGTGTACTTAGTGTTTAATTATTCAATCAAAAATATACTTTTCAAATTCATGTGATATAAGTAACCATGTGTAGTATCTAACTTCCCGGTCTAACAGTCTGAGAGAGACTCTTGGCTTTACTGGCTTTATAAAAAGTAAGGGAGGCTACTGTGTTGAAACTTACATCTACAAAACAGAATTAATGTCTAGAACTGTAATGCGTCGTTTTTCAGACTCGCTTGCTCAAGCGTGTACTACGATACTGCTACATGTGTTTGTAGAAACAAAATGGAAAAGGAAGTTGGTGTAGTGGAGTACCCTCAAGCTGATGATGGTGAAGTTTTTACCATAAAGAAAACTTCCTACATCATCTGCGATGATCTCAAGATATTTCCTTACAAACTCTCTGAACTTTGGAACTACGGACGCGGACGTGGGCGAGACGAGGAATGTGACAGTTGGATTCATTTAGGTGAGTGCCTTGATTATTCCCTATAATCTTATTAACATTTTATTTCTTCAATTTTCATGCACACTTTGTATTTTTTTTTAATTAATATTGTTAATAGATTTTGGATTTGCTCATGGTGGCATTACCCTCACGTACTCCGCTATCGAACGTCATACTCAATAAAAGACATGGTAGCTCTCCCACACCAAGATCTGAACCACTAATCTTGGTTTGTGAAATGGCGAAAGAATCGACTTCTAACTCTAAGAAGATAATTTTGAAAGTGATGGTGCAAACTGTTGGAAATTTTGAGTATTTGACTCAAATTTTGTAGAATATTTAAGTGGTTTAATTTAAATTCTCAAAATTAATTTTTGATGAATGATAAATTAATGGATCATTTAAAATATTTAAGTGTGGAAAATAATAAAGTGAAATGCCACCATTGAAAAAGATGGAGGTGTTTAAGCACCTATTAAATTGAATAGGTGTGTGGTTAATGGGAAAAGGTGTGATACCTTTTCATGAAATTATTTTCCTAAGAGTTGTGACTTGTGGTCATAACCTTTGAAAATCTATAAATAGATTCCAAAATCCACCATTTGAAAAGAGTTCATTATTCACATGGAATTCAATACATTAATTGAATTCACTTCTCGTCATAACATATCATTGCATATTGTTGCATTAACAAGTCCTTTCTTCGTGTCTTATAAAGTCCTAAACGTCGTTTCGTTCGCCGTGTTCCAATAATTGTTGTGCTGCTTTGTTGGAACTGAAATAGTCGTTGTATCTTGGGAGACAATTGCCGTAAACCGAGAGCACTGCACGGGGCAAATTTGTCTTAAGGAGAAAGAACATAGTTCTTGCCTCGACTACATTTTTCTTGTCAAACTTATGTCCAAATTTTGTTCGTTCCCATTTCAAAATACACACACCCACAATTAACACAAACATCTTCCAAGAAGTTATTGTTTGCTCAATCAGACGACTTCATTGATTTCCTTTGTAGTTTGCTCACAATCCCCCTCGATGAAGTTGAGTGCATTTCTGGGAGTGCTCGTATTAAAAGTATAGACAATTTGTACAAGAGCATATTGGATCTTATTGACGATCCTATTTGGTGAATCCATATATAAACTAGAGGATTGTGAATCCCACGCTAGCTCGTGTTTATATTTCCAAAAACCCGATTCTTCCTCTAAGGGAAGAAAGCTTTTCAAGTACGTGTTATATTGTATCTATGGATGTAGTCGTCTTATAACATTGTCTACGCTCAAGTTCGTGAAAGGGCAGGGAAAATATGTGAGGGGATCAAAAATGTATAACATAACTGATGATTTGACTGTCACTCCTTTCTGTGATTTGAATTCATAATATTCCTCGTATATGATCGATTTATTGAGAATTGTTCTTTTTTTTTTCCTTTGTTTTTGTCTTTGGTTGGTTTGGGGTGGCATAATGAGGGCATCTCTTACATCGACTTCTGCTCTAATAGATGGCCTGATGATCCGTTACATGTTAAAGAAACAACGTAACAGAAAATGGGAGGAACAAAATAGTTCATAAAAGACATAACGCTAAGGTAATTGGCCATAATATAGATTGTGCCATTAGTTCATGAGCCACCACTAGCAGGCCTTCTTGTACTTCTCCATCCATCTTAATTTTAAGGGTTTATTAGGGAAAACCCCCTTGTTCATATTTTCTAATGAGGTAGATCCAATTTTTTTTCCCCTTTTTGAGATACACCCAATTTTGCCAACTTGGCAAAATATATTATATAATTTCCCTTTAATACCCCTGTTTTATTATTAAACGGCATTTATTTCCTTTAATACGTGATTTGAGATTTGCTGATACGTTGCCTAAAATCACGGAATAAATTTACGTGAGATCATTGGCCGTTATATCAAATCGTGTATAATATTTTTTGAAGATTCTCTTCATCGTTCCAGCGGGTTTATCGTCATTGAAGATTTCTGCACCGTCGTGGAAATAGGATCGATTTTTGAGCGTTTGTTGTTGGACGTTGTTAAGCGGGTATGAATGCGTTATTCGTTTTTATTTTTTGCTCAATGTCCATGATTGTCTTGTACGGTGGTTAGAAATTTTTAAGAGTTGTGTTGATACTTGATTCTATTAAGTAGAACGTTTTTTAACAAAATTATTCCGTCATATATATATCGTTTTTTTTTTTGCCGATGATGTTTGTTTGGAAGAGGATTGACAGAGTTAGAAGAGGATGGTTCACGCAGATCGGACCAGAGTTGTTTTATATGAGCTTCGTAGTTGGTTTATGCAATAATCGGAATAATTGTCCGCTTTGGTCGAGTTCATGTTTTTATCCCGGTCGATAGTTGGTTTATTTGTTTATAACAGCCGATTTAAGTGTGCTGGGTAGTACATTAAAATATAGTTCGTAGTCTTTTTTAATTTAGCGTATGAATTTTGCATTTTAAGTTTATTTTTGATGATATTAATGTATTATCATTCAAATGTATTTGCAGTCTATTTAATTATTTTTTAGTATTCTGCATTTTTAATTTTGTTTCATGATTTTAGGTTTTTTCGATGGCGAATTTTGTACGAATTTTGTTGAGGTTTGGTGGGTTGGTTGCTATAAAGAGGTGTTTACGATGTAATGGCTCGGTAACTTCGGTTAAGTGTTAAACCGTTGTAATACAGTAGTATACTATTATGAATACCGTGTGATACTACCATTATCATTTTATTATACTATTATGAGATTATTAATGTACTAGAGTTTCTTAACTCGACATATTGGTTTGATTGTGTTATGATGTGTTTTATGTATTTTATCAAAACCCTAGATTGAAATTATGAGATTATTAATGTACTATTTTATTGGTTATGTGGAATACTTTACGTTGGTGTTGTTCTCAATGTTCTTGTCATTTCAGTGGTATATTGTTTGTAACACAATTTCATATCAATACTATAACTGTAATATACTATTACAGCAGATTAATGTACTATATTGAAATTATTAATATACTATGTGGTTGAATAATACGGGATCCATACTCTATTAACGAGATCCATAGTCGAATTAGATCAATAAGATAGTCTATTACATGATATAAGGAAAATTACCTTAATTGATTAGTATAACAAACATATTATTCAGTTTCCATATATATTATTATTTTTTCATATATATTATTATTTACCCTAATCGTTTTCATATAATAAAGAAAATTACCTTAATTGATTAGTATTTCAAACAAACATATTATTCAGTTTCCATATATATTATTATTTTTCCAATAGTCAATTTATTAAACCCATAGTCGAATTAGATACATGAGATAGTCTATTAAAAGATATGAGATAGTCTATTAATTTTAAAAAGGTAAAGTAACGGGATTTGTGGGATTTGATTGAGGGTAATTATGTAATTACGAAAAGCTTGGGCTTTTATCAAAATGGCAAATTTAAATTTGGGTCTACCCCTATTATTTGAATGTTTAAGGGGGTTATATCTAATAGACCCTAATTTTAAAATGTGATTTCATATTTGAAAAGCTTCAGCAGTAGTGTACTTCTCAATGGGACCCTTTATGCATAAATAAACTAGTTAAGATTACAAATGAAGACAACAATTGGCTAATCGAACTATATGATAGAGCATCAATCTAGGAATCAATAGCATGAACGTGGGTTGAAACTATTCAGCCCCCTGATAAGTCTCAATCTAATACTCTTATTTAGATTGATTTATTTCCCTTTTATGTGTTCATAATTACAGGAAACGGATATAATGTAAAGTCTCTATATTTTGTCTTATATTTTAACAAGACAGTGAATGAAAAAACTTCCATAAAATCCCATCTTTAGTAACGGTGTTAACTTTCTTTATATTTACTAGCATTTTTTCCCCGTGCGATGCACGGGATATTATTTCAAAAGTGAAAAAAATCAATTTAATACACTATAAGAAAATATAGTACATTAATATAGTAAAATTTAATAATGTAGTATTACTCATATTTTATATTATATATATATATATATATATATATATATATATATATATATATATATATATATATATATATATATATATATAATATTAAAAATAAATAATTATAGAAATACCATTAGGATTTTTTAGGGTTGCCCAGCGTTTCTTTCTTTTATATATAAGATTATAAATATAGGAAAAATTAATGTATATGACAAAATTACCCCCAACCATTTACACCAAATTTTCAATTGTAACCCCAATGTAATCAATTTTTACCACAAAAATCCAATTTTGATTTTTTTTTTTAATTTCAAAAATTATTTTTTTTCTGTAGGGTTTCCCACGTTGACTTTTCGATTTTTTTTATTTTTTTTTCTGATCTGTTTTTTCCGCCGCCGGTCTCCGGTGTTGACTTATTTTTTTTCTCATAAAAATTTTATCCATTTTTTTACGCCCGCCGCTAAACTTTGCCCGTAATTGTACTGTCATTAACAATAATTATATTGTCATTGATAGTACATTAACGTAAGTGTACTATCGTTGGGAGTACATTTATGTAATTGTAATGTCGTTGACAGTACAATTAGAGTCAACGACAATATCATTATTTTTTTGTTTTTTTTTTCAACTTTGTTTGATTTGTTGACCAGTCAACGTAATTATATTCCTATCGTTGATAGTAAAATAACTGTACACAAAATAATATTATTGTCAACCACATCAATATTATTATTTTTTTGGGATTTTTGTTTTGTTTGAGTTGTTGACGAAGTAACGTAATAATATTACTGCCTACTATTGTAATATTATTGTAAACACAATAATATTAATGTGGTTGACGGTAATATTACTGTTGTTACAGTAATATTACTATCAACCACATTAATATTAAATGTTTTGGCTTTTTATTATGTTTACCTTTGTTGAACGCTCAACATATTAAAATTACTCTATTACAAAATAATAATGACTTTTGTTGTGTTAATATTACTGTGCTAGAGATTAATATAGCAATATTAATGTGTTTAACAGTAATATAGTTAATGTTACTGTCAACCACTACAATATTGCTATTTAAACGGGGGACAAAAAGATGTTAAAGAAAAGAAAAATCGAAAAAAGTCAACGCCGGAAACCGGCGGCGGAAAATCCATGAAGAAAAAAATTCGAAAAAGTCAACGCCAGAGACCGGCGGTCAACGGCGACGACGAACGAAATTGTCCATAAAATTGTGTTATGGGTCAAAATTGAATAATTTGTCAAATTTTGGGTCAAATTGAGGTTAAATTAAATTAAATGATGGAATCGGATTATATTAAAATGTGAGGAGCTATTTTAGTCTTTTACAAACATCTGGACAATGTGTGAACTTTTTTGTAAAAAAAAATTGTTTATATCCCTTTATAAATAAGTACACATTGATGAATTTATTTGTAAAGTGCCCATCAACAAATCACACAAAACTGAGAATATGATAACCAAATCACTGGATGGATCTTATCGGATCGAACTAAATCAGGAAAATTTGGGATTGAAGAGATTCAAAAAAGAAAAGAGAGAGGAGGTAAAATTTAAAAATAATCTTGATTCTTAATTTACTAAGGGCATCTTTGGTTTGCATTATTAGCAGGGATGGGATGAATTGTACTCCCGGGTACAATGTTTGGTTCGGTTGATTTGCCGTCCTTGACTAATGGCCCCACCATTTTAATCAACCAATTGAATTATTAATTATCCACTCAATTTTGACTTGATAGTATATCATTTATACAATCCCACTTCTTGCCCGATGTGAATTGACGAAAATGTCCCTCATTATTTCTTAAATTACGAAAAAATCGATATATAAACTCACAAAATCAGTTGTTTCCCCTCGCAGATGCAACCCTAGCCTCTCAGGTGAGCTATCCTCCCTGGTGAGAAATCAGATCTTACACCGTCTTTTCAATTTTTAGATTTGTTGTTTGATTTAGTGTTTAATCCGTTCAATAACTTCTTAAGATGCCCACAAATTGTTTGTACTTTGGCAGATAGAATCGAAGAAGACGACGGGTCCGGCGAGAAACCTCGGTTCGAAGTTTTGACACTTTCTGGTGTCCGTCATTGTGGCAGGTTCCTCTTTGTCTTTGAATTTTAAATCTTTGTTTAATTCCGTTGAGATTGAAATGAGAAATTTAGGGCTTTGTTTATTGCAAGAACTCCTCACCAACAGAGCCTTACAATACCCAATTGTTTCTTTGTTGTTATTTAAGATATATATATATCTGTTGACTCCTTATTTTTCAACCTTGTCAGTAACGTTTCTTATTCGGCATTGAGCATCACAACAGATTTAAGCCACCAACGCAACTGTTAAGTGTATATTTATACACTTAATTGTACCTTTTAATTGGAGCTTTTGATGTGTTTTTACGATAATTGGTGCTTAATATGGTTATTATTTGTATTTTAGGTGCAAATTGAAGAATTGGCAACTTTTGGGGTGAAAACTGCAAATTCGGAGAAAAAGTGGGCCAAAATTGACAAAATCAGAATTCTGGAGAATCAAGGACCGGACGGCCGTCCGGATTTTATAGCGTGTTCTCGCACGGCCGTCCGGATTGACGTAGGGGCGCAGTGAAGGAAGTTTAATTACATAAGGAAACCCGCCCTATTATATTTTTGCACCCTATTTAAAGGCCACAAGCACACAATTAGGATTATCTTTTACCTTTCATCTTTACTCTTTAGTTTTTATTTTTCATCTTTCTACACGCAATCAAGGAGCACAAGAACGAAGACGAAGACTTGACGACTCTTCATCATAGTTCTCCTCTTTTATTAGCTTTTATGATTTTTCGTATTTTTATTATGTTTTTCGTAACGAACATGAGTAGCTAAGTTTTTATTCTAGGATTTTATTGGAACCCTATGTGGTAATTCGAACCTATTTTTCTACTTTTATGCAAGTTTAATTCTTCGATTATTTCCTCTATCTTGATCTTATTTAGCGCATGAACGTAGCTAATTTATGTAGCTATTTGTTATTGTTAGAATTGATTGACAGATCGTTTTAATAATTAGAACAGGGATAGAAGAGCCTTCGAGTAGTTCTCACCGGATGAGTGTGTTAATTGCATGTATTATCGTAGACATACAGATAATACCTTAGGTAGCCGTTTGCGAGACTTGTTATTTAATGCTTTATTTATACTAGGTTTGCATAGACATATAGTGAATCTTTTATGAATAATAGGCTTATAGCGCAGCGACAGCTGGTTATGAGTAATTTCGTGTCTTGGGTTAATAATCGGGAATATTAACTTGCATGATAGGAAATTGATTGGGTGAAGAATTATCGCATAGGGGGAAGATAAAATCCTAGATCCGTTTTATATTGATATTTTCTCGTGATTAATTGCTTTCTTAATTATTTTAATTTAATTAGTTAATTAATTTGACAACCTTGCGTAGGCTGGATAAAAATCACAATTGTTAGGATTTGGTACTTAGGATTAAATAATTTGCGTATTCCCTGTGGGATCGACATCCGACTCTCACGAGTCTACTTTACTACTTGTTTGCGATACGTACACTTGCGTGTTGGTATTTAGCACCCAACAAGTTTTTGGCGCCGTTGCCGGGGAATACGGCTAAATTATTTATTTATCCTAATATTAAATTTGAGCAATTTTTCTTACTTCAGCCATTTATTTTTTTATTTTATTTTATTTAATTATTTTATTATTTTGTTTAAGGTACTTTTTATGCGAAGAGGACACAACACGAGCTTGCTACCTCTTGATCCCGAAATTGAGCGAACGTTTAGGCAAGCCAGGAGAAATCAACGGTTAGCTCAAAACACTCCCGCAACGATGGAAGACGAGAATAATCGTGGGGGAGGTGTCCAAGGGCGCCTACCGAATGCGGCAGGGGAAGTCGTTATCGAGCAAGAGCAACGCCAGCTAATTAATCCACCACCTCGTCAACGAGCACTGCATGAGTACACCGTCCCGACACTCAATGGGTTCCAATCAAGCATCCAGCAGCCCCCCATTGAAGCCAACAATTTCGAGATTCGAGTGGGACTCCTCACGATGCTCCAAAACAATGGTCTATTCAGCGGATTAGCTCATGAAGATCCACATCTTCACTTGGTCAACTTTCTCGAAACGTGTGACTCGGACAAGATGAACGGAGTAACACCCGAAGCATTGCAACTCCGCCTGTTCAAGCACTCCCTACAAGGAGCAGCCCGGGAATGGTTACAAACTCGCGCACCGCACTCCATCTCGTCTTGGGCCCAGCTAGCGCAACTCTTTATGAACACATACAACTCCCCAGCAAAAACTGAGAGAATCCGGCGAGAAATTCAAAACTTCATTCAAGAAGCCGGTGAAGCATTATTCGAGACGTGGGAACGGTTCAAACAGTTAGTAAGGAGGTTCCCGAATCACGGACTACAAGAGTGGCGCCAACTGCAAATATTTTACGATGGACTGCAAGACAACTCGAGGACAGTGCTCGACTCTGCAGCTGGAGGTATGTTCATGAGTTTGACCTATGACGAAGCATACGAACTCTTGGAGCGAATCGCTCGAAACAAATACAAGCGGGCATCGGACCGGTCGAATAGCGGAGCAGCCAAGACGGGGGGAATTTTGGAGTTAGACGGAGTCACTGCAATCACGGCCCAATTGGAGAAGCTATCGAAGCAAGTAGCGGCTTTGCAGACTCAGCAAGTCCACGCAGTCCAAGTTCCCGACCAGCGCGTAGAAGAAACGGAGTCTCTGAATTATGTGCATGACACCAACCGACAACAGAGGAACCCGTACTCCAATACTTACAATCCCGGATGGAAGGATCACCCTAACTTTGGGTGGGGAGGAAATCAGCACGGACAAAGGCAAGCAACACCTCAAGGTCAACCGCCAAATCATTCACGACCAGCTCCCGGATTCCAAAATCCGCCTCAAGCTCAACCTCAAGGTGTAGATCTCGCAAATATCTTGGTGCAATTCTTGACAACCACCCAAGCCTCCATCCGGAATTTGGAAACACAAATGGGTCAACTTGCAACCCAGCTAACCACGAGGCCATCGGGAGCACTGCCGTCGAATACGGAAGACCCTCGGAAGAACAACGTCGAGCAATGCAACGCTGTGAGTTTAAGGTATGGGAGACAATTGGAGGAAGCCCCACGAAAGGAGAAGCAAAACACGGTGATCGAGAAGCCGAGCGTGATTGAAGAAAAAGAAGCGACTCACGAAGAACCACTATCATCTCCAGTGAAATCACGAGCCCCTCCAATTCCATATCCTCAGAAGCTTATAAAGAAGAAGCTCGATGCAAATTATCAACGATTTTTGGACAAGCTGAAGGAAATCCAAGTAAATATTCCGTTTATTGAAGCCCTTCAAAAGATGCCAAAGTGGGTGAAGTTCCTCAAGGATCTCGTGACGAAAAGGAAAAAATTGCAAGGGAACGAGATGATCCAACTCACGGAACAATGTTGTGCAATTCTTACACGGCCCCTTCCACAAAAACTCGGCGATCCAGGTAAGTTCACTATCCCTTGCACTATTGGAGGTAAAAATTTTAGGTCACTCATTGATTTAGGTGCTAGCATTAATCTTATGCCTTATTCCACTTACAAAAATCTTGGGTTAGGTGAGATTGAACCAACGGCTATAACTCTTCAATTAGCCGATAGGTCTTTAGTTTACCCAAAAGGTATTTTAGAGAATGTGCTAGTAAAAGTGAACAAATTTATCTTCCCTGTTGATTTCCTTATACTTGATATAGATGAAGATAAGGAGATACCTCTTATTTTAGGGAGACCGTTTTTAGCCACGTCGAAAACTCTAATTGATTGTGCTAGTGGTGATCTTACAATGACGGTGCATGATCAAACGGTCACATTTAACGTTTTTAGCGCTAATAAAAATCCATGTGATGATAATGATTGTTCTGCTATTGATCTTGTGGATTTTACAAATCATGAAGATTTTGACATTTTGATCTTAGACCATGGGAAAGGATCTTTGAGTACAGGAGATGGTGGCGGAAAAGATAGTTGGACGGAGCACGTTTGTTGTGCGAACTCAATGTCAACACCTCCGAGAGATAGTCAAAAGAGTTGGGGTGCTAACGGTGATGAACGTGCAAGGAGGATGTGGCCACCTAAAAAATCAAACGAGCGTCATCGGGGAAAAGAATCCAATTGCCAAGTGACTTCGGTCACGTTAGCTTGAACAAAGAAGCAGACAAAGTCCGGCTGAAGACTGTAAACTTAGCGCTTCTCGGGAGGCAACCCGAGCTTTCGTTTTTTTTATGTTATTTTAAATTTTTAGTTTTGCTTTTATTTTACATTTGAAAAAAAAAAAAGTTTCAGGGGCACTAATAAGAAGTTTTTATTTTGCAGGGACCTAAATGCAATTATTCACACGGCCGTGCCAGAAAAGTGGAGGAATCTCACATGGCCGTGTGAGATTTCGGATGAGCTACTGTCCAAATTGGCCAAATGGTGCGACCGTGCGGATTTATGCCTATAATCTCGCACGGCCGTCCGATAAACAGAGAGGCTACTGCCCGATTTCGAGTAATGCGCGGCCGTGCGGATATTAAGCCTATATCTCGCACAACCGTCCGAAGGGAAAAACGGGCATATTAAATGGGGGTTTTCCAAACCCCAATTTTCACAATTCCAATTCCCCCCTCTCTCCTAATTCGAACCCTAACCTCCTCTTTTCAAAAAATTTCGATTTTCTTGAACAATTTCACCGAAAATTCACCAACTACACACATATTGTTACTTATCTCGGTGGTTTGTTGTTGATTTGCACAGGGAGGATTCAAGAACAAGCAATTGTCTCCAAAAACCCATTCCACCAAGAACGCCCACAAGGTGTTCGACGAATTGTCCGACTCAAGTTTGGGGGAAATTTTGCAAATCAATCCACTCCTAATCCCTTCCACTCGCATTCTCAAGTCATGGGGAAACGAGGACGTGACGGGGAGGGCACTTCACAAGGCGAAGGCAGTTCAAAAGGCAAGGGGAAGGGCAAGAAAACCGACCAAATTCCGACCCCCGACGATGACACTTTTTGTGTCGAAGGCGCGAGTGCTCGGTTCGAGAAGCAAAAGGTGAAGAAACTAGTGACGGAGCGTGCCTACGAGATCACCCTTCCACAATTTGCCCCATTACATCAAGAACTTTTACGACGAGGTTGGCAAGCATTATTGGAACCAGAGGGTTCGATCAACCTATCATTGGTCCGCGAGTTCTACGCCAACAACCGTATCCTCCTCACAACGGATCGGAACTCGAGCACGGTTCGAGGAAAGAAGGTCGATTGGTGTGCCTACGCAATCAACTCTTTTTATCACCTCCGACACACGTCATTCAATTGGGAGCAATTGCAACTTGCGGTCACACGAGATCAAATCGCCGAGGTGTTGTGCGATGGACCCCCCATTTGGTCCGAACTATCAACCGAAGAAACGTACGAGTTGGAGTGGAAATGCATTCACCAAATAGGCAAGGCGTGCCTTACGTTCATATGTGCCAACCTCATTCCCACCCGCTCGTGGACTCGCGTGGACCCCGAACGGTGCGCTCTTGCATACTACATCCTAAAGGGCACACCGATCAACATAGGCGAAATCATATCCGGCCGATTTTGGACCTCCATGGTCAACAACTCCAAGGGGTTTTATTTCCCTTGCCTAGTTACCGGCTTGTGCAAAAAGGCGAAGGTCCCAATCAAAACGACGGACATTCTCACATCGATTCGGAAGCCGATGAGTAACCTTGCGGCCCGACAATACAAGGCACCAATCCAAGATGGCGAACAACCCGTCGATAACCAACCAATAGCTCCACCCGAGGGTCCAAGTACAAGTTCGGACCGGCGATTTCAAAGAAGAATGGAGCGAGAGTTGGTGATCACGAGAAATCGGCTTGCCACGGTGGAGCACAAGGTGAGCACGATCGAATCCCTCCAACGGTGGTCGGGAAAGATGCTCCAAGCTATTGTGCGCCATTTGGCATGCGGCAATCCCGAGTGCGCCGAACCGGCTCCGTTACCCGCACCGATTCTTGAGCCGGTACCTGAGTTTTCGGATGATGAAGGAGATGGTGATGCTCATGCGCAAGGTGGAGTTGGTGAGCAACCCGACGATGGTCCAGGCGCTTAAAAACAGGTGTTTTCTATCCTTAAACTCCGGGCGAATCACATTGAGGGCAATGTGAATTTTAAGTTTGGGGGTGGTTAACTACTTGTTTTCGTTTATGTGCGCTTTATTTGTGTTTTATTTTTTTTGCATGCTTTAGTTTTTGTTTTAGTTGCCGTTTTATTATTTCCGTTGTTATTTGCTTTAAAAAAATAAAAATAAAATAATAAAAAAAAAAAATTTGTTCGATGCATCGATGAACTATGATGATGGGAGATGGTCAATGTTTGATGATGAGATTACTTGTTTTATGTTGATAAGGAGTATGTATTCGTTTAGCTTTCGATTCAACGGAACGTAGAAGTGAATTATTGCTAGGAATCACACCTTGTGCATTGCTTTGGTTGAATGTTTTGCATTTTAAATTTGGAATTTATTTGTGCTCAATCATGCTTTGTTCGGTTTTAAATCTCACCTTAGGACATTTATGATACGAAGTGTTGATAGTAAGTGATTTGGGATATGATTTGGGCCTTCTTTGAACCGTTTGAGCCTTTCAAGCCTACCCTTTTTGTCAAATTATCCTTAGAACCTTGATTTGAGCCTCGGAGAAAAGGTGTTCTTTCTTTTAGCCAATATGTAGAAGGTAGAAAAGTGGAGATTTTTGAATAATTATCCCTTGGAGGTCGGTCGAAAAATTCTTATAAGATCTTTCTTCTTCTTCGAAAAAAATAATAATAATAATAATAATAATAGATATATATATGTGCATCTTCATATATATATATATATATATATATATATATATATATATATATATATATATATATATATATATATATATATATATATATATATATATATATATATATATATATATATATATATATATATATATATATATATATATATATATATATATATATATATATATATATATATATATATATAAGTTCTTTGATTCGATTAAAAAAACAAATAGAATTCAAAGGCAAAAGTGTTGACGTGTGAATTTTGGAGAATCGAGTTTATTAAAGTCCCTAGAGGTGAATTCATTGTTTCAAACGCCTATCTTTCAATTTTTGGTGTAATCACCTTAATTCAAGAAAATTAGCCACACATTCCCATATTACCTAACAATTGAAAGCCACAAAGCCCCAATGATCCCAATAGCTTATTGTTCAATATTAGTTGAGTAAAATAATTTGGTGAGTATTTGGAGTCAAATATATGCATGTAAGTATAAATTCTTTCTATCTTTAACTTGCAAATATTGGATACTTGAAGCAATTGTATGATTTGTGATTGTTGGTAATGGTGAGTGACTAAGTACCGTTGAATGTTAAGCTTGCGAATACCTAGGAATTATCATCATAATTGCAAGTTCTGAAAACGCGAAGTTGACCAATCGATCTATGTAATGAGATGTATGGTTTTGTTTTGTGCTCTTAATTTGATTTTACTTGAGGACAAGCAAAAGTTCAAGTTTGGGGGTGTGTTAAGTGTATATTTATACACTTAATTGTACCTTTTAATTGGAGCTTTTGATGTGTTTTTACGATAATTGGTGCTTAATATGGTTATTATTTGTATTTTAGGTGCAAATTGAAGAATTGGCAACTTTTGGGGTGAAAACTGCAAATTCGGAGAAAAAGTGGGCCAAAATTGACAAAATCAGAATTCTAGAGAATCAAGGACCGGACGGCCGTCCGGATTTTAAAGCGTGTTCTCGCACGGCCGTCCGGATTGACGTAGGGGCGCAGTGAAGGAAGTTTAATTACACAAGGAAACCCGCCCTATTATATTGTTGCACCCTATTTAAAGGCCACAAGCACACAATTAGGATTATCTTTTACCTTTCATCTTTAATCTTTAGTTTTTATTTTTCATCTTTCTACACGCAATCAAGGAGCACAAGAACGAAGACAAAGACTTGACGACTCTTCATCATAGTTCTCCTCTTTTATTAGCTTTTATGATTTTTCGTATTTTTATTATGTTTTTCGTAACGAACATGAGTAGCTAAGTTTTTATTCTAGGATTTTATTGGAACCCTATGTGGTAATTCGAACCTATTTTTCTACTTTTATGCAAGTTTAATTCTTCGATTATTTCCTCTATCTTGATCTTATTTAGCGCATGAACGTAGCTAATTTATGTTGCTATTTGTTATTGTTAGAATTGATTGACAGATCGTTTTAATAATTAGAACAGGGATAGAAGAGCCTTCGAGTAGTTCTCACCGGATGAGTGTGTTAATTGCATGTATTATCGTAGACATACAGATAATACCTTAGGTAGCCGTTTGCGAGACTTGTTATTTAATGCTTTATTTATACTAGGTTTGCATAGACATATAGTGAATCTTTTATGAATAATAGGCTTATAGCGCAGCGACAGCTGGTTATGAGTAATTTCGTGTCTTGGGTTAATAATCGAGAATAGTAACTTGCATGATAGGAAATTAATTGGGTGAAGAACTATCGCATAGGGGGAAGATAAAATCCTAGATCCGTTTTATATTGATATTTTCTCGTGATTAATTGCTTTCTTAATTATTTTAATTTAATTAGTTAATTAATTTGACAACCTTGCGTAGGCTGGATAAAAATCACAATTGTTAGGATTTGGTACTTAGGATTAAATAATTTGCGTATTCCCTGTGGGATCGACATCCGACTCTCACGAGTCTACTTTACTACTTGTTTGCGATACGTACACTTGCGTGTTAGTATTTAGCACCCAACAGCAACCATTACCGCTTTAGTTAACTGCCATTACCCACAGGTATTTGCTTCGCTATTAATACTAAAAACCAGGTTTGATTTCACACAGGCTGAATATATGCCACCTGTAGACTACAAATGTTTTTTTACTTGTTCAACACAAGCTGTTTAATGTAGCTTATTTAAGATGTTTATAAATGTATAATAGAAATTATGCACCTACTAACATAGGTCACCACTGAACGACTATCAGTTATGTTCTTACTCCATACTAAATAAACCGGAGATTGTGCACACAATATGTATCTACTGAATACACGAATAATATGAGGTATTGCTGTCAATGTAGGAAATTGTGGGACTGCGATGGATTTTTCAAAAAAGGAAGAAGATGTTGTTGTTTTACATCAACTCATGTTTAATCTTCGGCTGTTTTTCTTGATGTCCGTTCACATATTTAGTAAAAAAAATCGTCGTCAGTTGTCTTGCTCTCAGAATAACAACCAAACTTACAGTTTAATAGGACGAACACCTTCACACCTTGACTATTTGCGTTCGTTAGTTGGGTTGAACGATGTAACATGTCGTGATAATCTTAGAATGAACATACAGTCCTTTTACCGGCTGTGTTATATTTTAGAAAATGTGGGCGGTCTTAAAGCAAATAGAAATGTGTCTGTACCAGAGCAAGTCGCAATGTTTCTTCAAATTTTAGCCCATCACACAAAAAACGTTGTTGTTCGGAGTCATTTTAACAGATCTGGGTACACGGTAAGCAAACACTTTAACCGCGTTCTACTGGCCTTACTTAAGTTACACGAAATGCTACTGATAACACCAAAACCCGTCGACGAACTTTGTGAAAATAAATGCAACTCGTATTTACAAAATACGAGTATTTACAAAATAAATGATTTTGACTGATTTGAATGCATGCAACTCGTATTTACAAAATAAATGCTCACAAATAAAACATGAACATTATGACAGTCCTTCATTCTTAAGTTTTTGAAGAATTAGTATGAATGTTGTAATTACCGTTTTTTGGTAGATGAAAGTGTATGTGGACTTATCATATCTTTTCGAATTCTGCATATGGAATGTTGTGTTTCATGACAGTCCTTCGTTGTACTGTTCTTCAATTTGTAAAAATCTTAATTTGTGAATTTTAATATTTTTTTATTAGTACTCGATCGTATTATTCGATGGTATTGATGAGTAGGAGACAGAGGAAGAGAGGACCTTTAGAATCAACCGGTTTCCATTATACGAAGATTGCCACTTCGTGTTTGACGTGAAACAGGCCCCGGAAGTCAACTTTCGCGGGCTCGTGGGAAATGATCCAGAAGTTCCGCTCGTCATCGGTAATGACGTGGTTGATGACGAAGTTGTTGCTCCTCAGCCAAATCCACCCCAAGTTGTGGATCCCCACTATGCGATCTACTTAGACGATCTCTATGATCGAATCCGAAACGAAGGTCGTGGGAACGTTGCTAACAACAACAACGCGAATCAAGAGGGTGGGAATGAGGGTAACGAACCAGCCGTCAGTTTCAGTGACGACATTGAAGAAGCAAATGACTCCGACGGTGTTTGAAAGTTTGTTTGTCCCTTTCGGTACTGTTTTAAAGACTCGTTTGTGTTCGTTGTTTTGTTTTTTAGTGTTTTATTATGTGGTGTAATGTTGTTTTGTTTTGTTGTTCGCGGTTGTTGTGTTCATGTTTAAAGACTCGTATTGGTGGCTACTTTCGGGTGTTGTTTCGAACAAATTGAAGGGCCAGTGTTCCCTAATTTTCTAAGTTCCCAATTTGGTTTACTTATGTGTATAACTATGATTATATGTGGCTATGTTTCATCTGTGTTACTAAAAAAATACTACACCTCATTGAACGTTGACATCAATTGTTTCCGTAAATAGCTATCTCATAAACATTTCGTATGCATAAATTCCACAGATATTACATGTCTCCAACTGTTTCAAACTTACGTTCCTCAACTGCCAAGATTTATTTAATTAATGAACCGAGCAAATAATGCAACATACAATGTCTACAGCCCAAAACAACGTTAATAAATATGAAGATTGTTACAAGTTACAAGGACCAAACGATTCACAAAGATCCAAATTTAGTATCTCATATTGCAGCATTGTCTACACCAAAAAAAACAACACAACAACAACAAAAATAATTGAAACTACACTAATTCCACAACACAGGTAAGAGTTTGAGAATCGCCTCGCTTCACCTGCCCCTGAGGCCAATTGATTCTCCAAACCAGCTATTTTCTGTACCAACACGGGAATCTCCGATGGTATTTGGGACTCAAGGGCATTAATTTTTTTGATCAGGCCAGGAATGATACTTTTCGATCGCTCGCACATTGCCGAATCATACCAATAGAAAGCTTGGCAACCATGTACCTACACCATGAAATTGCAATACAGCTAAATTCCCACATTAAGTTATTACATGTTTTACAAAAATGCAAAATTTCAACTACCCAAAGCAATTGATCAAAAACAGTTTGCATCAGCACATCGGTGGAAAACAATGGACCCATTTACAGAGTTTTATATTGCATTTAAATTGCAGCAAGAACATGTATTTTTCAACTCCGATCTGCAGGGGGAAGTATCGTAAAATTACAAAAAACTATGAAATTGGATAAAAAATCAGTCAACATTAACACCGTTGGTCCGACACATTAATGGGTAAATATGCACTCGAGACTCAGAAACACAAATCCAAACGAAATCAAGAAACGGTTCAACGTACGATTACTCCAAAAACAATAATAAACCTCAAATTACATGAACCTCCCTCCACTCATACCCGGTTTGCGCAACACTTGAAACGGCGCCCTGGATTAGCCGAGGTCCAAAAAGTGTGTATGCGCAGTTGGTTTCCGCAGTGACATAGATCTCGTTGCTGCCCAGTTGAATCGAAACCCCCCCCCCCCCCCCCCCCGTTCTTAATGCTCGAACTCCGTCGCGAAGTAGTACTCCCAGTGCTCATGAGGACAAATTAGAATCAACGACAAACAGTCGATCAACAAGCTTTGTGGCAGAAAAAAAAAAGTCAGAGAGAAGAAGATAAGGTGTGGAGAGAGATTCACCGGGTTTAGAAAAAGGGGGAGATTCTCTAAAGTAAAGAAGATGAAGAAGATGATATAAAATATGATATTTCAGGGGCAATGCAGTAATTTAACTAATTAACACACAATAATCCCTAAAGTCAGCCGAACAAAACATGTTATTTTTTTGTCAGGGATTATTAGTCTCGTGTGTATAACTCTAACCAAAGGAAGTATTAATCACTGTGAATCAACAATTTAGTCCCGTATTACATATCCCATCAATAGCTATCTATCCAAACTATCGAACCAAAAGGGCCCTAAATAAAGTAATAAAAGTAGTTAAGAAAGTAAATGATAATTGTAAACATCAAATGAGCGAGAAAAGTTGTTACCAATGCAACCTTACTTTTATTAATAAGATGTTGAGAATATTGTGTATAGGTGGATCAATTTATATACTGTAAGCAAAAATCAAACAACTAGCCGAAAAAGATAACAAAACACAACTACAAAAAAAAAAATAGGACAGTAGATCGAATATTTTTTTTACAAAACAACAAATATACAAAAAAATGTAATCGATTTATAGTTACACAAATTGGATGATGGATTGACAATGGTCGAATAAAAATGCACCACTACTATGCCCCAAGCCCAACTACATGAGGCAAAATAAGTAATCAGCAAACAAAAATCAAAAAATGAATTAAAAAAATTGCAGTCGATTAACCTTAATCGACTACTGAACGTTGTCGATTAATGATCCAACATTCGCAGACTTCCTCCGTCTGTGCCGTCCTTTGTGCGATCTACCCGAAAACTCCTAGATCTGCTCCCCATGGTAACCACGCCTAGCACACCACACCATCCCCACCCCCACCATCAACACTATCCCTCGCTGAACCTTAAAGTTGTTAATTTTGTTGTTTTTGATTGGCTATGATTACGTGGAGGAAGAAGGTGTGCTCGAATCTACCTTTACGCAACTGGAGGACAACACTATGACATGGTCAAGCGCCGCCTTCAACACCACCACGTGGAAAAAATCTGCCGCTTCGAAAACAAGTGAAGAGAATTGTGAAGAAAATGAGAAAAGAAGAGACAATAGAGAAGAAGAGAGAAGAAGAGGAGAAATTGGGAAGAGAATGATAGATCAAAGAGAGAAGGGAAGCGAAGTGAGAACTTAGGTTAAGACAATTGTATATCTCTAAGGGTATAATTAGTAGTTTACTTCTATTAATCGCCCAACGTAATAACTAAAGGGATTCTCTCAAATTATTTATTTGACGGCGGTCTACATCACATGACTTTTCCAAAGGGATTTGATAAATACGGTACCATTTTTACGAATACAATTTTAATTTTCAAAAGCTTTCTCTCTCTAGGGTTTTAAAAATCATTATTTTCACCTATTCACGCCCAAAACGGGAGCGAAATAGCATGTCTCACGCCCAAATCAGAAACAGAAAAACACTACTCACGCCCATATTGGACGTGAGAACCACTGTTTCACGCTCAAATTGGGAGTGGAACAATAGTTCTCACGCCCAACATGGGCGTGAATGCTTTGTATTTCATTTTTTTTTTTTTTTTTTAAAGTTAATTAGTGATTACTTGATTATTAATCAATGATTAATAAATAATAATAATTTTCAAATTTTAATTTTTAATTCATTATTAATCAGTTACTAATCAATCAATAGATAAATAATTACTGATTACTTGTTATTTTGTAATTAGCTAATAATTGATTAATAATTTTTTAACAAATTAATAAATAATAATAATAATAATAATAATAATAATAATAATAATAATAATAATAATAATAATAATAATAATAATAATAATAATAATAATAATAATAATAATAATAATAATAATAATAATAATAATAATAATAATAATAATAATAATAATAATAATAATGAAATAAATTAATTATAATTGCCGATTAATGAATAATTTATAGTTGATAAGTATTTAATGAATAATTCAATTTGTAGGGGATTTTAACATGTAATTAACGAAATAAACAAATTATAATTAACATATGAGTGATTTAGTTCTTGAGAGTTTTGGAGGTTTTGGGGGGTTTTGGGAGAGAAGGAAAAGCATATTGTGAACGATATTCGTAATTTTAGTACCGCATAAATCATTTTATCTATATTAAACCTTTGATCCTTACCAGTTCAAGGAAGTACCGATAACATGTTGTAAATACTAAACGATTCAAACAAAATAAGAATATGAGAGCTCAAGTACAAGGAAATAGAAACTTTTTCTTATTTTTTGTTCTTTCTTGTCTTCTCGAGTGTGTTCTATGTCGGGATAATTACACTTTTGGTCCCCCAAGTTTGCCCGTTTTTCCGTTTTGGTCCCCCATTTACCGCAGTCAACAAAATACACTCTCGTTTTATCAAAATTTAACACATTTGGTCCTGCCGTTTGGTTGACCGTCTGACTTAACAGTCAACCGTCATGTGCCACGCACGTGACTTCAAATTAGGGCTTAATTTGCGTTTTTTTCCCCAAAATCACCATTTCTCTCTCTCTCTCTCCACGCTCTCTCTCTCAATCTCAAATTCCCCAATTTTTCCAAGAACCCTAATTTTTGGAAGAAATTCCAATTTCAACAATCCAAACACCAAATCACGAAATTGTCTCTCCCCCTCTTGAAAATATGAGTAGTCGATCGACCACATCAAATCGAAAACAACAAACTGGCAGTGATTCTGGGGATTGGAGTGCAAGACCATTTCCAATCGAAGCTCATACATGTAAATGTGGAATTGAGCTTCCAATAAACACTTCGTGGACTGATAAAAACCCTGGGCGGCGATTTCTTGCATGTGCGAATTACATGGTGAGTAAATTTCTGAAATTAAGGGGTGCCATTTGTTCCAGTTATGAATTTCAATTCAAGTCTTTTTTTTTTTTTGGTCACAGAAAGTATCACATTGCAATTATTTTGAGTGGGTCGATCCAGAAATGTGTGGAAGGTCAAAACAAATTATTCCCGGACTGTTGAAGAAATTGAACAAATTGGAAGATGACATGAAAGAAGAGAAGGAAAACCAAGGGAAGATGTTGATTCAACTTGAATTATACAAGAAGAAAGTAATGAAGTTGATGGTTGTGATTCTTGCTTTGCTTTTGTTTATAGCAATGCATGTGATTTTGAAGCTCTAATGATGTAATGTTGTCTGATGTTGAAGCTCAATTGATGTAATGTTCTCCTGATATAGACTTTTGTAATGCATATTTTGGCATATTTTGAATGTAATGAATGGTTTAGACTATTGATGTTCTGAATGCAAATGTGTGATGGTAATGAATGGTTTAGACTATTGATGTTTTGAATGCAAAGGTGTGATGGTAAAGTGTGCTACTGTGTGATGGTGACCAACAAATGAGCTCAATATATATAACAACTAAAATAACAATTGAAAAACATTTCAAATGAACAAACATTTCAACTGAAGGATTTCAAATCCCAGAAAAATTCCAATTGAAAAACATTTCAACTGAACAAATTCAGAATTCCAAATAACAACATTCCAAATGAACAACATTCCAAATGAACATTAAACAAATTCTAAATGAACATAACAACAGCAAACAAACAAAACAAACCAAAGTAAAGTAACATCATTCCAATGGATGACAAAACAAACAAAATAAAGTACATGTCCATAAAATAATCCAAAAGTCATTGCACCAACAACTGAAACATAGGAAAAACATCAAGTTATGTGGTCTTCTTTGATCCATTCTTTGACTGTGTTGGCTTTTTGGCTGGCCTTGGTGCAGTGAATGGATTTGCAGAACTTGTAGAGCCTTGGATACCAAAAGCAGATCTGAGGTTGGACATTGTGATGAAATTAACTCCTCCCTTGACAATGACAGGAGTACTTACACTTGAACCTTCATTGATCTGCATCTACATCAACAAAAAGAAAAAGGTTCAGTAAACAAACCATTAAGTACATTAAACAATCAAAAGGTTCAGTAAACACTTACATTGATTGTAGAGGTAGTGTTTGAAGTTCCTGTCATATTCACTTGCCTTTTTGTTGGCCTTCTTACCTACAACAGTGATATAAACTTAAATAAGAATAAACATTGAAAAGAGGAAGAACATTGAATAAAAAATAAATAAAGTTACCTGCATCTTCCTCTGTGGAACTTGTGTTTCTCCTCTTTGAGAAACATTCATTGCAGCAGTGCTTTGTTGTGTAACAGGTTCTTGGCTAGATTCTTGCCCACCTTGATCAGGTTCTTCCCTAGATTCTTGCACACCTTGATCAACTTCATTTGTTTCTTCCACAGTCTTTCTTTTTCCTCCACATTTCCTAGCATTATGCTATGCTTGCCCACACTTTCTGCACTTATTAATTCTTGGAACCCCCTTTAACTTTGTTCCCCCAACAGAAGGTGGCTCATCTGGCTCTCTTCTTCTCAGTTTTTGAGGTCTACCAGCTTTTTCTTTATACATTGGTGGTAATGGAGGCTGCAAAGTGCATTGAGGCCAAAATTCTGGTCCATTTATTGGTGAAATGGAGTTTTCATATGCTCTTTTATATGAGTCAACACTGTAACAGTGATGAACATATTGCTCAGGGTCTTCATGCCTACACCAAATGGCAGAAATGGCATGTTTGCAAGGGATACCTGTCAAATCCCATCTTCTGCAGCTGCAACTCTTTGCTCTTATGTCAACAGTATGCTGATCATACATCCCCACTATCTGAAAATTCCACTCATCTGATTTCATTGGGATGCACTCACCAGCATCTTTCATATTCTTTATCAAGACAGTTCTGATCTTGGGACAAATGTTTGTATCCCATTTTAGAGCTTTTTCCCTATTCAACACCATTCTGGCCATCAACAGATTTCTTATACACTCAAGCATTGGTATTATTGGTTTCTCTCTTGCATCAAGGATGAAAGAATTAAAGCACTCACACATATTGTTCAACAAGATATCACATTTAGGAAATGGATTGAAATGAGACCTGGTCCAATTCTGAGGAGGCTTCTTCACTAACCAATTGTATGCAGCTTCATCTATAGCCCTCAGCTCTTCCATTCTCCTCTTGAACTCTTCAATTCTAGTGGCTTTTGCAGCTGCCCACAGTGCACTCTTAATTGTCATACCCCCAAAGCCATCCTTCTTCATATTACTGTGTAAGTGCCTTACACAGAATCTGTTTTCTGCACCTGGAAATAGAGTTTCAAAAGCAGGGATAAGTCCCTTTTGTTTGTCAGACATAAATGTCCACTTGTGTTGTTCCTCAAAGCCAATGTCTTCATCTAACAACTGAAGGAACCACATCCAGGTTTCCTTAGTTTCACCCTCAACAATAGCATAACAAATTGGGTATATGTTATTGTTTGGATCCAACCCAACTGCAGCCAATAATTGCCCACCCCTCTGCCCTTTCAAAAAACACCCATCCACTCCTATGACAGGTCTACAAGCATTCTTGAACCCTTCTTTGCAAGCTGAAAAGCAAATGTACAATCTTTGAAACCTCAAACCTTCTGTGTCCTCTGTCAATTTTAAAACAACAGTGGCATTTGTGTCTGTTCTTTTGAGTTCTTCACAGTAAGATCTTATTTTTTGAAACTGTTCTTCTTCTGAACCTTGAATAGCCTTTAGTGCCTTTTGCTTTGCCCTATAGGCTTGAGATTTGGAGACACTTGCTTTCAAAGTTGTGCAGACTTCATTTCTGAACTCAGTTGTGCCTAACTTAGGATTTTCTTTGAATTTTTTCATGAAAGTTTTACCAATCCAGCTGGACTTGAGGCTGCTGTTGTTGTAGTTCCAATAACAGTTGTTATGGTCAGACACATAAGTTTTGATTTGCCAAGTCTTGTCATTTTGCATTGGAGAAACATGTATTGACCATTTGCAACCATCATTCTTACAGCAGGCCCTCAGTCTTCTACTGTCATTCTTGTAAAACTTGATCATCATCCCCCTCCTAAGGCAGTGGCTCTCTATAGCAAATTTTGCTTCTTTTTTTGAAGAAAAAACCAACCCAAGCTTTAACTCAGGGTTTTTATTGTCAGTTTTAGGATTAAACTTGGGGAATTTAACCCTATGTTCATCATCAGAGCCACAGTCACTGCCCATTGAGTCACTGTTAACACAGTCATCATCACCTTCTTCATTAAGCATCCTAGTATACATATCATCTGAGACAAATTCAGAGACCTTATCTTTACCCTTTGATTTAACCCCACCAAACTCAGCATCTGGATCTACATCAGCTTCAAACAACTTGTCATCTTCTTCAAAGTCATAATCACTATCATAAAACTCATCACCATCTTCCTCACTGTCACTCTCATTGCTTAACTCAGGTTCAACATTGGGTAATTCAGGTAAAACAGTGTCAGTTTGCTCATCAGTAATGACTGATGATGCAACTTGACTTTGCAAGGTAGGTACCACATTCACAGTTTCTTCTAATCCCAACTGTTCTAAGTATATTTCAACTTCATAGTTAATAGGTTTCATAGAAGCTACATCGGTATCA
Source organism: Erythranthe guttata (assembly GCF_000504015.1). The sequence goes on along the minus strand of NW_012194882.1, from coordinate 995,889 downwards.
GTTTCCAAGTACCTACCCATATTCAGATTTGCCCCAAATTTGTACCAAAATTTAATTTTTTTCCTATCAGAATACCCCAACTCCCGTGACATTATCCACATATCAAGCATCCTCATCTCAGCAGGTTTTGAAAAATCAAAAAACTCCTCACTCCCACCTATGTACCTCGTTTCTGGACCATGTTTCAGTACCCCCCCCCATAATACATTTTAACAGTACACCAAGTACTTATCCCAATTCTTTCTGAAAATGATTTTTTGCCACAAGAAAGGAAAAAAAAAATATATATCAGCAACATTGTAAATGGCAAGAACAGTACATTAGGGTTCAAGTTGAGTTCTGCTTACCGTAATTTGGGGCAAATCCACCAGAGAATTTGCTTCTTCGCGACATGGCCTTCGAAAAATTCCTCTTTTCTTGTTGATTCTTCTTCGACCCAGAAATTAATCGGCAGAGAGAGAGAGAAATGTTAATGTTGATTTTGGGGAATTTGAGATTGAGAGAGAGAGCGTGGAGAGAGAGAGAGAGAGAAATGGTGATTTTGGGGGAAAAAAACGATGGCAAATGATTTTGGGGGAAAAAACGATGGCAAATTAAGCCCTAATTTGAAGTCACGTGCGTGGCACATGACGGTTGACTGTTAAGTCAAACGGTCAACCAAACGGCAGGACCAAATGTGTTAAATTTTGATAAAACGAGAGTGTATTTTGTTGACTGCGGTAAATGGGGGACCAAAACGGAAAAGCGGGCAAACATGGGGGACCAAAAATGTAATTATCCCGTTCTATGTCTTTACGGTTTATTTGATGCTACACCCGGTGAAATACATCGGGTGATTATTAACAGTTGATCTAAACATAATCATACTCACCCATGTTTATATGTGTTTAATGGGTGATTATTTAATCACATCAATAGTTAAAAAATATCCGGTATATATGACCAATCATAGCATCTCAATAACCATGTCTTTACAAGTGTGTCTTATTTATAAGGATATTAACTCACCTTAAAGCAACTCCAACCCATTGTTATCAAATGGGGTTATCAAATACTCATTTGATAAGAGCAACTCCAATGCTAAATACCAAAATTGAATATTATTTATTTGATATTTGAGATAATAATTTAATATTGATTAAAATTCATCTACTCAACCATGGTTAAAATTTATGGGATTTTATTTTTGTAATTGCCACATGTCCACTTTTGATTGGATGTTTAGATAGTTACACTTTTGATAACTCAATTTCCATCAAGTATTTTTACATCCTAAGAGGAACTCCAACCCATTTTTATATCAAATGAGGCTATCAAATACTCATTTGATAACCAGGATTATACTTTGATATCTCTATATAACTAGTGAACTCCAACCACAAGTATCAAAAAACAATTATCAAACATATTTATATATTATTTATTTTTAAATCCATTTTAAATAATCATACAACCAATTTTTCTGGTAAACTATCCTCAAAATCAATATTAATCAAGTTTTTACCTTTTGAAAACAGAGAAAAAATAATTATATATATATATATATATATATATATATATATATATATATATATATATATAGAGAGAGAGAGAGAGAGAGAGAGAGAGAGAGAGGGGGAGGGGTTAGGTTCTGGTGATACAAGGAAGAAAATAAACGGGATATATGCATGACAGTCATCTTTTGATATGCCAAAGATTTGGGTCAGAAATTTCGGATTCCGTAAATTAATTATTGGGTAAATTCCAATTTTCCTCCTTGTACTTTGGCTCGATATTATTTTATTCCTTTTAATTCTCGATTGCATCGATTTACCCCATGCGCTTGAAATTTGTCTCAATGTGGTCCTCGATGTTAGTTGTCAGAAATTTGACCTTAACACCGTTTGATTTAAGCTTTAAAATGACAACAATGCTACATCTTCCAGTTTAAATATTTATTGAAAAAAAAAGTAAAATAATAAAAAAATCAAGACAACGAGAAAACATAGTCCACAACGCCACCATAATATATTTTTAATTTTTAATTTTTTTTAATAATTATTTAAACTGGGAGGGGTAGTTTTTTTGTAATTTTCAGACTTATATCAAACGGAGTTAAGGTCAAAAGCCTGAAAACTAACGGTGGGGGCCATATTCTTACATTTTTTCAAGTAGGGGGATAAATCCATGCAATCGAGAGTAGAAGGGGGTAAAGTGATATCAAGCCAAAGTACAAGGGGAAAAGTGGAATTTACCCTTAATTATTTTTTAGGACACTAAAGAGTTTTTGTAAGGCTTAATCCTATTTTGCACCCTTGAAATATACTATTTTTGCACTTTGCACCCTCGAAACAAATTAATATCACTTTGCACCTCGGAAAACAATAAATCATGAATAATGCACCCCAAATGAATTTTTAAAGCTAAAAAGTGTAATTTAATATTTTTAGTGATATTTTTTTATGATGCCGAAT
>NW_012194882.1:873906-993070 GCF_000504015.1 Erythranthe guttata | reverse complement strand
TTTTTTTCTTTTTTTTGAGAGAGAGAGAGAGAGAGAGAGAGAGATTTTTTTTTTTCGTGGAACTTTGCCTAAGCTCTAGAGAAAAAAAACTTGTGTTGAGATATTTTTGAGATTTTTTTCCAATGGAAATTTGTTGAATAGGTAGAGAATTTAATTTTATTCTATTGAGATTTTTACGTAAAGAAAAGAAAACTCAATTTTGTTGAGGTTTTTTTTTTCACGTGCTCCTATTTTTTAGGAGAATATTTGATAATTATTAATTTGGGATGTATTTTTACTTTCAGATGGATGAGTTATCAAAATAGATCTCTATTTAATAACCCCACTTAGAGGTGGGAACGAGCCAAGCTCGGCTCTTTTGGCCAGCTCGAGCTCGAGCTCATCGAGCCAAATTTTTTTGGCTCGAGCTCGAGCTTATTTAATTTTTTTTTTTTATTTATTAAAATCATTTTATTTTTTATTAAAAATTATTCATAGGAAAATAAAAAAAAATTATAAAATAAATAATGAATTCTAGTTATATATATTTTTTATTTTTTCTATTATTATTATTATAATATTTTATATTATTATGAATTATTTAAGTAATATAGATTTGTTTCTATTTAGATACTAGATATATTTATTATTATAGACTATTTACTATTTAGTTAATAATATATATATATATATATATATATATATATATATATATATATATATATATATATATATATATATATATATATATATATATATATATATATATATATATATATATATATATATATATATATATATATATATATATATATATATATATATATATATATATATATATATATATATATATATATATATATATATATATATATTTATTTTTGAAATGCTAATTTTTTATTTTATTCTTGTTAGGGATTGGTTGAATAGTGTGTTGTAGAGACGGTGTGGTGACGATGGTGAGGCAGATTTAGGGTTTTTTGGTGGATCGAGCGGAGGACGGTGCGTGTAGAGAATTTCGCGCACGCAGAAACCTTAATCGACTATGTACATGTTCATAGTCGATTAAGCTAATCGACTATGCTCCGGTAGTCGATTAAGGTTGATCGACTCCATTTTTATTTATTTATTTATTTTTTTAGATTTTTTTTGTTTATTGATTCCAATTGTATAAATCATTTATAATATTTGTATATTTTTTATTTTTGTAATATATAGTTGATTTTGCATTTTTTCGTAGTTGTGATTTGTTATTTTTAGTAGCAGATTCTTAATCGACTATGCTTCACATCATAGTCGATTAATATGCTTCATTGACTCCAATTTTTAATATATTTTTTTTGGATTTTGTGTTTATTGATTCCAATTGTATAAATCAATTATAATGTTTGTATATTGTTCGTTTTTGTAAAATATAGTTGACTTTGCATTTTTTGTAGTTGTGATTTGTTATTTTTAGTAGTCGGTTCCTTAATCGACTCATCATAGTCGATTAATATACCTGATGGAGAAAAAAGTTAAAAAACGAAAAAAAAATTAAAAAAAAATAATTTTTTTAATAATTAATAATAAATTAATATTAAAAAAAAAAAACACGGCTGATGGGTCATGGGGATAGTGTGTAAGGTGGAGGCACATAAATGGAAAAATGGGTGGCTGAAATTTGGAGTGAATGTTTCTCAAATTGTGCAAAATAGTTTTGGCCTTTTCCTATTAAAATAAGTATTGAGAGGTTATATCAAAGAGCCCCTTATTTATTTGGGATGTATTTTTACTTTCGGTTCGGATGGATAAATTATTAAAATAAAACTCTATTTTTATAACCCCATTGGAAAAGATAGTTTTTTTAATTTTGGAAGTCAAATGGAGGTTAAGGAGTTTGATAACTCATTTAATAATCCGGTTGAAGTTGCTCTTATTTCATCTTAAAGTTCATTAAAAAAGTCAAATTTCAAATAGAACCTCATCGTTTATTAATTAATAACTTTTTTTTTTTTTGAGTAAAATTAATAACTTATTTACCATATTAATCAAAAAAAAAAAAAAAAAAAAACTTACAGCCCAAGTTTGAATGAAATTCAAGAAACGTGTGAAGATGGACTCATATTTAGAAAATAATTATATAAAAAAAAAAAAAAAAAAAAAAATAGTAATATGCGTAACCGAGAAGAATACGCACTCTTTTCTGACCCTCGGATGAGATTAATCTCAGCCGTCCACTCATCACCGACTCTTCTATATATACCCATCCCCCTCAATCGTAACTCATTCCTTCGTCTCTCGTATTTGTTTGGTTCTTTGCGGATTAGAGTTTTATTTGATTATTGGATCTGTTTATTTGTCGTCTCCGTTTTTGTAGATTATATGTATCATCGTCGCTATGAAACCTGCGCAATTCAATTCAATGATTCTGATTATTGGTCCTGATTTGATATTATTTGGGTTATTTTGTGATTCGCCGCCGCCGTAGTCTGATTGTGATTTGATTTTGATCCGGCTATGCATCGACAAGTGGTGGTTTATTATCCTGCGTTATGCGATTGGATTCTTTGTCGAAGAAAGGGATTTGAATACGAGTATGTTCTCCTCGTTGTCCTAATTGTGTTTATATGACAATTCTAAGCAGTTTCGTCCTTTTGATCTGCATATACATGATTCTCTATTTGTCTCATCTGTCCGGCTGATTAAGATTTGATTCTCTTACGAAAAAGATTCTTTGTCGAAGAAAAGCGCTTTGAATACGAGTATGTTGTGGTAATTGTGTTTATATGACAATTGTGTTGTTGTGAGGTCGGTCGGTTCAGATAACATATTTTGGCTGAGAACCGGATGCTTTGATTCTGCTGATTAAGACTTGATTCTCCTTATGATATATATATGTGCAATATGATATATAAAGTAGGAACTCAGCTCTGCCTCTGAGACACCCGTCAGTTCCAGATATTGTTCTCTCTCTCTCTCTCTCTTTCTCTATTTTTCTGACTTTATATGAAAGTTTTTCTAATGTGTCTTTTAAATCCCTTTACTGCTTTATTACTATGTGGTACTCTCTGTTTGTTAAGGTTGTGTTTCATCTTTATTTTATGGTGCTAAGCTAACTGTGCAACTAGAACGATGGATCTCATTTTACTAGAGCTTATGTACAACTGGATAATGCGGATCGCCAATTGCTTAAGCTAGAGATCTCCGTTGGATCTGATGATGGGAAGATAATTTATTTTGTGATTTAATTAAACTTAAAATCTTTCTTTTGTTTCTGATCGTGTAAAATGTTGATCAGTGGGTTTTTGTCAGTTCGAGATTGTATATTCTTATGTAGTCATAATCCTTCTCATTCAATCTTCAAATGTAACCTCTCTTGTCCGTTGGTTTGGTTTTCTTTTATAAGATGGCATAGTTTCGAAGGAAATGGTTAAAATATGATTTTCTGGTAGAAGAAACAGCTTCAAGTTCGACTATTTTCTCCTTATCCCGGCTTTGCTTTTCCTCTAGAAAATTGATGGTGGATGTCCTCCCATGGTAACTTTTGTTTGTGTATTTTAGGGGGTCTGCGGTAGTTCCATCTTTGATATGAGGTTGGATCTTATTAACGGACGACATGATGGGGAAGATAATTTAATTTCTGATTTATTCATCTCATGAAAAATTTCTTGCTTCTGGTTTCAAATTTTGTTTTTGATCGGCAGGTAGTGGCTTAGTGAGATGCGTCTCCGGTACTTTGGGATAGTAGTTTCTTATGTCTCCCTCAACAATCACCTTTTCGTCCAATTTTCATATTATTACTACTTTATACGGTAATATTGCTTTCAAATCAATCTTCAAATCCTCTGTTATTCTTTTCCTTTCTGTCTGCAGACATTTGCAACAAAAATGACGGTGGGCCTTCTCTTTTGGGTTTTAAAGAAAGTTTTTCTAGTTCCATCTGCATTACTCTGTCCTATTGACTAAGCGGGAAGATAATTTAATTTTGTGGCTCAAGGGAAGCGTCGTAGTTCAATTTTACTATCTGAAACTACATGTTTTATAGGAATGATGAATCTGATTTTACTATTTCTTGAGCAAACCGTTGGAAAATGAGCTTCAGAGTCTCTTATGTAAATCTACAGATGTGATGGATACTTAATGGGGAATATAATCTAACTTGTTTTTATCTAAATGCCTTTCTGTTTGTGGTTCTGATTTGGGTGGTTTTGCTGTTCTTACAGTCTAATTATCGGCAGCCTCTGTTATATGTTTCTTTTCTCTGTGGTCTTCTTTGAATGATAATTGATCTGGCAAGGTATTTATGATGTTTGCTTATGGAGCGATATGAAATTTAATATCATGTGGTTTGGATTTGGTTCATGTTTTCCCATCTTGGTCTGGCTGGTTTGATTTTTTTTTTTTTTTTTTTAATTCTGCGCGGTCATAGGATTTCGTATTAGAATCAGACATTCGTAACTCAGTGTCATTTTCAGGGCTATCGATTTTACAATTTCCTTCTCTTCAGAGTCCGATGAATCGGCATATGTTAAAGCTAATAGGCCAAGTGACGAGGGCGCTTTTTGTGCCTTTTCGGAAACCACACCTACACTGTTTTCTTTTTCCACCAGCGTCAAAAACACGTCCACTGTGTCTTTCTAAGCATCAAAGCTGCAAAATCGAGACTTCCAATCGTAAGTACAGCCATATCATTTTATCCTATATATACGAAAGCAAAAAGATTTCACAACGAAATATACCTGAAGAAGAAGAAAGCTTTGCGTTGCGTCTCTGATGTCATTGTGTTCATTATGACTCACTTCCCAAAAATTAAATATGCTGCAATCACCCGAACAATAGCAACACACGCGAAACACAAAATCCCACAAGTTACACACGGAAACAGCCCCTGCTCAGAATTATGACAAGCTTTCTTTATTTCCCGATCCATACACGGAACCTCCTCACTATTACGAAAATGCCCCTTTGTTTGCTTCATGCCTTGCTTACTGCTTAAAATGAGTTTATCGGGGGCATTATAGTCGTTGGTTGTGGTCTGCATCTCGAGATCTAATTGATGATTTATTTACCCGTCTGTTTCGTTTTGTCTTAACTCTGCATGCAGTTGGATTTGAGTCTTAGCTACTGATTGGATCACGACATAATGGGGAAGTTGATGTATTCTCTATTCTCTTTTTTTCTTTCTCTTCATCTCTCTCTCTACCTGTCTCTCTCTCTGTGGTTGCCCAGAGCCCTCCGCCATCGCGGCTGCTCCCCACCTTGCGCCGCCGCTCCCCTCACCTCCTTGTGCTGCCGCCGTCGCTGCTCCGCCGCCGCCTTGTGCCGCTGCTCCGCCGCCGCCTTGCGCCGCTGCTCCGCCACGTCCTTGTGCCGACCGTCGTTGCTCCTCCCACCGCCTTGAATACCGTATTAAACCATCCACTTCACCTTTTTAAGTTACTTTTTTAATTTATGAATGTCCATGTATTTTTAATTTATTTTTTTAAACTCTGAATTATTACTATTTCACCTTTTTTAATTGTTTTTTTTTTTTGATGAAAACTAACTGAATTCGAAATTTTTAAATCGTGATTCGACAATTTGTAGTCAGATCTAATGGTGAATTTCAGATCTGGAACCGGTGGTGTTTGATTTATATATATTTACTGCATTTATAAATAAAAAACCAGATCTACTATGTTTTCGAATTCATTTGGTTTTCATCAAAAAAAAAAAAACAATTAAAAAAGGTGAAATAGTAAGAATTCAGAGCTTAAAAAAATAAATTAAAAATGGATGGACATTCGTAAATTAAAAAAAAATAACTTAAAAAGGTGAAGTGGATGGTTTAATACGGAGTTCAAGGCGGTGGAATTGAGCAACGACGGCCGGCACAAGGCTGTGGCAGAGCAGCGGCGCAAGGCGGCGGCGGAGCAGCGGCACAAGGCGGTGGTGGAGCGGCGACGGCGGCAACGCAAGGAGGTGAGGGGAGCGGCGGAGCAAGGAGGTGGGGGAGCAGCCGCGGAGGGCTGTGGCCAGCCACAAAGAGAGAGTTAAGAGTGAGAGATGAAGAGAGAGAGAGAAAGAGGAGAGAGAGAAAGAAAGAGATGAAGAGAGAGTGGGAGAGGGAGAAATGACGGCTGGAAAAAAATGTGGGAGGGAGTGAGAGAAAAGGTTAGGGTTTTAAATTGTAACTTAAAGGGCAACACGAGTATTTTAATTTGTCTAGGGGTCTATCAAATTAAGATTATAATTTGGGTTTTTGACTAGGAAAGAAAAATTCATAAGACCTATCCCTATATATTTTAAAAACTAGGGAGGTATCCTACATTTCCCCTTTATATTATTGGTAGTGTAAGTTTTATTATTATTGTTATTACCCGAAATGGCTAGTTTCAATCCAATGCAATCAAAAGATAATTTTATCATCAACTGTATTTTAAATTTGTCAAATATCAACTAAAATATTATAATTTAATTAATTTTAGTATCATAGGTTTTAGTTGACGTTCCAGATGGATTCTTAATTTGTCGAATTACTAAGATATAAAACATAATATAATTGTTATGTTTCGTGCCTTTCTGTTGGTGGTTCTGATTTGGATGGTTTTACTGGTCTTACATTCTAATTATTGGGAGCGTCTGTCATTTGTTTCTTTTCTCTGATGTACTGTCTAGGACTTCTTTGAATGATAATTGATCCGACAAGGTATTTATGATGTTTGCTTAATATGCAATTTAATATCCCGTGGTTTGGATTTGGTTCATGCTTTCACATCGTGGTCTGGTTGTTGGCTGGGGTTGGATTTGTTTTCTGCGTGGTCATAGGATTTCTGGAAAAGGGAAGTGTTTCGAGCTTTGAGCACATCTCCGTCTTTTCGTAAAATTTGCGTGTGTGACAATTTCATGTTATGTTTTGACAAGTTCGGTTGCTACATATGATGGTTTGGACTGTGTTGAGTACGATAGTGATGCTAAGTTATATATTCTTATCGGACGTTCGGTTTGAGTTTTTAGAGTCTTATCGGAAGCTACTTGGGTCGGGACGTAAAGGGAAAGATCTAATTGATGATTTATTTACCTTCTGTGTTTTTTTACCCGTCTGTTTCATTTTAGAGTTTTATCTTAAAAGCTGCCAACAGATCGAGACATAATGGGGAAGATAATATAATTAGTGATATATTTATTTCATATTAGTGATAAAGTTTCCTACATGGATTTTTAAATCTGATTTGTCCTTCAAATTGCAGTTCGATCTGAGGTTTTTAGAGTCTTATCGCAAGCTACTTGGGTCTGTTTCATTTTGTCTTTACTTTGCATGCAGTCGGATTTGAAGTTTAGAGTCTTAGCTACTGATTGGATCACGACATAATGGGGAAGTTGATCTATTTTGTGATTTGTTTATTAAATGCAGTTGGATCTGAGTTTAAAGTTTTGTCCAGGTTCAGGCAATCTGTTCTTCCTTCTTACTGTTGATTTTAGTTATTTGTTTGTCTGATCACTATGTTTTTTTCTGGTTATGGGACTTGCTTGCCTTTTTTGCAAATCCGGTTGCAGTGGTAAAATAGGCTGAATTGGAATGTATGATTATGCATTAAGCTCGCCTTTGTTTGCAGAACCTAGATGGGATTGGCCCTATCATATGATTACGGCTCTCCATCGATTCTCTGTCATCGGAATTTTGTGACCGTTCATCATCACTTCATTAACCAGCATACTTGTGGAGGTGAAATTCGGTTTGTATTATATTTTCAGGCCTTTTAAGCTTACGTCTTCTTAATGGATTGCCAAGACTCGTTTAATTGAACATCCTCCAATTCTTTAGTGATTTCTGTTGTCGGCAGTTTGTTCGTCGGAGTTTCTGGGTTGTGTTTGTTAGATATGGGTTGCTTTCGGTTTTACCTGACGTGCTTTATACCTGACGTGCTTTCTGTTTTTTTAATGTTGATGACAATCTGTTTCTTGGCTGCAAGTTTATCATTTGTCTGTCCTATTTCTGCATAAACTGGTTTGATTAATTAGTAATTATATCATCAAAGTGCTGTTTTTGGACATATCTCCCGTAACCGAACCATTTTTTTGGCCTTTGAAAGCAAATTTTGATATCATTCGTACTTGCCAAGATTAGTTAATAGGACACACTGATGAATCCTGGTTAACTTTATTATGCGAAAAAAAAAGATGGAGATTATATAGTTATCTCAGAAATGATCGTCGGCTTTTTTCATTTTTCTGCACACTGTCATTAGCAAATATCTGAATATGCATATTGAACAACTAGTTGCCTGTTTCATCTGCAAGTTCTGTTTGATAGCTTCAACAATAGGCAAATCCAATTACGTTTAGCTTCTTGAATTTTCTTAGCAGGAATTAAGGTAATCATAATGACATATATAGCTCTACGCTCCTTTTATAATTGAATAATCTATAATCTTTAATTTATCAACTTTTTCTAATCTTGAATAGGATTATTTAAATTATAATTTATAATCTATGGATGATCATCACTCATCAGCTAGATTTTATCTGTCCATCAACTTGCCGAATATAAAGTTTATTTTGAATAGTGGCATTTTAAATCTGTTTCTTGCATTCTTCTTAGTTAACATGCCATCCTAGGTTCACTAGTTTCTCAAGTCTCTATTTGTCCGAAAATTCACTTTTCTAATTAATCTAGTAGTTACCTTATTTGATAAAATTTGTTTCCTCTTGGATTTGTCTCTGATACGACTTTGGTAATTTGTTTCCTTTGTCAGTAATGTTTTCCACAATAATTAAAAGAAAAAGAGGGAAATGAATGATTCAGAAGAGTAAGAATGTTTTTACTAGTAAAGCTTTTATCCTATCTACTAACCTTTGTGATTTTTAGCTGCTTAGTGATTAACTAAATTACTTATAAATTTGACCTACTTGTTTGCCAGTATGAAAATTCATAAAAACTATGGTATATGAATCAAAATATTTCTCAGCCTTAATTAATATTTGTTGTCTGGAATGGTATGTTCAATTTGCTTGCTTTTATCTATGTGTGATTATGTGTGTTTTTAGTGTTGGTAGTTGTATATTGGTTTATTCTTGTAACTCCGCCTGTGCCTGCAATATTTTATTTGCTCAACACAGCCGGTCCCAAGCCCGGGTAAAGGAGGAGGGCACAGAAAATCTAACTGTGAAATTTTCCCATTTTTCTAAACATTCGTTAGAAATGGAATTTTAGTCTTTGCGTCATGCATGAAATCGATGTTGAATAAGTTCTAAATCATAATAGCTCGTAATCTTTGTTTTCTTAGATCTCGTTCTCTTGTTTTTTTTTTTCCCCCTTTGGCGATTTACAACTGGTCATAGGTGGAATTCGTGTTATTGATTTTTATAAGTGTTCTTAATTTTTAAATTCTGAAATTTTTGGAGCTGAAATTTCAAAAGGTTTGTACTTCTCAGTTGTATAATTTTTTTTTTCCTCTCTTATCCGATTCCTGTCTTATTGTTGTTCTGTTAAGTTTTATTTGGCTGTTTTCGACTTTTCGCCGGTTTAACAATTTCTCCTCTTTGCGAAAGGGTTTGATTGTGCTTTTCTGAGAGGGTTTGATTGTGCTTTTCTGCGGTGATTTTGATGTGGCAATGTCGGGAAATAAAGATGACACAATAGTGGCATTTTAAATCTGTTTCTTGCATTCTTCTTAATTAACATGCCATCCTAGGTTCACTAGTTTCTCATGTCTCTATTTGTCCGAAAATTCACTTTTCTAAGTAATCTACTAAAACGAATGATGACATTGATATTCTCTTGGGCTTTAAACTAGAGGCTGCAAATCTTACTCATAACTTAACTTTTGCCTACTATATGTCGAGAATTTTGACTCTTCTTTTTCTTGTTGGTTATTAACTTTTTATCTTTGGGTGGCTCGCTTTTTCGGAGCTGTGATTTTTTATTTACTTTATTTTTCTTTGGTAGTCTTCAGTTAATCCCTATCATGAATTTATGTGATTCCTGGAGAGTGTTTTATAATATTAACTTGACTCGTGTACTTCACTACAAAATATGAGATCATGACTTGCAATAAGACCCCGCCTTGTGTCTTCATGTATGGTGTTCTTTGGTTTCTTGACAAGGTTTCTGCACCGAGTTTTGTTTCTTGCCTTAGATTTTGAAAGCAGTCGTAAAAGTGTTGGGATGTTATTTCTATCGGGTTTTCTGTTATTCTGCACTGGAATTGTTTGTGCTTTTAGTTGGGCAGATAATGCAGTGTGGAACGTGCTGCTTATGCTGATCAAGTGAGTAGTATTCTTTATTGTGGCCTTGAAGATCTCTTTGTTTTTGATCGATGCTTGTCAAATCTTCGAGTGGTTTTATATGCATTGAGCAAGTTAAGGTTCGTGTATATTATGCATCTATGAAGATTCGGTTTTTTCTTCCTGGCAATTTTTCTACACAAGCTAAGTTGGCACTATTCATCTCAGAATAATAAACCTCGTTCAGTTGCCAAGTAGTATTTGAAGTTGACTGTTAGGGCCTCGGTTTCTGCTCGCATGTTGTGATTCTTATGAGGAGATATTAGGTTTGCTGCTCTGCTATTTTGACGATGTTTAAAATCTATTGAATATGCTTTTTGGAATACCATTCTGCACAGTTCTTAGTCAGTTCTTCATCGTGATTTCTACTATGTGAGAATTTTCAAGTGCGTGAAATTGTCTTTTTGCAGATTGTGAGTTAATGCTCTTATCTAACACTGCTAATATGCTAAAGTGATGCATTTTTTTCAAGTCTCAGTGAATTTATTTGATTTAAGGTTTGTTTCTGCGTAAACATGTAAGTATTAGTTTACCTTATTTGATAAAATTTATGTCCTCTTGGATACGACTTTGGTAATTTTTTTCGCATGAGGTGTTTCCTTTATCTCTAATGTTCTCCACAATAATTAGAAGAAAGAAAAGGGAAATGAACGATTGAAATGAGTACAAAAGTTTTTACAAGTAACTAAGCTTTCATCCAATCTACTATCGGATATGAATCAAACTATTTCTCAGTTTTAATATTTGTTGTCTCGAACGGTATGTACAATTTGCTTGCTTATATCTATCTGTGATTATGTGTGTCTTTTAGTGTTGGTAGTTGTATATAGGTTTATTCTTGTAACTCCGCCTGTGCCTGCAATATTTTATTTGCTCGGCACAGCCGGTCCCAAGCCCGGGTAAAGGAGGAGGGCCGAGAAAATTTAACAGTAAAAACATTAATAATATGGTTTTTGTTGTAAAATATATAGTATAATATAATTAAGAATTATGAAATGCTATTTGCGGTCACAAAATTGCTATTCGCGGTTTATAACAAAATCCCCCAAAACTTTTAAAAATATCAAAAAACCCCCCAAAACTGCAAATAGCAAAAAAAAAAAAAAACAAAATCGAAAATTCGAAATCAAGCTTGAAGAAGGGTTGGGCTTCGATTTTTTGATGTAATTTCGACTCTTTTATGTGTAATATGCATTGGGTAGGTCGATTACGGAACCAATTTTATGCTAAAAAGCCCTACAAATCGATTTGTAGGGCTTTTTTTTTCGCAAAAAAATGTTCGAACGCCCAAGATGGGCGCCCAAGGCGTGTACGAACGCCCGTTCCATTTGTAGGGCTTTTTTTTTCGCAAAAAAATGTTCGAACGCCCAAGATGGGCGTTCGAACATTAAAAAAAAAATAAAAAAAAAAAAAATAAATAAAAAAAAAAACATTTTTGCACTGGACGCCCAACTCGGGCGCCCAAATGCAGCTTGCACGCCCAACTTGGGCGTGCACTGCATGAATGGGCGCCCAAGCTGGGCTTTTACGCGTTTTGAGGGGGTTTTTGGATTAATTTGGGAAGTTTTGGGGTTTTAGTGAAATAAAGTATTTTTTTGAGGGGTTTTGTTATAAACCGCAAATAGCAATTTTCAAACCGCAAAAAACAATTCCCTTAAGAATTTTAAGTAATTGAAAAGATGAAGACAGACGCTATATTCATGAATTGAACTGCGTAATGTTGAAAGCATTCAAAGTAATATTATATAATATACATTATTGTATTATGGAAGATGTATTGATCCGCAAAGAAAGATGATATAATATTTCATTAATAAAAGCCATCTATTTATACATCAAATTTTACACTGCACATTCATCAAACAAGATATAAATTATCTCATGTATTGACACGTATTACTAGAAGATTAGTCATCAATACAAAACTTAGTGCGGAAGTCTACTTCTGATAAAACTCCCCCTTAGATGTAGCACTAATTTGTAGCGTCTCAAATCTAGCTGTGTGCATAAGCTGCCTTGTCAAAAATCTTTACTGGAAAACCCTGTGGGACAAAACCAGTCATAAGGAAAAAAGAGTGCAGTGCATCATTGCTCCCCTGAAATGAGCAATATAATTTCTGAGATGGGGCGTAAATCTTGCCTCACATTGGCTCTTCTCATTCCAATGGAGTATACCAATTTCTCAAAAGTAGATATCGGTAAGGACTTTGTAAATAAATCAGCAAGATTGTCACACGAGCGAATTTGTTGGACATCAATTTCTCCATTCTTCTGAAGCTCGTGTGTATGAAAGAATTTTGGTGCTATATGCTTGGTCCTATTACCCTTTATATATCCGCCTCTTGTTTGTGCTAAGCAAGCAGCATTATCTTCATAAATGATAGTGGGCGTATTTGTAACTGGATTAAATTAACAAGAATTTCGTATATGTGAAATGAGTGATCTTAACCAAACATATTCTCTGCCACCCTCATAAAGTGCAATTATTTCTGAATGATTTGAGGAGGTTGCCACTAATGTGTGGTTGGTAGATCGCCAAGATATTCATGTACCATTATAACAAAACAAATATCCAGTTTGTGAGCGAGCTTTGTGCGGATCAGATCTATATCTCACATCGGCATAACCAACTAACCATTGGATAGTTTTATTTTTTGAATAGAATAATCCCAAATCCGCAGTACCACGGAGATAACGAAAAATATGTTTAACACCATTCCAGTGTCTCCGGGTTGGCTCAGAACTGTATCTCGCAAGCACATTTACCGCAAAAGCGATATCAGGTCGAGTACATTGTGCTAAATACATTGACGCTCCAATAGCATTGAGATATGGCACTTCTGGGCTAAGTATCTCCTCATTGAATTCTTTAGGTCTGAACTGATCCTTTTTAGGATCTAAATTGCGTACAATCATAGGGGTGCTCAATGCATTAACATTTTCCATATTAAATCTTTTGAGTAATCGTTTAGTATATGTTGGTGTATAAGTATGTCGTTATTTTTATGCTCAAGCTCTATTCCAAGACAAAGTTTGGTTTTTCCAAGGTCTTTGACCTCAAACTCTTTCTTTAAGTATTCAGTAGCATTGACCAACTCTCCAGGAGTGCCAATCAGGTTCATGTCATCTACATAAACTGCAATGATAGCAAATTCGGTTCCTGATCTTTTAATAAAAACGCATGGGCAAATAGGGTCATTTTTTTAATCTTCCCTGATAAGGTATTCACTCAATCTATGATACTACATGCGACCGTATTGCTTTAGACCATACAATGATCTTTGTAATTTGATTGAGTGCAGCTCACGAGGAGCGCAAGAGTTTGGCATTTTAAGTCCATCGGAAATTTCATATAAATATCAGAATCTAGTGAACCATATAGATAGGCTGTTACAACGTCCATTAGACGCATGTCCAATCCCTCTTGGACGACCATATTTATAAGGAAACGAAAAGTGATCGTATCGATCACTGGTGAATACGTCTCATCATAATCAATCCCAGGCCGCTGGGAAAAGCCTTGAGCTACAAGGCGGGCTTTATATCATACAATTTCATCATTCTTGTTTCTCTTACGGACAAATACCCATTTATACCTAACGGGCTTTACATTATCCGGAGTTCGAACAATTTGCCCCAATACTTTCCGTTTTTCTAAGGAAGCAAATTCATATTTTATTGCTTCTTCACACTTAGGCCAATCGTTTCTTTGGCGGCATTCCATTATGGAACGCGGTTCACTATCATAATCATCGTACATAATTTATTGTGCAACCGAGAATGCAAAAATATTATCGATGATTATCTCATTTCTATCCCATATTTCATTGGAATAACTTATGGGATTCTCGGTATTCCCGGGATATGATATCATTTCTTTAGGTCTGAACGGATCCTTCTTAGGATCTGAATTGCGCACAATCATAGGGGAGCTCAATGGATTAGCATTTTCCATATTAAATCTTTTGAGCAATCGTTTAGTATATGCAGATTGGTGTATAAGTATGCCGTTATTTTTATGCTCAAGCTATATTCCAAGACAAATTTTGGTTTTTCCAATGTCTTTGACCTCAAACTCTTTCTTTAAGTATTCAGTAGCATTGACCAACTCTTCAGGAGTGCCAATCAGGTTCATGTCATCTACATAAACTGCAATGATAGCAAATCCGATTTCTGATCTTTTAATAAAAACGCATGGGCAAATAGGGTCATTTTTTTAATCTTCCTTGATAAGATATTCACTCAATCTATGATACCACATGCGACCGTATTGCTTTAGGCCATACAATGATCTTTGTAATTTGATTGAGTGCAGCTCACGAGGAGCGCAAGAGTTTGGCATTTTAAATCCATCGAAAATTTTCATATAAATATCAGAATCTAGTGAACTATATAGATAGGCTGTTATAACATCCATTAGACGCATATCCAGTCCCTCTTGGACGACCATATTTATAAGGAAACGAAAAGTGATCGTATCGATCACTGGTGAATACGTCTCATCATAATCAATCCCAAACCGCTGGGAAAAGCCTTGAGCTACAAGGCGGGCTTTATATCGTACAATTTCATCATTCTCGTTTCTCTTACGGACAAATACCCATTTATACCCAACGGGCTTTACATTATCCCGAGTTCGAACAATTTGCCCAAATACTTTCCGTTTTTCTAAGGAACTCAATTCAGATTTTATTGCTTCTTCACACTTAGGCCAATCGTTTCTTTGGCGGCATTCCATTATGGAACGCGGTTCACTATCATAATTATCGTACATAATTTCTTGTGCAACCGAGAATGCAAAAAATTTATCGATGATTATCTCATTTCTATCCCATATTTCATTGGAATAACTTATGGGATTCTCGGTATTCCCGCGATTTGATATCATTTTTTCGATATTAGGCTCAACAGATTCATCTAGCATTCTCACTAGGAACCACTAGGTTGGAGGATTCATCGATTTCCCCCTTTCTTTTTCTAGGAACAATGTCCTTTGATCCAATAGGTCTACCCCTTTTTTGCCGTGGGGGATCATCATTCATTTTCGCATGTTCTTCAGGAACAACGATCCTAGCTGGCACATTCACAACTGGAATATAAGATTTTGTGACTTTACTGGCGTCATTAAATGCATCAGGAAGTTTATTAGCAAGATTTTGTAAATGAATGATTATATGAATCTCATTTTCACATTCAGAGGTACGTGGGTCTAGATGAGATAAATGTTGCTCACACCATGTGATATTCTCGATTGGTTTTTGTTTATCATTATCACGGATATTCTGAATATCCTTACCAATCGGCATAAATAATGTCTCATCAAAATGATAATCCGAAAATCTAGCGGTAAATAAATCACCCGTCATTGGTTCCAAGAACCTAATAATCGACGGTGAATCAAACCCAACGTATATGCCAAGTCGGCGTTGGGGACCCATTTTAGTCCTCTCAGGAGGAGGAATTGGCACTTGCACAGCGCAACCAAATGTACGAAGGTGCGAAATATCGGGCTCAAAGCCTAATGCCAATTGCATTGGGGAATGCATATGATAAGCAGTGGGGCGTAATTTAATCAGTGCTGATGCATGCAATACTGCATGGCCCCATGCTGCACTAGTGAGTTTAGATCTCATCAGCAAAGTACGAGCAATTATTTGGACGCGTTTAATCAGAGATTCCGCCAGTCCATTTTGAGTGTGAACGCTACTGGGTGCTCGACATTTATTCCCAGTGCTGCACAGTACTCATCAAAACTTTTTGATGTAAATTCTACGGCATTATCCATTCTTATGTTTTTAATGGGATAATAAGGGAAATGTGCTCGGAGTTTAATAATTTGTGCTAGCAAACGCGCAAATGCAACATTTCGCGTAGATAATAAGCATACGTGGGACCATCTACAAGATGCGTCCACTAAAATCATAAAATATCTAAATGGCCCACTTGCTGGACATCAAGATCACCATGCATGCATTGTAAAAACGATGGTGATTCATAACCGACCTCTTCAATGGAAGGTTTTATAATGAGCTTTCCTTGTGAACATGATTCACATAAATATTCATTGGACATCAAGATTTTTGTATCTTTTAATGGA
Organism: Erythranthe guttata; assembly: GCF_000504015.1. Next base: position 976,746 of record NW_012194882.1, on the reverse strand, counting down.
TGTCCTCTAGTGTGTTGTGCAATCCTACGCATCATAGTCGTTCCTGGGTGACCCAGTCGATCATGCCATGCCCCGTGTATATCGGGATTAACAAGTTTCCATAGCATAGTGGCGTAGGATTCGAAAGCTCGAATTTGGACACAATACAGTCTAGAAGCTGTCGCTTCGAACTTCTCATGAACAATTCTTTTGTCCATGACATATGATGTGACGCATAGGCACTCCACAATATTTTCAACCTGTGTCTCTAAATGATACCCATTGCGTCTCACATCTTTAAAACTCAGTAGATTCTTGTTTGATCTACCGGATATCAATGCATTTTCAATATGCAAAGTGGTACCATTAGGCAACACAATTGTTGCGTTCCCGGAGCCATCTATATTTCTGCGGAACCCGCTATGATTTTAACTTGTGCCTTGCACAAAGTCACACTCGAGAAATATATTTTATTATTGAATATTGAGTGTGTAGTTGCACTATCGAGTAGGCAATAGTCATATGTGTCCATGTTTTTCATGTACGCGTATCAAAATCAGCTCGACCTCGGGTATTTATCCTCCAAGGGAGATATGTACATGTGGGTTTATTCAAAACAACTCAATCTTGGGAATCACACCTTCCAAGAAAGATTTATATACAGTAGGTACAAAATAACCCAAAACCCTTAAATATGGACTTGTGATTAATAGCCTCTAAGTTGGCTCTAGAGGGGTTTTACCTCGTCTAGCGACTCTACGAGCTTCAGACACGGAGATATTTTCAGATATTTGGCCTTTAAATCGGCTTTTGACGGATATTATCACGTCTCGACTCAACGAGCTTTAGGCTCGGAGTTATATTTATGAATTAGCCTCTAAATCGGCTTTCTAGGCTCAACGAGTTTAGACTCGGAGTTATATTACTTGGCCTCTAAGTCGGCCCACAGATCTGTTAAAATTAGCACGTGCTTATAGCACTGCTTGGGATCCACAAGCTTGCAAATATAAATTTCAGCAGCAATTCAACATATATATGAGCTATATACGTATATATACGAATCCATCATATCCTTTGAGAAATGATTGCGTATAAAATACCGAAGTATTTGCTAATCATTCTCGTTTGTCTTTTCAACAATAAATTAAGGATCTGGATTTTGTAAAACAAAATAGAAAGAAAAATACGAAAATAGCAAATCCCTAATCGAGCAAAACCTCGTGCCGATAACGTGTTATAGAATAAACTATTATATATTGTGGGTGCACAAAATAAAATAACGATATAGATTAAACGGGAGGAGAAAGATGATGAATTGTGAAATGAAAGCTCTGTACATTTTTCATTCACGATGTACATGTATACATTACAAATTGGAAATAAGCTTTGTCATGAGGCAAATAAGATTCGTAAAAGGAGAAGAAGGCACTTGTCTATCAAACTTAGTCCATACGTAATGGTGCTAATGGATATATAGTATAATAGTTTCCCATTTCCCTAATTTTTTGTTTTTCTTTTTAGTAAATTCAAGTCCATTACAAGATGAAGTAGGGGAGAGAGGGACGCGAACCCTAGACCTTTACCCTATCGGTAAAGGCTAGATACCAACTCTCCTAATGAGGGTTGGTTCGTAATTTTTTTGTTAGAAATGGAATTTTAGTCTTAGCAACATGCATGAAATGGATGTTCATGAAATGGTTTTCAAGTTTTGGGCTTCATAATTTTCTCGCAGTCTTTGTTTTCTTAGATCTTGTCTCTTATATTTTATATTATTGTTATTGTTAGTGTAAGTGTTATTATTATTGTTATTATTATTGCCGTTGCCCGAGAAGGCTAATTTCAATCCGATACATCCGATTTTTACCCCTATTCCCATGATAAGTATGCAATTTGTTCAACAAATCAAGATAATTTTATCATCGGATGTGTTTTAATACAATGGGTTTTAGTTGACTTTCCAGATGGATTCTAAATTTGTCGAATTACTAAGATATAAAACATAATATAATTATTTAATTATGGGCAAATGAGTGATACCACTTATATTTGAAAATATATATGAGAAAGTTCTATTGATTTTTCTGTCTTAGTCAAAAACTCCTAGTTTGAATTAGGCAGACCCTTGGACAAATTGAAGTATCTATTTTTCACTTTAGTTTCAAGTCAATACATGCCCTAACACTTTAAGTTTCTCTCTCTTCCACTCGCACGTCTCACACACAAACCGCCGTTTACATCTGTCCCTCGTCTCTTCGTCTCTCCCTCTTCCTCGTTAGATTTAGCACCGACAAAGAAGAGGAAGAAGAAGCACCTCAAATGTCGGGTGGTGACGCGCGGCAGAGGCTTGGGTGTGACGGCTTAAATCGTCGGCGACGGTTGTTATGCAAAATTGTGAAGCATGCCGGTTTCTGAAAACGAGGAAGACTAGGGTTTTCACCGTTGAAGATGAAATCATCGACATCTATTAGAACTTAGGAAAACCATAGTGGAAACCTGAGGATATAGGGCTCGATTGAGGTAATTGAACTATGTAATTCAATTTGAGAAAAGTAGTTCTAAAATTGTGTGTGCAATCTGAGGATATATGGCTCGATTGAGGTAATTGAATTATGTAATTCAATTTGAGAAAAGTAGTTCTAAAATTGCGTCTGCATTGTGATGCAGTGTGAAGTCAGCGTATGTGTTTGTTGGCTATGTGTATGTTGGTGGGTTTATGTGTGGTGTTGTGTGTTTTTGTGTGAATATAAACTATATAATATAATACGTATATACATGTGCAGAACATAAATCTATATGTATGGTTGGTACATATAAATTCCTGTGAATTCGTGCACAAATATTTTTCATCGGCTCGATTACAGAAAGATAGAACACAGAAGAGAAATCACATCCATTTGATCCTATTTTGATCTATCGATTCTCAGTAATGAAACACGAGTTGTTACAAGTTTAGATCTACAACACGAGAACGGCTTGTTTTGAACGATGAACACAATGTTGACTCCGCAAAAACTTACTACATAGTAGTTCAAACACCAAAACCTGCGAAAAAGAAAATGAGTTAAATAAACAACGAATTTTGCTTCAAATTTAAATCTGCACACACACACACACTATCACCTACCCTACTGATATACATAAACATCACCAGCATATACTCTTCACACAAATAATATATATTAAATACAAATATGTATATATAAATCTAATAAAAGATTACACAGGCACACATAACATAAAATGATTATAGAAGCTTTTGTAGCCCTTCTTCTTCCATTTATTTGGATGCAAAAGGTTTAATAATATTTTGCCATAGGCTCGTGTGAATCGTGCTTTGTTTAAATAAATTTGTTTACCGTGTTACTCACCAATTTCTATTTCTGATTGGGTTTTTTTCGAGTAAGAGCACATGTAATGCAATTGCTGAATGCTTTCCCGATCGGAACTTGGCTATATTTGTTCAAGTGTTGGAGAGATTTGTGGTATGAAGTCATATATAGTCATATGTGGTCATAAATAGTCACATGTGTTCATAAACATGCAGACATATATAGTCACGTGTAGTTAGATGTGTAACATATAGTTATGTATAAGCTATTATATATAAGCTCTGTGTTTTTTCCTCATGTATAGTGACGTTGATCATTATGTTTTTCCAATTTATTTTTTGGTACTAATTGATTTGCAATATTAAGATTCAAATTGTGAATTTTGTTTTTGTTGTAGATGAAATTCTTTTTTTATAAAATCAGCAGTCTACATAATCAGTCGATCATAACTTTTGGGTAAAAAGACAGTACACGACTAAATATAAATGTACATGACTATAGAACTTGTAGTATGCTATAGTCAGGTAACTATAGATGACTATAGAACTTGTAGTACACTATAGTCATGTGTAGCGATTCCAGTACAGTAAATTTATAATATATATATATATATATATATATATATATATATAAATTAAAAAAAATTGAAAGATTAAAAAATACAATAATAATAATAAAAGTAATATATATAGGAATAAAAACAATATTTTTTATTAAAATTAAAATCAACGAAAATGATAAATGCAAGTCAAAAATGCTAAATGTAGTTGGTGGAAATGATGAATGCACTTGGGCGAAAATTGCACATAAGGGCACAATAGTACTTTTGCCTCTCCAGGAGGGTATCTCATAGAAATAATTTTAGGGGTAGGTGGACCTTGCCCTATATATTTTTCATATTAGGGGTATATATCAAATGACCCATTTAATTAATTTAATATATCTATCATGAAATCCAATTATAAAATTTTTGGAATTTAAAAATTAATTCCAATTCCAAAAGGTCTCAAAATTTTGGAATTTCGGAAAAAATCGAAAATCACATAAGATTTAAAATAAAATAAAAACATAGCGGAAATCTTCTGAAAAATTTCATAATTTTCAAAAAATAAGAATATCCACGTCGATAAACGTAAAACTCATAGCTACTAAATTTCCGCTCAAAAAAATAAAAATTAAAAAAAACCACATCATAATAGGGGTCATGTGATATACATCCCTAATATGGAAAATATATAGGGCTGTAGGTCCATCCCTAAAATTCTTTCTTTAAGATACCCCGAGGAGGCAAAATTATAATTGTGCCCTTATGTGCAATCTTTGCCCACTTCCATTCAACATTTCCACCAACTGCATTTAGCATTTTTGGACCCGCATTTATCATTTTTGCTGACTTTTAATTTTAATAAAATTCTTTTTGTTCATCAATGACAAGGAAAAATCTTCAGATTGTAGTTCGCCAGATTACGATGCTTGGCTACAAAAGGATCAAATGGTTATGTCTCTAATCCTCAACTCAATGGAGAGTCATCTTGCTGAAATCCTTAGTTATTCGGAGTCCTCATTGGATCCATGGGAAGTTGTTCGTGACATGTATGGGAATCGAAACAATTCTGCCAAAATCTTCCAGATTCAACAAGATATTGCCAACATTCATCAAGATGATAAACCGTTTGTGAGTCTATTGGGCAGTCTAAAAAGTTTGTGTAATGAGTTAGAAATTTATCGACCTCTAACGATTGATCCAGTCATTTTGAGGAAACGAATAGAGGTTGATTGGGTTTCAATTGTTAACCAGCCTTAGTCTTAATTTTGAGGACTTTAGGAGCCATATTCTGATGAATGCAGAACTTCCATCTTTGAAGAGTGTGTGCAACTATTCAAAGGGAAGAAATTCGTCGAAGAGTTACGTCTCGTGATCCTACATCTAATGCTCTAGAAGTTCGTGCCTATCTAGCTCGTCCATCTTCGGAAAAAAGGATCTATACATTAGGTTCACAAACATCATAAATATGCTGATTTACACCATTGATTCTCGAACATAAATCCACACTAATCTAAGATTAAGAGAATTACGTCGTAGAAAATCGACCAAGATGTAGTGTTTCTGAACTTTTAAAAGTTTTTTGCATGATGAAACGAACAAAATTGTGCAATGTGATGTCACAAAACCATAAGATATGTAAAGATATAGGAACGGAAGACATGAAATCTCATAGTCACGAATTCTAGGGCTTGCAAAAATCTCACAATCGTTCTTTCAAGGAAAAAAAAAAAAAAAATCTTGTAGTCGCAATTCTAGGGCTCGCGAATAGTTGCACGGGATTCGCGTGGGGTATGCATTTGGTGGGCGGTCCGCAAGTTCAAAGGTAGGCCGACCGTGGAGGATTGCGAGGCTCACGCGGCTTTGACAGCTATCAACCAAGCACGACATCACGGATGGCACTCGATCATTTTAGAAGGTGACTGCTTACAAGTTATCAAGGTTCTTAAAGCAAGAGAATCTTCTCTCTCGTCGTTTGGAGTTTTCATTGAAGACATTTTACGCATTGCTAGTTCTTTATTATTATGCGATTTTTCTTTTGTTAAACGCAGCGGCAATATGTTGGCCCATGGGCTAGCTACTGGATTTAGTGACTAGTGTAATGAGGGTTCTTCTTTACCCCTTGAACTGACGCATTTAGTCTAATACATCGTCATTTTATCCTAAAAAAAAATTGCGATAGGAATTAAGAATTAGAATTTTTTATTTTTAAATCAAGTTTTCATGTAAATACACCCACATTATGAGATAGGAATTAAGAATTAGAATTTTTTATTTTTAAATCAAGTTTTCATGTAAATACACCCACATTATGAGCGATTATATTGCAATCACCCCTTATCCATCCATCAAACCAAAAAGACCTATTCAATCATGAAACAGAAAAAAGACCTGAGTAGTTATTTTTCTTTTGTTTTTTTCATATATATTAATAGAGAAGGAGAAAACACGGAAACACTATGGGTGCAGATGCATCAGATCGAAATTGACCTCTTCGAAAAAAATTAAATAAAAACAAAGTTGTATTTTTCCCGAAGTAAAAAACCATTTTGAATTCCAGTTCCAAAGTTTTTGGAATCTAAAAGTTAAGAAAACGAAAAAAAAAAGGAAAGAAAAAAAAAACAAAGAGAACGAGATCTAAGGAAACAAAGACTACGAGAAAACAACAAGCCCTAAACTACAAGAATAGCGTTAAGACAGTCAGCCAAATTGTTGTAATTCCACTCGTACATTGGTATTCAACAGTTACTATGATTCAGAACATCACGCATCAATCAGTTTCCCATTTTTCTAAATTTTCGTTAGAAATGGATTGCAACATCCATTTCATGCATGCCGCAATCCATTTCCAACGAAAATTTAGAAATATGGGAAACTACTTTGTAATACTGGAAAAACATATTCTCGGCCCTCCTCCTTTACCCGGGCTTGGGACCGGCTGTGCTGAGCAAATAAAATATTGCAAGCACAGGCGGAGTTACAAGAATAAACCTATATACAACTACCAACACTAAAAGACACACATAATCACAGATAGATATAAGCAAGCAAATTGTACATACCGTTCGAGACAACAAATATTAATTAAGGCTGAGAAATATTTTGATTCATATACCATTGTTTTTATGAATTTTCAAACTGGGCAAACAAGTAGGTCAAATTGATAAGTAATTTAGTTAATCACTAAGCAGCTAAAAATCACAAAGGTTAGTAGATGGGATAAAAGCTTTACTAGTAAAAACATTCTTACTCTTCTGAATCATTCATTTCCCTCTTTTTCTTTTAATTATTGTGGAAAACATTACTGATAAAGGAAATACCTTATGTGAAAAATATTACCAAAGTCGTATCAGAGACAAATCCAAGAGAAAATAAATTTTATCATATAAGGTAACTAATACTTAACAATTACGCAGAAACAAACCTTAATCAACTAAACTCACTGAGTCTTGAAAAATGCGGCACTTTAACATATTACCAGTGTTAGATAAAAACATTAACTCACAATCTGCGAAAGACAATTTCACGCACTACAAGTACAAATCACGATGAAGCATATTCGATAGATTTTAAACATGCTCAAAACAGCAGAGCAGCAAATCTAAAGTCTCCTCATAAGAATCACAAAATACGAGCAGCCACTTGACAACAATATTAAGTCTAATGGATCATAACATCAACAAATCCTACGCGTACGAAATCCAACATGGGCAACTGAACCAGTTTTTTTCATTCCGACGTGCATAGTGCCAACTTTGATTGTGTAGAAAAATCGTCAGGAAAAAATCCCAAATCCTCATGGATGCATAATGCATCAAGATTTGAAAAGCATGGATCAAAACCCAAAAAAGATCTTCAAGGCCACAATAAAGAATACTAGTCACTTGATCTGCAGAAGAAGCACGTTAAAGAATACCAAATTGTAATTTTACTAGATTACTTAGAAAAGTAAGTCCCATCAAGACTAAGGGATTGAAACTAGTGGACCAAGGATGGCATGTTAATTAAGAAACAGGTTTAAAATGCCACTATTGAAAATAAATTTTATATTCAGCAAGTTTATGAAAATATTAAATAAAAAATCAAATTCAAATCAGTACATTATAATTTGTAATTTATGAATTATATAAATCTGGATCACTAGAATCCTATAAAACTAGAGGACGAACATATAAAATTGATTATATATAGCAGAAAGAACAAAATCTAGCTGATAATCATCCATAAATTATAAATTGTAAATTATAGTTTAAATTATCCTACTCAAGTTAGAAAAGTTAATAAATAGATTATTCAATTATAAAAGGACCATAGAGCCATAAATATGTATTATGATTACCTTAAATCCCGCTAAGAAAATTGAGAAACCAGCATAACACCATCAACTCAGCAACCCGGAACTCTAGGAGGTACTAGGAAGACAAACTCGAACATACAGCTTATTTTACTAAACAATAAATATAGAACCAAACAAGCCACAAAAAAAACCAGAGGACATGCAGAGAAAGTTCAAGAAGCCACACGTAATTGGATTATACATTTGAAAAGTTAACTAGGATTTTTTAGAGAACTATATAATCTCCATGCTTTTTTTTTCGCAAAATAAAGTTAACTAGGATTTCATCAGTGTTTCCTAATAACTAATCTTGGCAAGTACGAACGATATAAAAATTTGCTTCCAAAGGCCGAAAAAAGTTCACTAGGATTTCTGAAAGAACTACAATAATCTCCATGTTATTTTTTCCGCGTAATAAAGTTAAGATAGAATTTCATCAGTGCTTTTTGGGAGATTGTGTTTCCTATTAACTAATCTTGGCACGTACGAATGATATCAAAATTTGCTTCTAAAGGCCGAAAAAAGGGTTCGGGTAATTAATATCCGAAAAAGGGTGATCTGCTAGCAACAAAAACAGCTCTTTGATGATATAATTAATAATTAATCAAACCAGTTTAGGCGGAAATAGGACAGACAAATCATTATACTTGCAGCCAAAAAACAGAAAGGTTACAAAAAAGTGATGTAAATAAGTAGAGTGATAGAAAGAGCAGTTCAGACCAATATTTGGTATCTTCAAGAAATTCGTTAACCAAGAAACGTGAATAGGGTCAACAGCTTACTTTGCTGGTTTCACTGCTTCACATTATGTAGAGTCCTTCAAAATGTTAACCCAAACCCCATAATATAATAACCAAGATTAGAATCTGCAGTAAGGAGTCAAAAATCTTCTTAGAACAAAGCCACAAAACATCAACTCGAATTAGATCAAAGCACCAGATGTCACCACAAGTCCAGTTCCAGAAATTAAAGCAACACATGTCTAACAAACACAACCCAAAAACTCCAACGAACAAACTGCTGACAACAGAAATCACTAAACAAATGGAGGATGTTCAATTAAACGATTCTTGGCAAACCATTAAGAAGACGAAAGCTGAGATAACACCCTTCAAACGGCCTGACAATATAATACAAACAGAATTTCACCTTCATCAAATATGCTGGTTAGTGAAGTGATGATGAACGGTCAGAAAATACCAATGACAGAGAATCGATGGAGAGCAGTAAACATATAATAGGGCCGATCCCATCTAGGTTCTGCAAAAAAAGCCGAGCAAACCCCAAAACCGGAAGAACTAAACTCAATGGCAGGGAAGTAGAACAGACTTGTGGAATTTTCTAAATTCGGAGCTTTGGAACACAAACCACATTCAGCAAAGACCGAGACATACTGCCAGGGCCTTGATGCATAATCATACATTCCAATTCAGCCAACTTTACCACTACCACAGGTTCTGCAAAAAAGGCGAGCAAGTCCCATAACAAACAACTACAATCAACAGTAAGAAGGAAAAACAGATTGCCTGAATGAGTCCAATTACTCTAGAAGCATTAAAATGCAAACGGTAAGTAAACCCACGTCTGTTTCAAGCAGAGAATCGAAATCAAGGACAGATCAGAAAGCACAAGACAAAATGAAACATCGTGGTATTAGCACACAAGGGAACAGAAGTCCTATGAAGTAAATAACTCACAATTTAGATTATCTTCCCCTTATGTTTGTGCCCATCACAACTGTTAAGATAAGACTCTAAACCTCATATCCAACTGCATTTTTACCATCTAGGTTGCGAGGGGGTGATTAGCACGAAATAGAACTATGGAATTAAAAATCACAAATTAGATAATCTTCCATTAATAGCTTTGAGATAAGACTCCAAACACGAGATCCAACTGCATGCAATAGACAAACCAATGGAACATCCAGGTGGGGAGGGGGCCATCAGCAAAAAGAAACGGAATAAAAATGCAATAAAATAAATAAAATCATATATTACATTATCAGTCATCCAAATTGTATATCACGGACAAACCCTGAGATCTGAATCCAACTGCAATTCATGGACAAGTTAGTGGAGAGGGGAGGGGGGTTGAGCTCACAATAAATCAAAAAAACCAATTATCGTTTCCATTATTCATCAATCCATCCAATAGCTTTAAGATTAGAATCTCTAAACCTCGTATCCAACTGCATCTACTCAGGCCCCTCTTGGCTACGAGAGAGATGGCCTGTCCACATGACCCATAAGAGGCTAAAGTCTAGTAAAATTAGATTTTCATCACTCCAGTAGTTAGCTTTAGAAAATAAAGATGAAGCTAGCACAACTTCCTAAAGACAACAAATCAAAGGTACCAAAGGGTTGAACGACCACATTCATTTTTGTTGCAAGTTTCTGAAATTAGAAACGAAAAACGAAATAGGATTTGAAATAGATTATGGAGGGATTCATAAGAATATATAACTTAGCATCACAAACATACTCACCACCACTCGATGGTCAACACAGCCCAAACCGTCATATGTAGCAACCGAACTTCTCAAACCATAACATGAAATTGTCATATACGTAAATTCACGAAAAGACGGAGAAACGCTCAAAGCTCGAAACACGTCCCTTTTCCAGAAATCCTACGACCGCTCAGAAAACAAATTAAACCAGCCAACAACCAGACCAGGATGGGAAAGCATGAACAAAATCCAAACCACGGCATATTAAATTGCAAATCACTCCATAACCAAATTTCATAAAGACCTTGCTGGATCAATTATCATTCAAAGAAGACCTAGACAGTACCATAGAGAAAAGAAACATACAACAGAGGCTCCCGAAATAGACGAGGGAGAGGGAGAGACGAAGAGACGAGGGAGAGATGTAAACGACGGTGTGGGTGTGAGACGTGCGAGTGGAAGAGAGAGAAGGTTAAGGGGTTAGGGCATGTATTGAATTGAAACTAAAATGGCGAAATAGATACTTTAATTTGTCCGGGGGTCTGCCTAGTTAAAACTAAAATTTGGGTTTTTAACTAGGACAGAAAAATTCAATAAGACCTTCTCATATATATTTTCAAATATAAGGAGTATCACTTATTTGCCCATAATTAAATAATTATATTATGTTTTATATCTTAGTAATTCGACAAATTAAGAATCCATCTGGAAAGTCAACTAAAACCTATGATACTAAAATTAATTAAATAATAATATTTTAGTTGATATTTGACAAATTTAAAATACATTTGATGATAAAATTATCTTTTGATTGCATTGGATTGAAATTAGCCATTTCGGGTAATAACAATAATAATAAAACTTACACTACCAATAATATAAAGGGGAAATGTAGGATACCTCCCTAGTTTTGAAAATATATAGGGATAGGTCCTATGAATTTTTCTTTCCTAGTAAAAACCCAAATTCTAATCTTAATTTGATAGACCCCTAGACAAATTAAAATAGCTCTCTCTTCTCTTTCTTTCTCTCTCTTCATCTCTCTCTCTAACTCTCTCTCTCTGTGGCTGCCCACAGCCCTCCGCCGCCGCCGCCGCGGCGCAAGGTGGGGAGCAGCCGCGACGGCGGAGGACTCTGGGTAGCCACAGAGAGAGAGAGAGAGTTAGAGAGAGAGATGAAGAGAAAGAAAGAAAGAGAATAGAGAGAGAGATGAAGAGAGAGAAAGAAAGAGAAGAGAGAGAGAGAGAGAGAAATGGAGAGAGAGAAAAAAAGAGAGAGAAATGGAGAGAGAGAAAAAAAGAGAGAGTGGGAGAGGGAGAAATGGAATTTTATCCTTAGTGTGAGCGTATCATAAGGTTACCGTCGTGACTTATAAAACACAACCCAGGAACTCCGACGAACAAACTGCCGACAACAGAAATCACTACAGAATTGGAGGATGTTCAATTAAACGAGTCTTGGCAATCCATTAAGAAGAGGTAAGCTGAGATAACACCCTTAAAAGGCCTGAAAATATAATACACACCGAATTTCACCTCCACCAAGTATGCTGGTTAATGAAGTGATGATGGAGAATCGATGGAGAGCCGTAATCATATGATAGGGCCAATCCCATCTAGGTTCTGCAAAAAAAGGTGAGCAAACCCAAAAACCGGAAGAACATAAACTCAATGCAGGGAAGTAGAACATACTTGTGGAATTTTCCAAATTCGAAAGCTTTGTAACACAAACCACATCGAGCAAATATCGAGACAAACTGAAATTATTCTCAACAGCAAAGACAGATTGCCAGGGTTTTAATACACAATCATACATTCCAATTCAGCCTATTTTACCACTACAACCGGTTCTGCAAAAAAGGCAAGCAAGTCCCATTAGCCAGAAAAAAACATAGTGATCAGACAAAAAAATAACTAAAATCAACAGTAAGAAGGACGAACAGATTACCTGAACCTGGATGAGTCCACTTACACAAGAAGCATTAAAATGCAAACGGTAAGTAAACATACGTCTCTTTAAAGCAGAGAATAGAAATCAAGGACAGATCAGAAAGCACAAGATAAAATGAAATAAATAAATCACAAATTCGTTGTCTTCTCCATTGTGCCTTGATCCCATTGGTGGCTTTAAACAAGACTTTAAACTCAGATCCAACTGCATTTAATAAACAAATCACAAAATACATCAACTTCCCCACTATGTCGTGATCCAATCAGTAGCTAAGACTCTGAACCTCAAATCCAACTGCATGCAAAGTTAAGACAAAATGAAACAGACGGGTAAAAAACACAGAAGGTAAATAAATCATCAATTAGATCTCGAGACGAAGACCACAAGCAACGATAATAGTGCCCCCGATGAATTCATTTTAAGCAGTAAGCAAGGCATGAAGCAAACAAAGGGGCATTTTCGTAATAGTGAGGAGGTTCCATGTATGGATCGGGAAATAAAGAAAGCTTGTCATAATTCTGAGCATGGGCTGTTTTCGTGTGTAACTTGTGGGATTTTGTGTTTTGCGTGTGTTGCTATTGTTCAGCCTACAGAAGCAGCTGCTCGTTACATAATGTCGGGTGATTGCAGCATATTTAATTTTTGGGAAGTGATAATGAACACAATGACATCAGAGACGCAAAGGCTATAAACGCAAAGCTTTCTTCTTCTTCAGGTATATTTCGTTGTGAAATCTTTTTGCTTTCATATATATAGGATAAAATGATATGGCTTTACTTACGATTGGAAGTCTCGATTTTGCAGCTTTGATGCTTAGAAAGACACACAGTGGACGTGTTTTTGACGCCCCATTATCGGTGGAAAAAGAAAACAGTGTAGGTGTGGTTTCCGAAAAGGCACAAAAAGCGCCCTCGTCACTTGGCCTATTAGCTTTAACAAATGCCGATTCGTCAGACTCTGAAGAGGTGGACGAGAATGAAGCTGCTGATATTTCTTTCCAAGGCGGTGGAAATTGTAAAATCGATAGCCCTGAAAATGACACTGATTTACGAATGTCTGATTCTAATACAAAATTCAGCCTACCTATAGACACACACGAGAACGGAGAATCCAAAAATTGTAACATGGCCGAGTCGAAGAATTCTTTAACCGATAGGTTTAGACGTCAAATGGAATCGTGGAACGAGACCTCAAATTCTTTAACCCGTAAGACTGGAGCAAACAATGGTTCAACGCCATTAGAGGAATCGACTATGAAAACCTGTTTTCATCAAGATCCGACGAACGTTCTTCTCGATTGCATGTGTTCTGCCTTCAGCATGCCATGCAAGTAGAAAAGCGGCTCGGTGAGGTTGGTGGGGCCCACGTTTTTCTTGTCTGTCATCCAGGTGAGATTTTATTACGTTTGTGTCAATCTTTATAAGCTTCTCTGCGATTTATCTACATTTTCTTTAGACATCACATCTCCATAATATGTGTGTTTTTGTCTTGTAATAACATATGCAGACTATCCAAAGTTAGAATCCCAAGCAAGAAAGTCGCCGAAGAACTCAAAAACTCAGACCCAAGTAGCTTCCGATAAGACTCTAAAAACTCAGACCGGACTTCCGATAAGAATAGATTATGGAGGGATTCATAAGAATATATAACTAAGCATCACTATCGTACTCACCACCACTCGATGATCAACACAGTCCAAACCATCATATGTAGCAACCGAACTTCTCAAAACATAACATGAAATTGTCATACACGCAAATTTTACGAAAAGACGGAGATATGCTCAAAGCTCGAAACACTTTCCTTTTCCAGAAATCCTATGACCGCCCAGAAAACAAATCCAACCCCAGCCAACAACCAGACCAGGATGGGAAAGCATGAACCAAATCCAAACCACAGGAGATTAAATTGCATAAGCAAACATCATAAATACCTTGCCGGGTCAATTATCATTCAGAGAAGACCTAAACAGTACAACAGATAAAAGAAACATATAACAGAGGCTCCCGATAATTAGACTGTAAGACCAGCAAAACCACCCAAATCAGAACCACAAACAGAAAGGCATTTAGATAAAAACAAGTTAGATTATCTTCACCATTAAGTATCCATCACATCTGTAGCTTTACATAAGAGACTCTGAAGCTCATTTTCCAACGGTTTGCTCAAGAAATAGTAAAATCAGATTCATCATTCCCATAGAACATGTAGTTTCAGATAGTAAAATTGAACTACGACACTTCCCTTAAGCCACAAAATTAATTTATCTTCCCGCTTAGTCAATAGGCCAGAGTAATGCAGATGGAACTAGCAAAAATTTCTTTAAAACCCAAAAGAGAAGGCCCACCGTCATTTTTGTTGCAAATGTCTGCAGACAGAAAGGAAAAGAACAGAGGATTTGAAAGCAATAAGACCGTATAAAGTAGTAATATGAAAATTGGACGAAAAGGTGATGGTTGAGGGAGACATTAGAAAATACTCTCTCAAAGAACCGGAGACGCATCTCACTAAGAAGCAAGAAAATTTTCATGAGATAAATAAATCAGAAATTAAATTATCTTCCACATTATGTCGTCCGTTAATAAGACTCAATCTCAGATCCAACTGCACTAATCCATCTTCTGCTGAAGCAATGGGTTATCCTGTCCAAAGATGGAACTACCGCAGACCCCCTAAAATACACAAACAAAAGTTACCATGGTAGGACATCCACCATCAATTTTCGAGAGGAGAAGCACAACCAGGATAAGGAGAAAATCATATTTTAACCATTTCCTTCGAAGTCTATGCCACCCACACAATCGGAAAATAGACAAAATAGTGGCCCATAAGCAAACATCATACCACATGCCATATCAAAATCACCCAAATAGATTTGAAAACATATGGTTATATTTGAAAATTGAATGAGAAGGATGATGATTACATAAGAATATACAATCTGGAACTGACAAAAACCCACTCATCAACATATTACACAATCAGAAACAAAAGAAAGATCCATAAGCTAATTAAATCACAAAATAAATTATCTTCCTGTCATCAGATCCAATCGAGATCTCTATCTTAAGCAATTGGCGATCCTATCCACATAATCCAGGTGTACATGAGCTCCTATCCACATTATCCAGGTGAGCGTAAGCTATAGTAAAATGAGATCAATCGTTGTAGTTGCACAGTTAGCTTAGCTCCATAAAATAAAGATGAAACATTTCCTAAAACCACAAAACAGAAAGTACCAAATAGTAGGATCACCACCAAAATAAAGCTGTAAAACAGCAAAGGGATTTCAAAGACGCAGTAAAAGAAATTGTGATTTAAAGTTAGAGAAATAAGGAGGTCCAAAGCAACGGTCGAAAGCAAGATTGAACAATATCCGGAACTGAGAGGTGTTTCAGAGCTGAGTTCCTACTTTATTACCACAACACAGTCAAAAGCAACGGTCGAAGGTCAACGAATATCAAATTGTGCGCATATATATCATAAGGAGAACCTGGTGGAGAGACTCGTATATGTAAATCGAAAGAAACTTTACCAGACACTCTGCTTAGAATCATTAGCCAAAACATCTTATCTGAACAACAAATAGTCATATAAACACAATTATGACAACGAGGGGAGAACATACTCAAATTCGAAGCTCTTTCTTCTACAAAGAATCATGTTCAAACCAGGTGGAGCAAAAATCAAATCAGTCGATTACCAAACCCTGGCAAGAGAAAACACAATCCAAACGCAAAACCCATGATAATAAACCACTTGTTAATGCATAACCGAAAACCATACCTAATACCTCGCCCGATCAAAATCACCAAAATAAAACCAATTCAGAATCACAATCAGACGGCCTCGCAAATATACGCCGGCGAATCCATGACGATCTGATTATCAGACCGGCAAAATTACCCAAATAAAATTAAATCAGGACCACGATCACACGGTACCACGAAAGAGAAAAAACATACGACGGATAATCGCAGCCGGTTGAATTGAATTGCGCAGGTTTCATAGCGACGATGATATACATATAATCAAAAAAAAAATGGAGACGACAAATAAACAGAATCAATATTCAAACCAAATTCCAATTCGCAGAGAACCAAAGGCGATTGAACCAATAAAAGACGGGAGTAGAAGGAATGAGGGGATGGGTATTTATAGAAGAGTCGGTGATGAGTGGACGGTTATGATTAATCTCATCGGAGGGTCAGAAAGGAGTACTTATCCTTGTCGGTTACGGATATTAATATTTTATTCTTTTTTTAATTATTTTCCACACGTTTCTTGAATTTCAGTCGCCCCTTTGTTTTGTGATTTTGACTTTTTGACTGTTTTGCTGAATATTTGGGCTCTCTTATGTGTCCGTGGGCTATATAAAATAGATGGGATTATTTGACAAAAATCCCCAACATGTCCACTTACAATAAGTCAATTTGTTTTTTAATTCAAAAGTAACGAAGGTTCTCCATGCCGTTTCTGAATTAGGTATGCAAAGAATTCTCGCATGCTTACCTTCCTTCCGAAGACCGCCCCGCCCTGACTCGGCCCCGCCCCGTTGATCATGGACCCGGACCGGACTCGACCAAGCCCGGGTCGGTTTCGGGTCCCCAATTCCAGGATCCGAGACCCGTCGGGTCCACCCGTGGGACTCGGCCCGAGGACCCGACCCGGGACCCGGGTATTAAACCGGTTTTTTTTGTACAAAAAAAGCACATTAGGGGGTTCGAACCTGTGAAACTCTGGTGTAGAGAATAAATATATATAATATAAAACTTTGGTGTAAAATGATAAATATGTTAAATAAATTATTAATTTTCATATTAATTGTTATTAAATAATTTTAATTAAATCTTATATATAAAAGAAAGAAACGCTAGGGCAACCCTAAGAAACCCTAATGTCATATTTGTAATTGTTTTTCAATTTTTATCAAATTTTTATCTCCTTAATATTATTTTAAATATTATTTTCGAATTTTATCATATTTGTATCCCCTAAATATTATTTTAAATATTATTTTTTATTTTTATCAGATTTTTGTCTCCTTAATATTATTTTTTATTTTTATCAAATTTTTATCTCCTAAATATTATTATAAATAATATTTTTTTTAATTTTATCAATTTTATATCTCCTAACTATAATTTTAAATATAATTTTCAACTTTTAGCAGATTTTTATGTCCTAAATATTATTTTTGAATTTTATCAAAGTTATATCTCCTAAATAATATTTTAAATATTTTTTTCGAGTTTTATCATGTTTTCATTAGTTTTTTATCTCCTAAATATTAATTTTGTTTTTTATCAGATTATTGTCTCCTAAATATTATTTTCGATTTCTATCAAATTTTTATCTCCTAAATATTATTTTAAATAATAATTTTTATTTTAATAATATTTTATCTCCTAAATATTATTCTAATTATTATTTTCGTATTTTATCAACTTTTATCTCATTAATTTATACCAAAGTTTTCAAATTTTATGTATAGCAATTATTTCATTTTATATGTTACTAGTATTCACCCGTGCGATGCACGGGGCGACATATTTTTTACTGAAAATACATGTCTCAAAAATAAATTTAAGCAGATAACAATTATTACGGTCACTGAATCTAAGTACATAACGTAATCGACCAACGATAATAAAAATATGTTATAAGTTTCATGTTCTTCATAGTTATAATATAAGAATACTATTAAATATTAGTATATCGTCAAAAATAAATTTTAAAGATAATAAAAATTGCACCGAGCACTCTAGGAAAATGACTGAAAATAACATCGCACCGAGGAAAATATATAGATAAGAAACACATGCAAAAGAATAAGTTCTTTAAAAATAAAATAAAAAACATGTCACATGAATAAATGATAAATATGAAAATATTTTCTACCTTCAAATTCGATGAAATACTTCCTTGTACACGATATTTCTAGTAACATTGGTGAGTTCACCCGAATCCGACTTGATGAATATCTTAATGCCACCTCTGCTCTTAACTCTGGACACTGCAATATATAGTTGACCATGGCTGAAGACAGGCCTAGGAAGATACAAACCAACATGCGAAAGAGTTCTGCCTTGGCTTTTATTTATCGTCATTGCAAAAGAAACAATCAACGGAAATTGTCTTCTCTGAAATTTAATTGGCAGTCCGGAGTTAGATGGTATTAAAGTCATCCGAGGAATGAACACCATGTCAACGATTTTTTTTCGGGAAGAATTTTGCAACTCAGAACGTGAATGCCAGTTCTAATAATTTGAAGTCTGGTACTATTGCATAATCCTCTAGCTTGATCGATGTTTCTTATTAGCATAACGGGTGCACCAACCTTGATCCTCAACGCATGAGAAGGAACTCCAGAGCATCTTATTGTGTTGAGGAATTCAGTCGAATAAATTTCTGCATTATCCTCCGTTGTGTGCTCGTCCCTACACATACTATCTGAGCTCAGGTACACCTTCTCGTCTCCTGGAAGGAGAGACATTAAGTGATCGTTCACAGACTCGATGCATTCATTAGTTGGTGCAAGAATTGCCCTCCCTTGAAAATAATCTCGATCGTAAATGTTACTCAACAAATCCGGGTAAACGAATTCGAGTAGGTCTCTGAATGGATCTTCTGAATCACCAATCAACATGTCATCTGGAGTCTCTATTGAAGCTTCACCATCATTGTCCTCCCCAACATCCCCATTACCAACATTCAGTATCTAGTCTCCAAATTCTTTTATCTCATCCACATTAGATAGAGAAGAACATGGCTGCAATCTCATGTTCTCAGTCAACTTCATGACACGACATAAATTCCACAGCGGAGAGGAGTTTATCGTAGCATGTACTATGTCCTACCTTGATGCTTTGAGCACAACTGGTAAAATCTGCCTAAAATCACCTCCAAGAACAACCACCTTACCACCAAAGTGTTTGTCAGCCTGTAATATTGACTTCATTGTCTTGTCAAGGGCTTCAAAACAGTATCTATGCATCATAGGAGCCTCGTCCCATATAATAAGCTTTGCCCTTATGAGCAACTCTGCCTGTGGACTTTGTTGCGATATGCTGCAGGTGGAACTCTCATGTACATTTATGGGTAGTCCGAATCAAGAATGAGTTGTTCTTCTACCGGGGAGCAATAACGATGCTATACAACTCGATGCAACGTTAATTACAATCTCTCCCTTCGAACGAACTGCAGCCGAAAGAGTTTTCCATAGAAGCGTCTTTCCCGTTCCACCATGGCCATATAGAAAGAACATTCCACCACTGTCATTGGTTACAACATCCATGACTACATCATAAACCTTTCTTTGCTCATCTGTAATGGAAGCAAGACATTGTTGAAGTTCTCTACCCATTTCAAACCGGTCGTAATCCAATTCATCTAACACCAATATGTTTTCTTTGCTTGGCAGATGGCCTATCCAACACACTTTGTAACGACTGGTTTTCATTGAAGACAAGTGGCTGATGATCGGGGAGATGAAAGCTTAGCCTAATTACGGACGGGTCTCTGTAATGAATATCAAAGTTAAACAACCTCCATATTGCCTCACACGCCGAAAGATATCTGCAGTCGTAGTACATCTTTATCTCATCACAAATCTTAGCACCGCCATCTGTATTGCGTGTCTCATAAAATGCCGTTGTGACTCGGTCATGCCCCTTGTTTACGTATTTGAACAGGTATTTAATTGACTTGTTTTGGTTGCATAGCTCGATATTAATGTGAGCTCGGTATTTACTCAACAATATACGATTGTAGGGGACCACAAACCCATTATCAAGAGTAGTCTTCTTCTTCGTAACTGTTCTGCCATCTTCCCTTCTCCTATACACTTTAAACTCATCTGCATCTGATTCAGTGCGTTGCACAAACGTCTTTGGAAATCGCTTCGTGCAAACTCTATCTTTCATACATGGAGATTTCAAATTCGCCTGACCGGACGTTCCATGTATCATATACTTCTCCACCAACTGGTACATCTTTCTGTCGTTTTCTTCGTTAGGAATTTCAGCACATATGATCCTGTCAATTTCTTCTGGATTCTTGGGCTTGTCGTCATTATGCAACCACAATAAACTATGTGCATGCGGTAGACCTCGTTTCTGAAATTCAATTGTGCATACATCTGCATAAAAAATGTAAACATACGGTATTAAAAAATATGAATTAATTTAATTAATGAAGCAAAAAGTAGTTAAAATCGCACATGACTAAATTATCTAATTTATATAAACGTATTAAATGTTTAATTATAAATGGATATCTAATTAAATACTCACATGCTCTAATACGTCCAAATATACGGCCCTTCTTGATTTCCGTCATCATACTATCGAGCTTCATTTTGAACACACGACACAGAATGTCTGGCCGATCCTCCGGCCTGAGATTTGAATCTTTTAATACCCTTTGTATTTCTGGCCATTGGGGATTGCATGTGATAGTGATGAAAAGGGTTGCAAATCCAATCCAGTTACATATTTGAAGAGCATCAACGAAGTTGTTAAACATATACCTTGGACCTGCGGTGAACGACCCTGGAATTATAATGCGTTGTCCAACCGATTTACCCTCAGTGTCTCCTTTAAAAATCTTTTCTTAGATACCCTTGTACATGTCAACCCTATGAACCTTATGAAATTCAACCTCTGTGACTCAACCATCGAAAATCCATCAACACAGAATTGCTGAAATAACTTCTTGGAATGCAAAAGTAACGAAGGTTCTCCATGCCGTTTCTGAATTAGGTATGCAAAGAATTCTCGCATGCTTACCTTCCTTCCGAAGACCGCCCCGCCCTGACCCGGCCCCGCCCCGTTGATCATGGACCCGGACCGGACTCGACCAAGCCCGGGTCGGTTTCGGGTCCCCAATTCCAGGATCCGAGACCCGTCGAGTCCACCCGTGGGACTCGGCCCGAGGACCCGACCCGGGACCCGGGTATTAAACCGGTTTTTTTTGTACAAAAAAAGCACATTAGGGGGTTCGAACCTGTGAAACTCTGGTGTAGAGAATAAATATATATAATATAAAACTTTGGTGTAAAATGATAAATATGTTAAATAAATTATTAATTTTCATATTAATTGTTATTAAATAATTTTAATTAAATCTTATATATAAAAGAAAGAAACGCTAGGGCAACCCTAAGAAACCCTAATGTCATATTTGTAATTGTTTTTCAATTTTTATCAAATTTTTATCTCCTTAATATTATTTTAAATATTATTTTCGAATTTTATCATATTTGTATCCCCTAAATATTATTTTAAATATTATTTTTTATTTTTATCAGATTTTTGTCTCCTTAATATTATTTTTTATTTTTATCAAATTTTTATCTCCTAAATATTATTATAAATAATATTTTTTTTAATTTTATCAATTTTATATCTCCTAACTATAATTTTAAATATAATTTTCAACTTTTAGCAGATTTTTATGTCCTAAATATTATTTTTGAATTTTATCAAAGTTATATCTCCTAAATAATATTTTAAATATTTTTTTCGAGTTTTATCATGTTTTCATTAGTTTTTTATCTCCTAAATATTAATTTTGTTTTTTATCAGATTATTGTCTCCTAAATATTATTTTCGATTTCTATCAAATTTTTATCTCCTAAATATTATTTTAAATAATAATTTTTATTTTAATCATATTTTATCTCCTAAATATTATTCTAATTATTATTTTCGTATTTTATCAACTTTTATCTCATTAATTTATACCAAAGTTTTCAAATTTTATGTATAGCAATTATTTCATTTTATATGTTATTGGACATGTTATTGAAATGGATGATTTGAGAGAATTAACCAAAAATGGGCGGAGCCACAAGCTATTGGAAGTCGACCTTCAAGACTTATTGTTTGTATGCGATATTTAATTTATTGTTTATATTTATTTTTGTTTCTTAATTTTCCAATTGTTAATTCCAGTGGCAAAACGGCCTAAAAATGAGGCAGTGGAGAAGGGCTTAGTTTCGATGCAAGATGTATAGATGGTCTTTTATGTTGTCGATAGTTTAGTTTTGATTATGTTAACTAAGTTATTAAATCTAATTACTTTTAAGCTCAACATGAAAGACATAGTTGATGATTTTTTTCCTGGTTCAAATTTTCAATCTACTGGTAATAGCTGATTCAAATCATTTGGAAAATTATTCAACAGTAAAGTTATTTCCTTTTTTTTGTGTGTAGTATATTTAATGATGTTCCAGTATAATAGAATTTTGATCATACGATACATCAAACGTTTGTTTATATTCTTACAACATCAAAACAATGCAATTTGTTGTCCCGTGCATCGCACGGGTACAATTACTAGTTATTAATAAATGCAATATAAGAAACTTTTAAAAAAATATATAGAATCACGATTCAATACTTCAAAATATCTATTAATTATTAAATCAATATAATCTCCACTATTGAAAAATATAAAGTATTGAATCAATTAAATATATAAACAAACGCGTTGACTTAATACAAACTCACTTATGTTATTAAAATCGATAGTGTGAAAAATTCGAGTGAAAAATAAAATAAGATGTTTATTTAAAAAATATGATTATAACTCATTTCAATTAATTTAAATCGATTAACCTCAATTGTTAACAAGAATTATTAAAATTATTGATTATTTTATCATAAGATAATTATTTAAAAATATGGATGATGTTTACTTTAACAAAAATAGATTATATCTCATTCCAATTAATTTCTTACTTTAAAAATAAAACTATATATGACGAGTATAATCAAAATATTATGATGTGATTTCTGTTTTAATAATTGGGTTAGCTTGTAAAAATCGTAACAATTAAATTGTAGATCTTTATGATTTAATCTTTTTTTTTTACATTTACATTTTATTCAAATATTTGAATCGAATCGTAAGATTTAAATGAATTAAGCTCAAGTCCATTCATTTTTTTTATTATATTATATTTGTTAATAATTTAATTAAATTATTTAATAATAATGAATATGATAATTAATAATCTATTTAAAATTATTTATTATAATCATTTTACACCTTTTGTTTATGTTATATATATTTCTTGTTATAATAATGCTAACAATAAATATATAAATATAAATAACACTATCAAATGATTATAATAATTGTATAACTAATGTTTTATAAATTATTAATTGTCATGTTGACTATTATTAATATCAAAAATCCCGACTCATAACAAATGCATATATATTTAATTTTGAAAAATAAAAAAAATACGATTTAATATAAAAGAAAGATTGAATATTGCTTTTTTTGAATTTTGAAAATTTGAAAATTATTATTTTCACTTATAAATACGCATAATCCAATCTTCACAACTTTCATTTTATTTAGTTTATGTCTCAAGGTCTTAATCGTTTCCTTTTTTTCTAAAATTGTTTAATGTTTAAATTCAATTATATTTTCAATTTTGAATTTAAAATTAATCTCATGTTTTTTCAAGTTTCAATATAAGTTTTTTTTGTTTAATAATAATTAAAAAAAAAATAAAAAAATTGAAAAACCGGGTGGACCCGGACCCGGCCCGGACCCGGATGGACCCGGGTGGACCCGCCCCGAACCCGGACCCGCCTACCCGCGGGTCGGTTTCGGGTCCCCTAAAAGTTGGACCCGGACCCGACCCGCCCCGTGGTCATGTCTAATATAACTCATCAATACTTCTTTGGGGTCTTAAGATATAGGTCCCTGGTGACAAAATTAATTTGAACTAAATGACAAGTTCAACTAAACATTTGCTTCACATCCTTTATTAAATTCATTCCGAAAATACCCTTTCACTCATCTTTCTTTTTTCAATTTTCACTCTAGCACTTTTTACATTATTATAAAACAATATTTTTTCCTTATTTTTCGAATTTCGGGTTTCGTTAAATAATTCAACAGATTTTTAAAATACTATGATATACTATGTTGTACTATGGTTTACACACAACTATCAAAAAAATATTTTATTCTACAGACTATTTTCGTTTTTTTTTTTTTTGTTGTTGTCAATACTGTAGTAGACTACGGTATACTACAGTGTACTATGGTATATTAATACTACAGTGTACTATGGTATATTAATTAAGGTGTACTATGGTATTCTACGGTGTACTATGGTATACTACGTTGTACGACCAAACCCTAGCATCCTCAAAGCATCAGCCGTCAAACCCTAATAGCCAACATCTGCAGCCGTCTCAACCCGTAGTCACCTACCAACTTTGGGAAAACCTAGATCTACCACTTTGAACACAAATCAAGCACAATCTCTTGAAGATCATGAAAATCATATTCAAATGGTAAAAAAATATATGTTTTCCATCAAATCTCCGCCATAATCACATCCACGCCGCTGCCTCAACCACCACATCCCGTCGCCGCCTCGACCACCACGCGGCACAGCCCCCGCCGCCTCGACCACCATAGCAGCATAGCCCGCCGTCGTCGCCTCGACAATCACAACCCCTCACCCCGCCTCGACCACCACAACGGCACAACCCCCGCTGCCTCGACCACCATAGCAGCATAGCCCGCCGCCGCCTCAATAATCACAACCCCTCACCCCTGTCTCGACAACCACAGCCCCTGCCGCCGCCGCCTAAACCACCACAGACCCCGCCGCCGCCTCGTCTATTATTGTCCCTTCATTGTGCTACTAGTCATGAAAACAAGAGAGAGATATAGAGATAGATAGATGAGAGAAGAAAAAATTCTAAAAGACAATGTGCAGAACCGTTTGAGAGATGGAGAGAGAGAGAGAGAGAGAACGTGGGAGAAAATTAAAAGAACGAAATTAATGAGAATTGGAGAAACGTGAATATATAAGTTAGAGAATTTAGGTTAAAAGGGCAAGATAGGGATTAAAAAAATTTAGGGATGTGGCTCATATATTATTTGAAACTAAGGATTTAATTAAAAAAAAAATTTCGACTTGTCATTTAGTTCAAATTAGGTTTCGTTTGAGGGACTTATAGCATATTACCCCTACTTCTTTTAATAAGGAAAGGCACAAACTATTTTACACTATTTGAGAAAAACTTACTTTTAATTTTAGCCACCCATTTTTCCAATTATGTCCCTTCACCTTACACACTATCCACCCATTCCTGCCCATGACCCATTAGCGTGTCTTTCCTTTTGTTTTTTTTTTTGGGTAAATTACAAACACCCCCCTGAGGTATGGCCAAATTACAAAAACACCCCTCTTGTTTGGATAATTACAACCACCCCCTCAACTCATCAAATTTAGTGGAATCTTCGAGATTATATGGAATATTATCACTTTTGTACCCGTTCTATCCTATTCAAACTCTACATTATGAAGCAAGATGACCATAATATGTGATTTTTAGCTTGTATATATCAGTTTGTGGTGCATCGGAAACTGTATTTTTTACACAAGAAAAGTACAAACTAGAGCACATTTCACGGAATCTAGATGACTATGTTGAATTTGGCACCATAAAGGTGGAGGTCTAAGAAAAAATCATAGTTGAGGGGGTAGATGTAATTATCCAAACAAGAGGGGGGTTTTGTAATTTGACCATACCTCGGGGGGGTGTTTGTAATTTACCCTTTTTTTTACATTTAATTATTTATTATTATTTTATTATTTTATTATTATTTCATTATTTTCGTTTTTTTAACTTTTTTTTTCTATCAGGTATATTAATCGACTATGAAACATATTAAATCGACCATGATGAACTATAGTCAAGGAACCGACTACTAAAAATAACAAATAACAACTACAAAACTGCAAACTCAACTATATTTTACAAAAACAAACTTTGTAATTGATTTATACAATTGGAATCAATAAACAAAAATTCAAAAAAAAAATTTAAAATTGGAGTCAATGAAGCATATTAATCGACTATGATGTGAAGCATAGTCGATTAAGAATTTGCTACTAAACATAACAAATCACAACTGCGAAAAAAATGCAAAATCAACTATATATTACAAAAACAAAAAATATACAAACATTATAAATGGTTTATACAATTGAAAGCAATAAACGAAAATTCCAAAAAAAAAAAAAATTGGAGTCGATGAACCTTAATCGACTACCAGACTACCAGAGCATAGTCGATTAGCTTAATCGACTATGAACATGTACATAGTCGATTAAGGTTTCAGCCTGCGC
Source organism: Erythranthe guttata (assembly GCF_000504015.1). Next base: position 949,980 of record NW_012194882.1, on the reverse strand, counting down.
GAAATTCTCTACACGTGCCTTCATCTGCCCAATCCACCAAAAAACCCTAAATTTGCCTCCCCATCGTCACCGCACCGCCGTCACAACACACCATCACCACCTTACTTTGATATTATGACGGTTTTTTTATTACAAATAAATAAATAAAATCACAACTCGCACCACCAACCAAAGCAGAACCACCACCCATTAAAATCCGATTTCGGCGACAAATCCACAATTTTACCTCTTTTCGTCGACGATGTGGCAATCGTGGCATTCGAACTCAGAATCGCTAACAAAATCATCATCATCTTTATGGCTTTTGTTAAGATCTGCCGACGACAACCCTGACCCCGACTCCGACGGCGACGGCGGCAGAGACGGCACCGACGACAATGGCTTCAACAGGAATTAGCATTGTTGTTTGTTAAGTGTATATTTTTACACTTTATCGTATCTCTTTATTTGAGCTTTTGGTGTGTTTTAATGATAATTGGTGCTTAAAAAGTTGATTTATTGTATTTTAGGTACAAATTGAAGAATTGGAAAAGTATGGGGTCAAAACTGCAAATTTGGAGAAAATATGGGCCAAAAGTGAAAAAAACGAAATCTGGAGATTTAAAGCTCGGACGGCCGTCCGAGTTTTAGTTCAAATTATGGGACGGCCGTCCGAGACCCCGAAACAGCGCAGTAAAGGGATTTTAATTGCACAAGGAAACTGCCTTCTTCCCCAAGTTCTTCACCCTATATAAGACCAAGCCAAGCACACAATTGGAAATCCATCTTTATACGCAATTTGGAGAGCAACAAAGCAATAACGAAGACGAAGAATTCGAAGACTCTAAGCATAGATTTATCGTTTATGACTTATTTTATTTGTGTTTTTCCTTTAATCATGAGTAGCTAATTTTCTTAATTCTAGGATTTTATTTGGAACCCTATGTGGGATTTATGAACCCAATTCTATGATTTTATGCAAGTTTTAATTCCGGATTATTTCTTCTTCTTGTTTTATTAAGTTCATGAAACTGGCCACTTTATGCGCTTTTATGTTATTGTTAATCGCATGAATCGGAAGATCGGGTTAATAATTAGAACTGTGGTAGAAGAGCCTTGGTGGTATTAACATAGGAATATAGTTAATCTCTTAGGTAGCCATTATTGAGATTTGTGCTTAATGCTGTGTTCTAGAATTAATTGCATAGGAATATAGTAATTGAATCTAGAGTATTAGAATCGTAATACACGCGGAAGCGGGTTATGATTATTTTAGCATCTCAGGTTAATAATCCGGGTTAATTGCTTGCATAATTGAAGGAATTGGGGGAGTAATAATCACATAGGGGGAAGAATAAAATCCTAGGCTCGTTTACTCTGATAAATCTTCGTGTTTAATTTGCTTTCTTGCTTTGTCGTTTTAATTTGCCTTTTAATTTAATTTAGTTAATTCTCTCTAAAAATTCGACTGTGTAGGGTGGGCTTGATAATAATTGGTAGGATTTAGCGTCTAGGATTAGATAATTAAATATTCCCTGTGGGTTCGATATCCGGACTTTTTGTCCACTATATTACTTGTACGATACGTGCACTTGCGTGTAGGTTTTCGACCAACAAGTTTTTGGCGCCGTTGCCGGGGAATATTTTAATTATTTATTTTATTCTAGCTCTATATTTGAACAATTTTCACGATTCACCCAATTAATTTTTGTTTTATTTTATTTTAGTTTTAGGTACGGTGTATGCCTAGGAGACTCGATCTTGCTAGAGAACCGTTTGATCCCGAAATCGAACGCACTTTTCGAGCCGCTAGGAGACGTCAACACGCAACCAATACAATGGAGGACGAAGAACGCATACGCGCAGAGGGTAATTTAATCAATGCCAATGGAAACCAAGTCCAAGACCCACCCCCTCAACTTCCGTTACAGCCAGCAGCTAGGCCACGGGCACTTCAAGATTACATAATCCCGACTCATGACGGATTCCGCCCTAGCATCCAATATCCACCTATTGAGGCGCACAATTTTGAGATCAAGCAAGGCCTATTGACGATGCTCCAAAATAACGGGCTATTTAGTGGATTGGCGGGTGAAGATCCCCATCTTCACATTGTCAATTTTCTAGATACCTGTAATTCCCACCGTCAAAACGGCGTTTCCCAAGAGGCGCTTCAATTAATTCTCTTCAAGCACTCCCTACAAGGAAGAGCTCGCCAATGGTTGATGTCCCAAGCTCCCCACTCTATCTCGTCGTGGCCTCAACTCCTCAACCTTTTCATGAAGGTTTATAGCTCACCCGAGAAGGACGAGAGAATTCGACGAGAAATTCATAATTTTTTCCAAGAGCAGGGCGAGCAATTATACGAGGCATGGGAGAGATTTAAAACTCTTTTGAGGCAGTGTCCAACACATGGAGTCGAACAATGGCGGCAAATCCACATCTTCTACCAAGGGATCAACGAGAATGCACGAACCGTCTTAGATGCATCAACCGGAGGAAATTTCATGAGTCAATCGATACCGGATGCATTTATCATGTTAGACCAAATTGCTCAAAATCGGTTTGCCAAGTCAAGCGAGAGGACGGTTAGTGGATCCAAGAAAGTTCCCGGAGTGTTGGAGTTAGATGCAATTACGGCTCTTCAAGCTCAAGTGACCCAAATTGCTCAACAAAATCAACTCCTTCTGCAGCACATCAAAGCAAGTCCACCACAACAAGTCCAAGCCGTTGAGTCTCCATGTTGTGAAATTTGCGGTGGAAATCACTACACGCTCCAATGCCAACAAGATGCGGAGTCGCTCAACTACGTCAACAATGCGCCTCGCCAATTCCAAAATCAAGAGTGGAGATCACAGGGGCAATATGGAGGAAATCAACAAGGCCAAGGGTATCAAAGACCTCAAGGTAAATTCCAAAATCAAGCCCCTCCTCAACAAAGCTATCAAGGCAACAATCCACCGGCCCAAAAATCAAGCACGGAGGAGATATTGGCCCAATTCATGACTGCCACCCAAGCCTCGCTGCGGAACTTGGAGAATCAATTCGCCCAATTTTCTTTGAATCAAGAGAATCGTCCGCAAGGGGCATTGCCATCAAACACGGAGGACCCAAGAAAAAGGCAAAACGAGCAAGTACAAACGGTGAGCCTACGTAACGGACGCCAATTGGAAGAAGCCCCTAGAAAGGAGAAAAATAATGAAAAAACAAAGGCGACCGAGGCGGCGGAAAAGGACACAAACGTTCAAGGCGAAACTTCAAGGGCGAAGGTTACACCGGCTCCTCCCATCCCATACCCACAAAGGTTCCAACCACCGAAGTTAAATGCTGAATACCAAAGCTTTGTTGACAAGATGAAGGAAATCCGTATCAATATCCCTCTCATCGAAGCACTCCAACAAATGCCGAAGTGGGTGAAGTTTGTCAAAGAACTCGTAACAAAGGGACGAAAATTGCAAGGAAACGAGATGATTCAACTCACCGAACAGTGTAGTGCAATCCTTACGAGACCTCTTCCTCAAAAACTCGGCGACCCAGGTAAGTTTACTATCCCTTGCACAATAGGAGATAAATTTTTTCGATCACTCATTGATTTAGGGGCTAGCATCAACCTTATGCCTTTTTCGACATATAAGAGTCTTGGGTTGGGTGAAATTGAACCAACGGCTATAACACTCCAATTAGCCGATAGGTCGCTAGTCTACCCAAAGGGGGTTTTAGAAGATGTCTTAGTGAAGGTTGACGAATTTATTCTTCCTGCTGATTTTGTGATTCTTGATATGGATGAAGATAGAGAAATCCCAATTATTTTGGGAAGGCCGTTTTTAGCTACTTCACGTACTGTTATTGATTGTGCTAGTGGGGATCTCACCATGACGGTGCATGACCAAACTATTAAATTTAACGTTTTTAATGCAATTAAGCGTCCACACAACTCTAATGAATGTTTTTCTATCGATGTAGTGGATTCTTGTTCTTTTGAAAATTTTGATTCGTTACACTTGGATTCTTTGGAAGCATCTTTGGTTGTAGGTAACGATTGTGGAGATGAAAGAGTGGAGGAGCAAATTTGTTGGTTAGATTCCGGCGATTTTCTCGCTCGGCAAAAGTTTGAAAGTTTGGATTTGGCCACCCTCACCACCCCCAAGGCATTCAAAACATCATTGGAGGAACCACCACAGCTTGAGATGAAAGAATTGCCCGCACACCTCAAATATGCCTACCTCGGTAAGAATGATACTTTGCCGGTAATTATCTCACAATCTCTATCTACTTTGCAGGAACAAAGGCTATTGGAGGTACTGCGGGAACACAAGACGGCACTTGGATGGAAAATTGCGGATATCAAGGGAATTAGCCCTTCATTGTGTATGCACAAAATCATCTTGGATGATCAACAACATCCGTCAGTAGAACACCAAAGGCGTCTCAACCCCATTATGAAAGAGGTAGTCAAGAAGGAAATTCTCAAGTGGCTCGACGCAGGTATCATTTATCCGATTTCTTATAGCGCATGGGTAAGCCCCGTTCAATGTGTTCCTAAGAAAGGAGGTATGACAGTTATCCGTAATGCAAATAATGAATTAATTCCATCTAGAACAACAACGGGTTGGCGAATTTGCATGGACTATAGGAAATTAAATAAAGCCACTAAAAAGGATCACTTTCCTTTACCTTTTATTGATCAAATGCTTGATAGATTGGCAGGTAAAGAATTTTATTGTTTTTTAGATGGATATTCGGGATATAATCAAATAGCCATTGCACCGGATGATCAACACAAAACCACATTTACATGCCCTTATGGTACTTTTGCATTTAGACGCATGCCTTTTGGTTTATGTAATGCACCTGCTACTTTTCAGCGGTGCATGATGGCTATTTTCACCGATATGGTAGAGAACGGTTTAGAAGTATTTATGGATGACTTCTCTATTTTCGGTGATACTTTTGACACTTGTCTTTGCATGTTGGCTAAGGTTTTGCGCAGGTGTGAAGAAACCAACTTGGTGCTAAATTGGGAGAAGTGCCACTTCATGGTGCACGAAGGAATTGTGCTTGGGCATAAAATCTCGCGAGAAGGCTTGGAAGTGGACAAAGCAAAGATCTCCACAATTGAAAATCTTCCGCCACCTATTTCGGTCAAAGGCATTAGGAGTTTTCTTGGACATGCGGGCTTTTATCGGCGTTTTATCAAAGATTTTTCAAAAGTTGCCAAGCCCCTTTGTAACCTACTCGAAAAGGAGACAAAATTCAATTTTGATGGTGAGTGTCTTCAAGCTTTCAACGAGCTTAAGCAAAGGTTAGTATCCGCTCCTATTATTTGCGTACCGAATTGGGATGAACCGTTTGAGCTTATGTGCGATGCTAGTGATTTTGCGGTTGGCGCCGTTTTAGGTCAAAGGAAAGAGAAAATTTTTCGATCAATTTATTATGCTAGTAAAACTCTTAATGATGCACAATTAAATTACACCACTACGGAAAAAGAGTTATTAGCTGTTGTTTTTGCTTTCGAAAAATTTCGCTCTTACTTGTTAGGACCCAAAGTTGTTGTTTTTACTGATCACGCTGCCCTCAAATATTTGTTTACTAAAAAGGATGCAAAACCTAGACTCATTAGGTGGATTTTAATGTTGCAAGAATTTGATATTGAAATTCGTGATCGAAAGGGTAGTGAAAATCAAATAGCCGATCATCTATCTCGACTTGAGAAAGATGTAGACGAAAGCGATAGAATTTGCATTAATGAAAATTTTCCTGATGAACAGTTGCTTGCTTTTGATAATAAGGTACCTTGGTTTGCCGATTATGTAAATTATTTGGTTAGTCAAGTACTTCCACCGAATCTCAATTATCATCAAAAGAGGAAATTTTTGCATGATGTAAAATTTTATTTTTGGGAAAAGCCTTTTCTTTTTAGACAATGCAGTGATTTGTTGGTGCGAAGATGTGTCCCGGAACATGAGCAGCAAGACATACTCTTTCACTGCCATGGTTCGGATTATGGAGGACATTATGGGGGCGAAAGAACAGCACGTAAGGTTCTTCAATCAGGTTTTTTTTGGCCCACTCTTTTTAAAGATTCGTATAAATTTGCTATTACTTGTGATCGGTGCCAACGCACGGGCAATATTTCGGCGCGCCATGAACTCCCATTGAACACGATGATCGAAGTCGAGCCTTTTGATGTTTGGGGTATTGACTTTATGGGACCTTTTGTCCCTTCATTCAATAACCAATACATCTTAGTGGCTGTCGATTACGTTACTAAGTGGGTAGAGGCAATAGCCGCCCCTACTAATGATGCATCTGTAGTGTGTGCTTTCTTGAAGAAACAGATTTTCACTAGGTTTGGAGCACCACGGGCAATTATCAGTGATGGTGGATCGCATTTCGTGAATAAGCAATTTGACAACTTGATGGGCATATATGGTGTAAAACACAAGGTTGCACTCGCGTATCATCCACAAACGAATGGGCAAGCCGAAGTTACGAACCGAGAAATCAAGAATATCTTGGAAAAAGTGGTAGGCCCAACAAGAAAGGATTGGTCGAAAAAACTCGATGATGCACTATGGGCATATCGCACAGCTTTTAAAACGCCATTGGGAATGACCCCTTACCGTGCGGTGTTCGGTAAAGCATGCCACTTACCGTTGGAGTTGGAGCATTGTTCTTATTGGGCGCTAAAAAAGATGAATTTCGATTACAAAGAATGCAAGGAAAGAAGGTTATTGCAACTCAATGAGTTGGACGAATTACGAGAGCAAGCGTACGAGAGCAATTGGTTGTACAAAGGCAAAGTCAAAAGGTGGCATGACAACAACATCTTGCACCGTCAATTTCAAAAAGGGCAAGAAGTTCTCTTGTTCAATTCACGGCTTAGGTTATTCCCGGGAAAGCTTAAATCAAGATGGTCGGGGCCGTTCATCGTTCAACAAGTCTTTCCACATGGAGCTATAGAAATCAAGGACCGTGAATCGGAACGAGTATTCAAAGTGAATGGAAATCGACTCAAACACTATTGGGGAGATGGTGGCGAACGTCAAGTGGCCTTGGTCACCTTTGCTTAAAAAAATAAAGAGACAAAGTCCGGCTGAAGACTGTAAACTTAGCGCTTCTCGGGAGGCAACCCGAGCTTTCGTTTTTTATTATTTTATGTTAATTTTTAGTTTGTTTTTATTTTATTTTTCTGAAAAAAAACAAAAAAAAAAAAGAAAAAAAAAAAAAGTTTCAGGGGCACTAATAAGAAGTTTTTATTTTGCAGGGACCTAAATGCAATTATTCACACGGCCGTGCAAGAAAAAGGGAGGAATCTCACACGGCCGTGTGAGATTTCGGGAGGCTACTGTACAAAATCCGGAAATGGGACGGCCGTGCGGATTTTGCCCTTAAATTTCACACGGCCGTCCGAAAATTCAAGGGGCTACTGCCCAAAAACGCAAAAGGGCACGGCCGTGCGGATTTTGCCCTTAAATCTCGCACGGCCGTGCGAAACTTGAAGAGGCTACTGCCCAATTTTGAGAAAGGGCACGGCCGTGCGGATATTTCACCTAAATTTCGTACGGCCGTGCGAAAAAAAAAAAAAAAATAAAAAAAAAAAAAAACAATTTCCATAATTTCAAATCCTCTCTCTCCCCCACTTCGAACCCTAGCCTTCCTTTTTCAAAATTTTCCCTTTTCTTTGACAAATTTCACCGAAAATTTACCAACTACACACATATAATATGTAATCAAGGTGGTTTGTTGTTGATTTGCGCCGGTACCCGAGCTTTCCGATGATGAAGAAGATGGTGACGCTCATGCGCAAGGTGGAGTTGGTGAGCAACCCGACGATGGTCCCGACGCTTAAACAGGTGTTTTCTATCCTTAAACTCCGGGCGAATCACATTGAGGGCAATGTGAATTTTAAGTTTGGGGGTGGTTAACTATTGTTTTCTTTTATGTGCGCCCTATTTATGTTTTACTTTTTTTTTTTTCTCTTTGTTAGTTGCATGCTTTTGTTTTAGTTATCGTTTTATTTATTCCCGTTTTTTATTATTTGCTTTGAAAAAAAAAAAAAATATTGCTTGAGTCGAATGCATCGATGATTTATGATGATGAGAGATGATCAATGTTTGATGATGAAATTGCTTGTTTTATGTGATAAGGATTTGATGTTTGTTTAGCTTTCGATTCAACGGGACTTAGAAGCGAATTATTGCTATGAATCACATTTTGTGCATTGCTTTTGTTGAATGTTTTGTATTTTAAATTTGGAATTAATTTGTGCTAAATCATGCTATGTTCAGTTTTAAGACTCACCTTAGGAAATTTATGATACGAAGTATTGAATAGTAAGTGATTTGGGATATGATTTGGGCCTTCTTTGAACCGTTTGAGCCTTTCAAGCCGACCTTTTTATCGAAATTCCTTAGAACCTTGATTTGAGCCTCGGAGAAAAGGTGTTCTTTCTTTTAGCCAATGTGTAAGGTAGAATAGGTGGAGATTCTTGAAAAATTACCCCTTGGAGTTCGGTCGAAAAATTTTATAAGGTCCTTCTTCTTCTTCGAGAAAAAAAAAAAAAAAAAAAAAAGAAATAAAAAGAAGACAAATATCTATGCTTCTATATATATATATATATAAAAAAAAAAAAGAGAAAAAGAGAAGAAGAAGAGACTAGAAGGGAGAAATAAGGACTAGTTGTTGAATTATTTTTGAAAACTCGATCCATTGCCTCAAAAGCAAAAGTGGAGACTTTTGAACTTTTGAGAATCGAGTTTACTAAAGTCCGTAGAGGTGAATTTATTGTTTCAAACGCCTATCTTTCAAATTTTGGCGTAATCACCTAAATTCAAGAAGAATAGCCACATATACCCATATTTCCTACCTCGAACCAAAGAGCCTAACAATTGAAAGCCACAAAGCCCCAATGATCCCAATAGCTTAATGTTCGATATTAGTAGAGTAGAATAATTTGGTGAGTATTTGGAGTCAAGCATATGCATGTAAGTATAAATTCTTTCTATCTTTAATTTGCAAATATTGGATGCTTGAAGCAATTGTATGAATTGTGGTTTTTGGTAATGGTGAGTGACTAAGTGTTGTTGAATTTTGAGCTTTCAGTGCCTAAGAATTGTCATTATAATTACAAGTTCTGAAAACGTGAAGTTGATCATTGATCTATGTGATGAGATGTTATAGTTAAGTTATTTGCTTATTGATAGATTTTGCTTGAGGACAAGCAAAAGTTCAAGTTTGGGGGTGTGTTAAGTGTATATTTTTACACTTTATCGTATCTCTTTATTTGAGCTTTTGGTGTGTTTTAATGATAATTGGTGCTTAAAAAGTTGATTTATTGTATTTTAGGTACAAATTGAAGAATTGGAAAAATATGGGGTCAAAACTGCAAATTTGGAGAAAATATGGGCCAAAAGTGAAAAAAACGAAATCTGGAGATTTAAAGCTCGGACGGCCGTCCGAGTTTTAGTTCAAATTATGGGACGGCCGTCCGAGACCCCGAAACCGCGCAGTAAAGGGATTTTAATTGCACAAGGAAACTGCCTTCTTCCCCAAGTTCTTCACCCTATATAAGACCAATCCAAGCACACAATTGGAAATCCATCTTTATACGCAATTTGGAGAGCAACAAAGCAATAACGAAGACGAAGAATTTGAAGACTCTAAGCATAGATTTATCGTTTGTGACTTATTTTATTTGTGTTTTTCCTTTAATCATGAGTAGCTAATTTTCTTAATTCTAGGATTTTATTTGGAACCCTATGTGGGATTTATGAACCCAATTCTATGATTTTATGCAAGTTTTAATTCCGGATTATTTCTTCTTCTTGTTTTATTAAGTTCATGAAACTGGCCACTTTATGCGCTTTTATGTTATTGTTAATCGCATGAATCGGAAGATCGGGTTAATAATTAGAACTGTGGTAGAAGAGCCTTGGTGGTATTAACATAGGAATATAGTTAATCTCTTAGGTAGCCATTATTGAGATTTGTGCTTAATGCTGTGTTCTAGAATTAATTGCATAGGAATATAGTAATTGAATCTAGAGTATTAGAATCGTAATACACGCGGAAGCGGGTTATGATTAGTTTAGCATCTCAGGTTAATAATCCGGGTTAATTGCTTGCATAATTGAAGGAATTGGGGGAGTAATAATCACATAGGGGGAAGAATAAAATCCTAGGCTCGTTTACTCTGATAAATCTTCGTGTTTAATTTGCTTTCTTGCTTTGTCGTTTTAATTTGCCTTTTAATTTAATTTAGTTAATTCTCTCTAAAAATTCGACTGTGTAGGGTGGGCTTGATAATAATTGGTAGGATTTAGCGTCTAGGATTAGATAATTAAATATTCCCTGTGGGTTCGATATCCGGACTTTTTGTCCACTATATTACTTGTACGATACGTGCACTTGCGTGTAGGTTTTCGACCAACATTGTTCTGGTTGGTTCTTCATCTTCCGATCAAGAGAGAATAATCTAAAGAATTGAGAGAGAAAAGTATAATAGAGAGAAAAAAACAGAGAATAGACGGGAGAAGAAGAGACGGGAGAGAAGAGAAAATAAGATTAGGGTTTGAAAGAGTATAGTAGACAATTAAGGGTAGTTTTGGAATTATAAAAATATCACTTGGGTAGAATATAAGCTAGGAGTTTTCTCTAATTATTTTTAGGAGGGGGGGTGTTTCCTTAACTCATTTTCCTAGATGAGGGGGTTCTTGCTAATTATCCCATATAAATCAAAAACTTCTTGTATTAATTATAGAGATGATTAGCTATAACCCCTTATTTCAAACTTATATAGGTAGGAGTCCAATCTATTAGATTAATACAGTTGTAGACCATTTGACTAAAAAAATCAATTAAATGAAATAAAATCACTATGCATATGGACAAAAAACACCCTTGAGCAATAAATTATTTATTTATGAAAGTCTTTAATTACGTAAATTGTGAGAATAAATCTCATATATCACGTTATAAGATTTGGAAGAGAGTTACGAATGTGGTTGGAAAAAAACTCATCCTGGAAGGGATTTTATGAAATGTGATTGATTGATTTTTGACAACACTCTTATTCTGTTTCGCAAAATCTCTGGTTTAGATTTCGAGATTAAATTTGAATTCAGACTTTTGATTCAGTTGGCAGGCATTAATTTAAATTTTGTGATTTTTGTAGGGTTGATGGTGCAAGATTGAAGGAGAAGATGACCATAGAGAATGTGATTGACCCCGATTCACATATTTTCTCTTTATTTGCTCATCGGGAGAAAATTTCATTTAGTTTTCTTTTTTCGTGCAAACCAAAAAGAGTACAAAATGGCTCGCTCGTTCTCCGCCACTAAATCCATTCATTCTTTCATCGCTAGAGCAGTTCCGTATCTAGAGGCTCAAGGACATCGACTAAATCTGATTACCTTGAGACGAAACTGTGTTTGTTGTTTGCTTCCTAGTTTTTTACACTTTGTTCTTATATATATATATATATATATATATATATATATATATATATATATATATATATATATATATATATTTTTTGTTAGTATGGTACTATTTGCACTTTGTTTTTTTATTCTTGCAGTTTACGTATGTTATGTGTTTTTTGCTCGAATATATTTTTACACTTTTGCTGCTTTCATTTATTATTTTATGTTGTTTATTTCATACTTGATTGTTTTTGTTAATCTCTGTTCTGTAAATATCAAACTTTAAACATTCATTCATAATACAAACATCGAACAACAAACATCAAGTTTGCATATACGATTTGCACATTTTTCGATGTTAGTTGATTTTTGTTTTGCGTTTTGCTGTTTCTAGGAGACTATATTTTACACTATGATGTTATATATTTTTTTTGAATTGTTGGCATGGTATTGTTTGCACTTTTGATTTTTGTGTTTGCAGTTTGCATATACGATGTGTTTGTTGCTCGAATATATTTTTAGATATTGTTGTTATATATGATGTAAGTTTCTGGTATAATATTATCTATACTTTTGATGCCATATAGTTGTTTTTGCAGTTGGTATTCTATTATTTGAACTTTGCCTTTTCTTTTTGCAGTTTGCATATAAATTACAATAGCAAAATGCAAACGATAATAGCAGAATATTAATGAAGACTAAATCCCTGTGACAATTTTGTTGCAGCAGTGTATAGCATAACAAAAGTCGACTAAAGCCCTGTGACATTTTGCCTGTTTTTTTAACAATTTACTGAATTTATAAGAAATTATGAATTGGCAAGCATATACCAATACACAAAATAACTGCATAAATTTGGAATATATTAGAAAATAGTTCATATCAAAATCCAACAAAATTAAAATTCCACAAATAAAAAATAGGGTTAATGAGGCATAACCCCCACATTAGCAAAATTATTAGAACTAGGTACCAAGCATTTTTTTAATATGGTGCAACCCCCTCCACTTTATGTATCCCAATACTATCCCTACATTTTTCTTTTGAACTAGACCCCCCTCCCTTTAAATAGGATCGGTCAACCAACTTGTGCTCTCTCTCTCTCTCTCTCTATCTATCTCTCTCTCTCTCTTCTTTAATTATTTTAATCATTTTAATTACATTTCGATCATTTTTTAATTTTACCTTTTTTTTTGTTTGGAAAGATCTACAAAATAGTGAACAACTAAATTAATGAATTTAACTACTGACTTTAGTAGTCAACTATAATATTCTACTGGTTTGCTATAAAATTGTGTCGGTCAACTACAAAATAGTGAAAGTTAACTACGCAATTTTAATAGTTAGCTATAAATTGTGATAGTTAACTACTAAATTATAGTAGTCAATAATCATTTATATACCATAATTTTAAGACCAAAACTCACCACCCTCAAATTATTCAACCATCGACAAGTAATTCCAACACTTTCACAATTACGCCCAAAGTCCCAAAACGATCTCAACTATAATATTCTATTAGTTTGCTATAAAATTGTGTTAGTCAACTACAAAATAGTGAAAGTTAACTATGAAATTTTAATAGTTAGCTATAAATTGTGATAATTAACTACTAATTTATAGTAGTCAATGATCATTTATGTACCATAATTTTATGACCAAAATTCACCACCGTTAAATTATTTATCCGTCGGTAAGTAATTCCAACACTTTCACAATTACGCCCAAAGTCTCAAATGATCTCAATAGTCTGAAGCATATGGATACCTTCCGTGTAGTTTCAATTCCCCTAAAAAAGGAATTTCCACAATACAACTATCACTAGCCTTAAGTTTCCTTGAAAAATTAGATCTGAACCAATGAAATGAGCATGAGGCTCCGAGACAATAATGCAAGACTGTAGCGGCGGAGATTTTTGATTTAGAAAATCAGCGGTGGAGGGTACATTAAGAAAGAGCGGCGGCGGATGCTGCTTCGTCAGAAAACATATCTGAACGTTTCATTGTTACTAGACCGGGTGAACCAATGGTAGCCATGAAGATGCGGCGGCTATGGATCCGTAATTTTGGTAAAGAAAAGAGAAATAGAAGGGAAGAGAGAGAGGGGGAGAGAGAAAGTGAATGTATCAGGGAAGAGAGAGAGAGGGGGAGAGAGAAAGTCAATGTATCAGGGAAGAGAGAGAGAGGGGGAGAGAGACAGTCAATGAGAGAAAAGAAGAATTAAAAAGATACGTAAAAGATATAAAAAGAGGGGGAGGTGAGAGAAAGAAAGGGACGGTTGAGAAGAGAGAGGGGAAGAGAGAGAAAGAGTGGGAGAAGAAAGGACAAAATTGGAATAATAAACACGTGAGGGGGTCTCACAATTCATAATGTTAATTTTAGATTTTTTTACAAATGGAGAATATTAAAATGGGTCTGGACTCTATTATTTTGTGTATTGAGGGGGTTATCCCTCATTTTCCCTAAAAAATAAAGTTATGCTAAACATAAGTAAATGTCATAAAAAAATTCTAATTAAACTCAACGGTATCCTCGTCGTTCAACAATTGATAATTAAAAGTTTTTCAAGTTCGATAATCCCATTTGCTACAATTTTTCTCATTAATGGTTTTTGCATGCACAACTGCCTTGCAATATACAAGACAAAAATCCACAACCAACCAAATATGGTTTTCGCTGAGGCAATGTCGAAACATAATATCATGCTACCATGCAAATAGATTCGGCTTGATTCATCGTTGCTTTCCTCTTTTTGAAGAGGCGAATGATTCATCTACTTTCATCTTCCCCTTCGTCAAATCAACTGTTTAATTGAAAAAAAAAATATTGCACAACCATGTTTGTACCTATAATCCATGTACATCAATTGCACATATCAATATTCAAGGTGCATTTGGTAACATCAAATGGAAATTGTAATTTTGAAACAATAAAATGCAATTTAAAATTCAGAAGATAACTAAGAATATACCAAAGTTCAAATGAAATATACAATATAAAAAATTACAATCATATATGCATGCAAAATGCAAAATAAACAACAAAGTGCAAAATACACTAAGCCAGAAACAATAACTTGCAAACAAAAAAAGCAACGAAATCGAATATATGTTGCAATCGACACCAGAAAATAACATGAAAAAAAAATGTATCACAAAACAGCAAAATGATAACGCAAAATAATGTAACACAAACCAGGAAACCCCAAACAAACAATCAACGAATTTAGGAGGAAAAAGACAAATTCAACAAAATACTCCCAAGACCTGAAAAGCACAAAAGGTGACAAAACGAAAAATTGCAATCGATATCTGAAAAGATGTAACAAAAACGCAAAACAATCGGCAAAATATTGTAACTCAAACAGTAAAATCCAAACAAAAAATAATGTCAAAAAAAAAAAAATAAAAAAAAAATTACCTGGGTTAAAACCTCTAAATCTGCGTCTTCACTTATGATATAAAAAAAACTCATTGCATTATGTCAATGAATCGCCATTAAAAACGTTTAAAAAACCACAACAACAAATTACCTATACGTTTCAATTTTGCACTATCCTCTAGAATGTGTTTTTTTTGTTGGCGATGTGCAAAAGTTTTAGAGATTCCGTCGTTCTCGAGAACAATGATAGAGTTACAGAGATTGCATTGAAGACAAGGTGGCAGTGAGAAGTTTTGTTTTTCGAGAGATAAACGATGGAAAAATGCAATTTGCGGAGGATTTGGAATTGACGTTTTGCAGCATGATTTTTGCTAAAACCGATTTTGGTGGAGGAATTTAGGAATATATAAATTTAAGAATACAATTTTCCTATTTTTGCTAAAGGGCAAATCAGCCATAAAAAGTAGTAGGGGGTTATACAATATTGGACTTATAACTTGGATTTTAACCAATATAATCTAATAATGGAGGGCCTATAGAAAGTTATCCCTTAATTATAAAAGATTAGGTTTTGGCATTATAACATTTAATCATTTCAACCCTAATTTTGTTGCGTACAATAATCACCCCTCTTACTCAAAAATAAAAAATCACAGCTGATGGGACCATATTGGCCACATACAATAATATTGGATTTTATAAGAATATATGGAGTAGAAGGATCATTGTTGGAACCTTTGGTGGGCTAGAACAATCATACCTTGTCTTTTGAGAAAACAACCCTAAAATGGATCTCAATCAATCAAGAGATAATAAGTTAATGGATAATATATAAATGAAACAATGTTCAATAAACAAAGTTCTTTTTCTTGGAAGACAAGTACAATATGCTATGCTGGTTTTTTTATCTAAAAACTGGAGGCCGTTAACCTAAAAAGTGACCTTGTATAAATACTACTACAAGCATGAGCCTTATTTGGGCCATGCATTTCATTTTCCAGGCCCAAACCGTTACCCTCCTACTACCTACTATGCCACGTGGCCAGCTACTATTGGTTTTTTTTTACTGTTCATCTACCAGTGTAAGTCTGCCACACGTCCATTTCTCCTCATAGTTGTCCCCGTACGGTCTTCACAATGCTGAGGAAGTACATTGCCACCGAGGTACAGCGTTACCTCGTCTGGCCCAATCTTCCCTCGCATGCAGCTTTCTTCACTTACCTCGCTTGCCTTGGCCTATTATGCTATTGGACTTTCCTACCCTCGGGCTCTTGGGCTTTCCCATTTGAAGACTCTTGGGATTTACTTCAAATGGCTCATTACTCCTTTATCCTTTGAGGCAAAACGGTCCGGATCAACAACCTCTTCTTTTCTCTCTTCTAATGGGTCACCGGCTATCGCCAGATTTGTAACCACCGCTTCGTGCTACAGATATCTCTCGCGGCGTGCTAAGGGTTGCTGTTGTTCGATGCACTATGTCGAGATTTCAGCCGTGGATTTCAGTCCCAGAAATATCAGTTTCGATGGATTATCGAGATCCAACATCTCAATCAACCAGTACAGAGTATTTTTTGAATATTTTTGCGCAATTAGTCTAAATTCTCCATAAGCGACTTTTTTTTAAATACAAATGGCTAAAATAGGTTTTTCTTTGTTAATTGAAATTCAGTATTGTATTTTCTAATTTCTTTATAATTAATATGTGTTGTTTAGACGTATATCATGTTTTCGTCGTGTTTTTTATTCTGCAAGTGCGTTCTTTTTTTGTTTTTGTTTTTTTCTGAAAAGTTATTGCTTGGTTAAAATTTGTTTACTGTGATAATCATGTTGTGATTCAAAAGAAATTAAAATATTAAAAATAATAATAGAATTAAGGAACTAATTTGTCCATATGTATGTTGTTTAATATTGGAATTGACTTTGTCCATTGTGAATACTTTTGGAAATTTTATTAATAAAAATAAAGGGTCTCTTTGAGCAAACCCCCTCATTACTTTTTTTAATGGAGGGAGGTCCAAAATATTTCAGTCCATTTGAGAAAAACCCAAACCCATTTTTAGCCATTATGTTTTCCAGTTTTACCCCCGCACGCCACCTCATCACTGGGTCACGCGCTCAGCGATTTTTTTTTTCCATTTTTTTAATCGACTATGGAGCATAGTCGATTAGCCTTAATCGACTATGCTTCATTGTCGATTAAGGAAATTCTCTATTTTTTGTTTTTTTTTGTTTTTTAATTTTTTTTCTATATCATTATATTAATCAACTATGATGAAGTATAGTCTATCAAAAGTCTGGTACTAAAAATAACAAATCAAAACTGCAAAAAAATGCAAAATCAACTATATTTTACAAAAAACAAAAATATACGAACATTATAATTGATTTATACAATTGGAATCAATAAACAAAAAAAAAAAAAAAAAAAAAAAAAAAAAAAAAAAAGATTGGAGTCGATCAACCTTAATCGATACCAGAGCATAGTCGATTAAAAATCTGCTACTAAAAATAACAAAATCACAACTGCGAAAAAATGCAAAATCACCTATATATTACAAAAACAAAAAATATACAAACATTATAATTGGTTTATACAATTGGAATCAATAAACGAAAAATCCAAAAAAACTAAAAAAAATTGGAGTCGATCAACCTTAATCGACTACCAGAACATAGTCGATTAGCTTAATCGACTATGAATATGTACATAGTCGATTAAGGTTTCAGCCTGCGCGAAATTCTCTACACGCGCCGTTATCCGCCCCATCCACAAAAAAACCCTAAATTTGACTCCCCATCGTCACCATAGCGCTGCCACAATACACTATTCAACCAATCCCTAACAAGAATAAAATAAATAAATTAAATAATTCATAGAAAAAAAACACAAATTAACATTTCAATGTTCAAAAAAAAAAAACCAGAAACGATTCAAGTTATTTGTCAAAATTCAAAACCAACATAAAAAAATAATATAAAAAAAAAAAACAAAAAAAACAATACCTTCACCAACATCAATTGCAACAGTGATTTTCTCATGCCTCGTCCTCATGGCCGTCAACCCACAGCGTGGCCAGTCATCATCTTTAACGTCGTCGGTGGAAACCACCGCCGCGAACTACAGATCCATCACCACCCTTCATGCGGCGGCGGGAGGCGGTGACAAAAACTCTCCACCGCCACCACCTCCATCGGTCGATGTCTTGTTTTTCTTCCAAATTTCAGTCGAGAAGAGAAGAAAGAAGAGAGAAGACGAGAAGAGAGAAGACGAGAAAAGAAGAAGAGAGAACGGCAGAAGAGAGAAGACGAGAAAAAAAAGAAGGGAGAAAGGCAATGGGTTAGGGTATTGAATAGATTTAATATTAATAAGGGTGGTTTGAGAATTATTAAATAATATTTGGGTAGGATATTAGGTAAGGGGGTATTCTCTAATTATTTTTGGGAGGGGGTGTTTTCTTAATTCATTTTCCTAGATGAGGGGGTTCTTGCTAATTATCCCAAAAATAAAATTATTTTTGAATGGAAATTACAAAAGGTTTTTAGGCACCTATTTGATCAAATATGTGTGACAATATGAAGAGGTGTGGCCACACCTCTTCACTTGTTTAATTTCCTAAGGGTTGTGTTCATTAATCACAAGTCACAACCATTGGAAACTTATAAATAGAAACTCCACATGTTTGATTTAATAACAACATAAAAAATCAATTCAATTCTATAATTTTGTTCTATGGAATTCTTCTTTCTTTAGCGCGGAAATATTCTTCGTAGAATATTTTCTTCCGTATTCGATTCGAGAGTTTGAGACACAAAGTAACGTTCGTTGTACTCGGGATTTTGAGTGCCCTATGCCGAGCTAGCCGTTGTATCTTGGGAGACCGTTGCCAAATAAGCGTAAGCACCGTAGCGGGGCAATATTGTCTTAAGGAAAGAGTTTTTCTCGCCTCGGCTAATCTTTTCGTAGTTTCACTAATTTGTTCGACCATTTTACTAAATTCACTACCCGTTTTATATACCGGAACAACAATCTTAAGACAATATCTTTGTGAGATTTAGTAAATTGTGTTTTCTACACACGTTGGTAAACGGGATGGAGAAGAAGATAGTCTGCTAAAAATCAAGAAGTTACAAAATCAAATAGGAGGAAAAAGTTCATTTTCGGACAGAACATGAAGTCCACGTTCTTTCGCATTTTCGAAGATGTTAAAGTCCGAATATGGAAAATTAACATTTCACAGAAGCTGTTAAACGTTCAATTTTTTTTTCTAACCGGCGCCTCCCTTACCAACCCCCAAAACAAAACAGGTGGAAATCATCCGATACAAGTCGTTTGGGCCCTTCCTCCTCCTCTACCGCCATCGTTTGCCGAAGACGACATGTGCACCCGCGTCAAGAGCAGCAACCACACTATTGAATCCCATTCGGGCTATGGAAGAAGTCCGTAAGCCTTTTTTATTAGTTAGACTTAGTGAACCTGGGTAAGACCTGCCTCACTAATAGGATTTTTATTGGTGAATTACTGAGTGATTTTTGTTTATTGATAAGTTTTAGTGAATTTTTGTAATAGAATTTATTATTTAATCCTAACAGCAGCAGAAAACCATAACAATTATAAAGACTACAAAAACCAGAATCATTGCAAAAAGTAGGAAACAAATAACACAAATAATAGAAAAATGAACCACGGCGAATCACACATATTCGTAGGAAAATGAAGCTCCGGCGGCGATTGAGGTTCCCGGCTCAATCTCTGTTTCCCATTAGTCCTCGTCCAAGACCCACCAGTAGCAGCCACACGCCCACCGGAACCAGCCGAATAACCCAAAGCACTCTCTGATCTCGAAACCCGAAAAAAACCAGAGAAACACCAACTCACAAAGAACCAAGAGTTTGAATAAATCAAATGCACACAACACTCAACCCAACACCCAAACACTCACAAAGAGTCGAATCAGTCACGAAGAAGAGATTTTGGAACAAGGTGAAAAGCATGTTGAGTTTTCTTGGTTCATTTCTCTCACGAAGAAGAGGTCTATTTAATAGCGAGCTTATTGAAAATACTACCCCTGTGTTATCTCGAATTGGCAAATACCCCCTTGTGAAAAAAAAAACTCACCAACACCCCCTTGTGTTAACATTTTTGAAGCACACTGCACCCTTTGTGATTTTAGGCTTTGACTGAAGGTAAAGTGACAAAAATGCCCTTATGATTTTTTCAGCAATTAATAAAATATAGTATTATAATTTTATAGATATTATATAGTTTTTTATTTTGTAAATACTAAAAATAAAAAATATATTTAAACGAGAATAAAATATATATTATAACATTAAAAGTTTTAATGTGTTTTCTATTTTTTTTTTAGTTTTACATTATATATTAAATAATGAAAAGAAAAGAAAAAACAAAAAAAAAAACGTTCTTCTTCCCCACCCTCCCACCCAATTCTCAGCACTCATCCACCATATCTCCACCGGGTTGCCGCTTCGGCTCCGCCGCAGCTCACCACCATCTCACCTCTCCTTCACCAACACCACCATCTTCTCTAGATCCGCCGCCCACCAATAAATTTTAATTTATTGAAACTTTAGTTTCCACCAACAAATTACTTTACATGAGCCTCAAACCTTCCCCCAATCTCTTATTTTGACGGCGGTGGTGGCGATAAGAAAGAGCAAGAGAAGAGAAAAGAACCAAAAGACGCAATTTTGACCTAGCAAGTTCGGCCGTTGTCAAAGTCGTCGCTGTTGAGAGAAATTGCTTGGAGATTCTAGATACCCATTGCTGTAATTGGGGCTTAATTAGCCTCGGGTTGTACGGATTCGGGTCAATGGGAATTGTAGAATATGGGGTGGTTTTGCTGAACTTTTCTTCTCTTGTTAAGGTTGGGGTTTGGGGGTGGGGAACGGGGGAAGAAAACAATGTTCTGTCTTCTTCTTTTTTTTTTTTTGTTTTTTTTATAATATTTTTCTGCATTAATTATATTTTTCAATTCTTGAAATTACAATTTGGTCCTATAAATTTAGGTTATTCATAATTTAGCCAACAAGATTATTTTTTATTTTATAAAGGGGTATTTATGACATTTCACCCTAAAAATACCATTAAAAATCGCACAACCCGCGAGTGAGTGACACGATTTGCGTCCAGGGGTGTCAATGCATTGACTTTGTTAACACAGGGGGGTGTTGGTGAGTTTTTTTTTCACAGGGGGTTATCTGGCAATTAGAGATAACACAGGGGTGGTATTTGCAATTAGCTCATTTAATAGCCTCCAAGAACTGATTTCAGCGAAAACAAAGGAGTCGAGATGTTGGTGTCACAAATTTCCGGCGATGAAATCAGGCTAGAACAGAGGACGAAAAAAGCAGAGGCGGAGATCAGTTTTTGGTAGGGAGAGAAATTTAAAGCAGAGGCGGAGATCAGTTTTTGGTAGGGAGAGAAATTTATTCACGTTATGACTTCTTCAGTGGGTCAAGACCAGTTCTCCATGTGGGCTTTTCAAGTGTAGGCTCGCTCCAAGATGGGCTGGTTGCATGCTGGTATTGGGCCAAAGATGAACAAAAAACATTTGGGCCGAAATCCCAATATATTTCCGCGTCCAAGTTATCTCATAAGAGGTTTTAGCATCCGGCTCCCCTGTGTAATGTCTAATGGCTGCAAAAGCCCCTGTGTTAAAACAATTAGCACATACCCTCTTGTGTTACATAGTCAACGACATTAAGGCCCCTATGAACTGGACGTGTGATACACTCGCAAAATATGCGACTGGGGTTTGGTTTTTTTTTTACTTGAAAAGACTCAAATACCCTTTACATTATAAATTTCAAAAATAAGACCCAAATATTTTTTTTATTTTTTTTCAATTTAGTCCCTTGAAGTTTCAGAAAAGCCCTCTTCTTCCTTAAGTCAGGAGTTGATTTGCAATTTCCCAAAAGTACATTGAACATAGCTGACTGCCGCTCTCCTTCCGGCGAACACTCTCTCCGGCCTCACCTCCCTCCATATCCTCAGCCGTTTCGCCCCACCACTCCAACGATTTCTCTAACGAAATTCGGTTCAATTTGGAGCTAAGATTCAAGCTCATTATTATTCCTGGGCAAAACCCATCAACAACCCACATGAAAATCCAAGAAAATATATGCCCCCATCGAAAACCATCGAAAACAGAGCTTTTAGAGAAAAAAATCCACGAAAAAAACTATTTTTTGCAGTTTTTGGCGTCTTCTCTGGCTTCTCCCGATAGTAACCCACCATTATGCAAGCTACCTGATGCTTCCGGATCCAAACCTCCCCGCTGTTTTTCTGCTTTTTATTGTCTTCTCCGACGATGGCGGCGATTAGGGCTTTGGCGGTGGTGGCGATTAGAGTTTTAGCTGGAGTTCAGTAATTTTTCTACGCTTGCTAAGATTCAAGAATTTTCAAGAGAAGAATCGGCTGGTGTGGAATTGGCAAGAAGAAGTTAGCGGTGGAGGGGACGAGAAGAGCGGAGGAGACGGGTGGTGGAAGGAAGGAGCGCCGGCGGCGGCGACGTAAAGATGTGATTGTCGGAGGTGGTGTTGAGAGTTTGGTGGTGGTGGTGATTTCAATGAGAAAGAAGAATTTTGGGGAAGACATGTTCTTTCTCTCTGTTTGGAGGCGGCGACTTGAACGAGGTAATTGCCGGTGGCCATTGCAATTTCAGTGGAGAAAGAAGAATTTTGGGGAAGACGCAATTTTTTCTTTTTTCTTTTCTTTTTTCGTTGTTTTTTGTCCATAAAAAATGTGTTTTTATTCCTTTATTTAATTTTAAAAAAAATTGCAATTTGATCCAGAGTTTTGGATTAATTATATTTAAATCCAATTCGATTTTATGTTCGCTTAATTTACAACTCAGTCCCCTAATTTAAGTTTAAGAGGTTTAGTAAAACTAGTATTCACCCGTGCGATGCACGGGGCGGCATATTTTTGGGGCGACGTATTTTCAACTGGAAATACATGTCTGTGAAACTGATAAATTAAAGTACAAAACGCCATCGACCAACAATATTAAAAATATGTTATAAGTATCATGTTCTTCATAGTTACAATATAAGAATAATATTAAATATTAGAATATCGACAAACATAAATCTTAAAGATAATAGGATTTGCACTAAGCATCCTAGGGACATGACTGAAAATAACATTGCACGGGGGAAAACATATTGGAAAGATAGACCTGCCAAAGAGTAAGGTGTTAAAAAAAATAAAAACCAAGACATGTTACATGAAGAACACATAAATATGAAAATATTTTCAGCCTTCAAATTCGATGAAATACTTCCTTGTAGACGTCATTTCTAGTAACATCGGTGAGTTCGTCCGAATCCCACTTGATGAATATCTTAATGCCACCTCTGCTCTTAACTTTGGACAGTGCAACATATAGTTGACCATGGCTGAAGACGGGCCGAGGAAGATACAAACCAACATGAGAAAGAGTTTGGGATTGGCTTTTGTTGATCGTCATTGCAAAAGAAACAATCAACGGAAACTGTCTTCTCTGAAATTTAATTGACAGTCCGGAGTTAGATGGTATTCAAGTCATCCGAGGAATGAACACAATGTCACCGATATTTTTACCGGAAATAAGTTTACAATGTAGAACGTGAATGACGATTATAATAATTTGAAGTCTGGTCCCGTTGCATAATTTTCTGCTTGATCGATATTTCTTATTAGCATAACTGGTGCACGACCTTGGACTTGAATTCATGAGAAGGAACCCCCGAGCATCTTATTGTGTTGAGAAATTCAGTCGAATAGATTTTTGCATTATCCTCCGTTGTTTGCTCGTCCCTACACATACTATCTGAGCTCAGGTACACCTTCTCCTCACTTAGAAGAAGAGACATTAAGTGATCGTTCACAGACTTGACGCATTCATTAGTTGGGGCAAGAATTGTCCTCCCTTGAAAATAATCTGGATCATACATGCTACTCAACAAATCGGGATAGACGAAGTTCAGTAGGTCTCTGAATGGATCTTCTGAATCACCAATCAACATGTCCTCGGGAATCTCTAGCGAAGCTTCATCATCATTTTGTTCCCTAACATCCCCACTTTAGTATCCAGTCCCCAAATTCTATTACCTCGTCCACATTAGATGGAGAAGAACATGACTGCAATCTCATGTTCTTAGTCAACTTCATGACACGACATAAATGCCACAAGGGAGAGGAGTTTACTGTAGCATGTACTATGTCCTGCCTTGATGCTTTGAGTACAACTGGTAAAATTTGCCTAAAATCTCCTCCAAGAACAACCATCTTACCTCCAAACGGTTTGTCTACCTGTAATATTGACTTCATTGTCTTGTCAAGCGCTTCAAAACAGTTCATATGCATCATAGGAGCCTCGTTACACATAATAAGCTTAGCCCTAATTATCAACTCCACCTCTCGACTTTGTTGCGTTATGCTGCAGGTGGAAGGTTCGTGTACATTTATGGGAAGTCCAAATCGAGAATGAGTTGTTCTTCCACCGAGGAGTAATAGCGATGCTATACCACTCGATGCAACATTAATTACAATCTCTCCCTTGGAACGGACTGCAGCCGAAAGAGTTTTTCAGAAAAATGTCTTTCCCGTTCCACCATGATCATATAGAAAGAACATTCCACCACGGTCATTGGATACAACATCTATGAATACATCACAAACCTTTGTTTGCTCGTCTGTAGTTGGGGCAAGACACCATTGAAGTTCTTTACCCAATTCAAACCGTCGTAATCCAGTTCATCTAAGACCAATATGTTTATTGTGTCCTCCACCGCGAATTCGATTGGAAATGGCATGGGCGCGTAATTACGTAGACTTTTACCATTACTTTGCAATATTTTCTCTATTTTAGTGAGAGTATAATTCATCAAGCTTTCATCCGATATAGATAAATCTGCACAAAAATTTGATGCATTATATGCATTTAGTTCAAAACTTAAAGAGACTATTAAAAAAACGAGTAACATTTAAAATCTAATTGAATAATATTCTATACAAATTGCCATACCTGAATTATTATGAAGCCGATGTTGTTTGTAAGCAATACCCTCCGCCAAACCCGACCAACAACTTTGCCAAACATGTTCGGGCCGGCTTAAGCTATTGGAAAGCAGCATAACCACAAATAACCCCCTTATATAATCACCAGATGCCCAAACATTCACTTGTCTTATCGCATCTATGTATTCTTTGTCGTCGTCTAACAAACCCAACACATAACACACATCCCTGAACGTAGGGTAGACGTAGTCAGCAACTTTTCTGATGTCCTCGTAACACGTGCAACCCTCTGAATGTTAAGTAGCAACCTACGGTAATAGTCTTCCCCATTTGCAGGGGCAACATTTGCAATCCTACCAATAGAAAATCATTTTTTTCTTGGCGCCCAAGTGCAAGAATTCTCCTTATACACAAGCTGCTGTGGAAAATATCCGTACCTCAAGTCCCTGGCATGTGGATAACTCTTGTTCGCCTCAAACCACGCTAAGAACATCGTTTGCTTGGTAGATGGCCTATCCATAACACTTTGTAATGACTTGTTTTCATTCAAGACAAGCGCCTGATGATATGGGAGATAAAAGCTTAGCCTAATTACAGATGGGTCTCTGTAATGAATATCAAAATTAAACAACCTCCACATTGCCTCACATGCCGAAATATATCTGCAGTCATAGTACATCTTTATCTCGTGACGAATCTCAGCACTGCCATCTGTATTGCGTCTTTCGTAAAATGCCACCGTAACTCGATCATGACACTTATTGACGTATTTAAACAGGTATTTGATTGACATGTTTTGATTGCATAGCTCTATATTAATGTGAGATCTGTATTTACTCAATAATGCCCAATTGTAGGAAACTACAAACCGATTGTCAAGAGTAGTCTTCTTCTTCATTACCGTTTTTCCATCTTCCCTTCTCCTGTACACAGTATAACCATCTGCATCTGACTCAGTTCGCTCCACGAATGGCTTTGGAAATCGCTTCGTGCAAACTAATCCTTCATACAGGGAGATTTCAAATTCGCCTGACTGCACGGTCCATGTATCATATACTTCTCCACCAACTGGTACATCTTTCTGTCGGTTTCTTCGTCAGGAATTTCAACATATATAATCTTGTCAATTTCTTCTGGGGTCTTGGGCTTGTCATCATTATGCAACCACAACAAAATATGTGCATGCGGTAGACCTCGTTTCTGAAATTCAATAGTGCACACATCTGGAGAGGAACTGTAAACAAATGATATTTAACAATATGCATTAATTCAGTTAATGAATAAATAAATATTAAAACTCACACATGATCCATATTTCTAATTATTATGAATGTAGTAAATGTATAATTATAAATTGAGATCTAATTAAATACTTACATGCTCTAATACGTTCGAATATACGCCATTTCTTAATTTATGTCATCATACTATCGAGCTTCATCTTGAACACACGACATAGAATTTTTGGCTGATCCCCCGGCCTAAGATTTGTAGCTTTCAACACCCTTTGTATTTCAGGCCATTGAGGATTGCATGTGAAGGTGATGAAGAGAGTTGGAAATCCTATAATGTGAAAATAAACAATAGTTAGTTAAATATAGTTATAATCAGATTTGATAAATGGTTCCTATTTGTATTTTTTTGAAAATGTACGAATAAATAATGTAGCACATACATAGTTATTACCTCATTTGTGTCACTCAATTCGTCCATTTTTTTTCTAACAGTCTTACGTATGAAATCATCTTCCATCGAGTAAGAAGACTGCGACGACATCTGACTTATCACTTGACCACTATTTGGTTTACTACGAATGAAACTAAAAGAAAAACTACATGCTAATAAATCGTAATGAACGAAATAAATGTAAAACAAAGTAATTAATTTATTTAAAGATAAAATTATAACCTCGATTTGAATTCGTTAATTGCAGGAATATCCTCATTCATAAGCACACGCGATGAATGCCAATGGTTGGATACCTGGACTTCCCCTAAGAAAACATAAGAATAGTCATGAAATGTAATAAATGTCCTTCACATTCATTAAACCAAATACATAAGAGAAATATTGAACAAATTAATACCATTCTTAATCTTAGTCGTTGAAAATTGTGTTACAACAATATACGGCCCTACACTAATATCATGAATTCGTTGAAGTATGTAGTCAGCAAACTTTCCCCCCCAGCAAACAATCACTTGCATGTCAAAGAAAACGATGATGGATATGAAAAAAACATGTAAAACATTTAAAATCTAAAAAATATATTTCAGTGAGTTTCAAATTACTCAATATCTTCAAGTTCAAATGGAATGTTCTGTTTGGTTCCATCGGCTAGGTGAGCCAATGAACCTATCGACAAAAGCGAACCAATAATATATGTAATCAATATTAAAACATTGTAAGAAAACACTTTATAAATAAATTCTAAATAGAAAGAAAAAGAAATCATATAAATAACTAATACCTATCGTATACTCATTATTGTTCGACGCTTGCTGGAAGATGTGAACTTAAATGAATACATTGGAATGGATGAAACATCAAATTCTCTCACCGTAGATGTATTTTCAAAAGTGACATAATAGTCATTCAATGCATGCTTGTAGGTCTTAACACTAAAAAAAGCGGATATGTTTGACATTACATAACATCTGTTCTCTCTGATCTTTGATTTATATCTGTATAACAATGTATACTTAATGGAAGCTTCCACTGTGAAAATATGGTTTGCTAACAAATCAAATTTGACGTGTAAAAATAAAATTATCACATGTTCATCAATGAAGATCATCTCCATGTCTTGAAGATCTTTTAAAATAATTTGGTTGTTTCCAAATTCGCAAAACACGGATTTTGAGATTCCATGATTTTTTTTCGCCTTCCAAGTTTCTAATGAGATCTATTTACCTTGACATCTATAAATTTTTAATACGCGTAATCAAAAGTTTGTTAGTTAGTTAAGTCGCATTATAAAAGATGAATATACTATTACAAATCTTGAACTATATATGTTACCTAATATGAATTAAGTTACAATATATTATCTATATGAAAAAGTACATTAATTCCTATACTCGAATATTGTAAAAGAAAAAAAAAATTAAACAATTATTCTCAAATACTATTATACTCACGATTCAGACAAAGAGAACGATGGCCGGATGATGAAGTTTCGAGAGAATAATATTGTCCTGCAGTTTAGACTAACACTGAAATGAACCGTGTATATACAAGATGGTGAGTTTTAATAGTTCCTAAATTATACTAAATGAAATACAATTATAGTTCCTAAATTATAGTAAATGGAATACAATTGTAGTTAATAGTTCCTAAATTATAGTAAATTATAGTTAATAAATATTCATATTCCATATTATGAAATACAATTAAGCAATTTTCTATAAATACTTGCACCAAAAGGCGAAATCCCTCGCCCCCAGGGCCCCCATCCCTTGGCCCGACAAGGATTGATGGAAGAATGTAAATCATGGTAACTCAAGGGCCCGTTAAGGTAGCGGACCCGGACCTGGTGCCCATAAGGAACCAACCCTCATTGGAGTTGAAATTCCCACACTGCGGCTGTCAGGATTCTGTTGGGGGTAGTTTTATTATTATTTTAATAAATTGTGTTGTGCAAAAAATAATTAACAATCATCATCATGGGCATAGTCCATATTTAAATAAGTATTATCGGTTTCTTTACAATAATTGCAACTATGGGTGGGTGGGGGTTGTTTTTGCATTAGTATAAAATGGTTGTGTAAAAAAATTAATTACAAATTATTGTTGTGGATATATATATATATATATATATATCCACAACAATAATTTGTAATTAATTTTTTTACACAACAATTTTATACTAATGCAAAAACAACCCCCACCCACCCATAGTTGCAATAATATATATATTTTATTGATTTAACATTAGCAATAATTTTATTTTATATTTTGGAAACATGTTGGAAGAAAAATTAATTTACGAAATTTTGTCTTGCAACAAATATTCATATTCCATGTAATGAAATACAGTTAACAAATTTCTATAAACAATTTGCACAAATGTCGATTTAAATAGATTTATATTCTTAATTAGAATTAATTCTAGATCCCATACATAATTCTAAAATTTTACATCATTATTAATTAATATTAAAGAAACAACATATATATTGTGCGAAAATACATATAAACTAAATATCCATACATACAATACGAAAATATATATATCCGATATATAAAATATCCATATGTATTTTATATATGGTTAATAAATTTTACATATATTATATGGAAACAATATATAATTTTGTACATTATTGTACATGTGAAAATTTGTATATATCCGATTTGCTTATTGTACATTATTACAATAACAATTAAATATAATTATGTACAGGATTTTACAATTTTACATTTAATTGTTGCATAGATTATGGGGTTTTTATTAAAACAATAAAGATAGTAAATACATAGTTTTTAAAGATAAATATTAACATTATATGGGCTTAGATGCATATAACATTAGTTTCGCAAATTATAAAAGCAATACACATCTATGTATCGGATATATAACATCTATGTAAAGATTAGTTATTTAGATATTTTTCAAATTTCCTTTTTTGGCCCAATTTTGTGGCTCTTTTGTAATATATTATAATAGTTTTTCCCTTCCATACATTTATTCGGTTTATCTTATGGGTACTTGTTTCCGTATGGATGCGCACAATTACGTTAATGGAATACAATGTTCTTTCCACGTGGCTAGTATATGCATTCGATTTATATGAATACATATGTTTGTTTAATGTATAAATGTTAGATAACATAATAAAAAAAATCAAAATTATTTGAAAGTCGATACAACTCATATTATTAATAAAGTTTTAAGGAGTGACAAAGACATATCATAACATTTAAAAGGCTGGGCCAAGCCAGACCTCAAGTACATCATCCCATTGGCTAAAATAAAAAGAGTACTTGTTGCCGCAAACCATGTTATTTGCATAACAAAATTGTGTCCAACCCTTAGTCAACAGCACATACATTTTTCCATATTTTTTGTCGCGAACACACAACAACTTGAAAATGATTGCCTTCATCGTAGCGAAGGTTGATAGTAGACAATCCTATCAACCGAGAAGCTTCAACAAAAGCATTACTCAAATGCGGCAAATAGAATTGAATGAAGAAATCAATTACAAAATAAAGCAATAAAGTAAAAATTATACTACAAAAGAGACTATAATGAAATATATATACCATTGCATGTAGGTGATACCAATGCAATTCTTTCTCAAAAATCATCTCCATATCTCCGAAACAGAAAAAATGTATGTGGACAAGTTGAAGAAGGTGAATGTGTTGAATGGTAATTTATAGGAGAGTTAAGGAATGTAATAAAGGTAACAAGTAAAGTAATTAATTTAAATTAATATAATTTCCGGATACATCTAAATTAATTTAAATATAATAATATGTGAAAATTATAAAAATTGCATTTAAGTCCTATGTTTTTTTATTCAAAATATTGTCTAAAAAAGGAAACCGATTAACCAATAAAAAGACACTATTTTGATATGTAGGAGAGATAAATTTTGAAAACCAATACTGTGAAATTATTTCATTAATAATATGGGTGATTATGGTAAGTGGGGTTTTTTTTTGCAATTAATACAATATTGTGCAAAAAAAATCCTCAATTGAGAAATAAAAAAAAAATTGCATTTAAGTCCTTAGATTTTTTTAATCAAAATATTGTTTATAAAAAGGAAACTCATTAACCAATACTGTGAAATTCTATTTTGACATGTAGGAGAGATAAAATTTGAAAACCAGTACTGTGAAATTATTTTATTAATAATATGGGTGATTATTGTAAGTGGGGTTTTTTGCAATTAATATACATATTGTACATAAAATTTACTCAATTGGGAAATTATAAATATTGCATATAGCTCCAACGTTTTTTTAATCAAAATAATGTTTGTGAAAAGAAAACTCATTAACCAATAAAAAGACAATATTTTGACATGTAGGAGAGATAAAATTTGAAAAAATAATATGAAATTATTTCATTAATAATATGGGTGGTTCTTGTAAGTGGGGTTGTTTTGCAATTAATATAAATATTGTGCATAAAATATCATTAACCAAAAAAAGAATTATGTGCATTTATGTTTTGACGTATTTATTATCAAACAATTGATTAAAAAAGGAAACTCTTTAACCAATAAAAGACAATATTTTGACTTGTAGGAGAGATAAATTTTGAAAACTAATAATGTGAAATCAATTAATTAATTATATAGGTGATTATGGTAAGTGGGGTTTTTTGAAATTATTTACACAATCTGGACTCAATCTCCTCATTTGGAAAAATTTGATTGTGTATCTTAGTTTCATATATAATATAGATGCAGATAAAAAGAGTACTTGTTGTCGCACGCTATGTTGTTTGATCTACAAAACTCTCTCCAACTCTCGGTCAATTGAAACCTTATTTCCCCATGTATTTTTCGCGAACATATATAACAACTTGAACATGAGTTCTACACTCATAGCAAAGGTTGATACAATCCCGTAGCTTCAATGAAAGAATTACTCAAATGTTGCAAATACAATTGAATAAAGAAATCAAATACAAAATAAATCAATAACTTAAACATATAGTATAAAAAAGGCTAAGATGTTTCAACAATTGTAGGTATGTGATGCCAATGCAATTCTTTTTGAAACATGATCTTCGCCATATCTCTGAAACACTAATAATAACGAATGAAACGATAATCGATAAATCGAAAGAATTACGGCAAAAGATTACGAAACAATAAGTCAATACTCAATACGAAATTAAATTGAATAATTCGAATTAGATTAAATTGCAATAGAAAAAAAAAATTGTGTGAGAAAGATGAAGATGGTGAATGTGTTGAATGGTGAATTTATAGCTGGTTCAGTAATGTAATAAAGGAAATAAATAAAGTACAGTAGAACCTCGATAAATTAATACCCGATAAATTAATAACCTCGCTTAAATAATAAATTTTCCCGGTCCCAACTCGGGAACAACGTACTAAATTAATAATTCGCTAAATTTATAAGATACACATTTGAAAATTTTAAGAAGCCCCATATAATATATAAATTAATAATGCATAAAAATAATTTTTAAATTACATGGAACAATACATATTTTATAGATCTATGAAGGCTTAATACAATATAATTTAATTCTTGTTTGTTTCTTGTTGAAGTTCCCATTTCCATCAATCTCGTCCCTCACTTTTCTTAACATAGTTAGAACATTCGGTACGGTTTTCTCATACTTCAACATAAATCGTTCTATACCATTGTTGCTTTAAAAGCCTCCGTTTGTGAAACGGGCTTACATTGCATTAAACTAATGGTACAATGAATAATATACATGTAATTTTTAAAAAAATGTATTTATTGAAAATAATAATAAAATTAATTTCATAAATTAATAAGTTATTAATTAATATATAAATTATTAATTATTAATTTATCGATAAGTTAATATTTCGCTAAATTCATAAAATTTTGATGGTCCCAACTGTATTAATTTATAGAGGTTTAACTGTAATTAATGTAGAGCTAATACTCTTTTAGAAATTAATTAATCAATATTCAAACATAATACCAATGATGAGTACTAACATGTATAATTGGTCGACAGTCAATATATTCAAAATTTGAAAACTAATTAGTTAATAAATTCAAATTTTATGAAATTTCTAATTACCACTATAATTGCATCTTTACCTCCATATTTACAATTACCTATCATATTTATATTCATCAAATAATCATTTCCAAATTGATCTTACAGTTATCATAATAGATGATTTCATTACCATGTATGAATTATTAAATACTATTTTAATTTATCTATATTAATATATAGTTAATAGGTTGGTAAATATTTGCCATAAAATAACGATATGCAAAATAACTATTAAAAATAGATTAATAATTAAAATATTTATTAAGAAAACATAATATTAGATATGCGAATAAGATGTAATAAATTAAATATAAATATGTAATCAACCAATTAAAATGCACGATTTGTCCATGTGTGCAATTAACATTAAAAGTTGAAAACAATCATCCAATTTAAAATGCATAATTTGTCCACGTATGAAATTTGGATTTTATTATTTTTTTTGTATATATGGATAGTTTGCCAAATGGTATAAATCAACCAACTAAATGCACAAATTGGCCATGTGTGCAATTCAAATTAGGTAACCATGTTTTTTGTTTTAATAAATAGATAATTAGGTGGTTGTTTATGGAAGTTGGGGTTTTTTTTTTTTTTTTTTGAAAATAATGAAACAATGTGGACTCAATGTCCTCAATTTAAAAAATTTGATTGTGTATCTTAGTTTTATAATTTACTCAATTGTGAAATTAAAAATTTGCTCAATTGTGAAATTAAAAAAAATTGCATTTAAGTCCTACGTTTTTTAATCAAAATATTGTTTATAAAAATAGAAACACATTAACCAATCAAAAGACACTATTTTGACATGTATGGGAGATGCAATTTGAAAAACCAATAACGTGAAATTAATTAATTAATAATATAGATGATTATGATAATTGGGGTTTCTTGGCAATTAATATAATATTGTGTATAAAATTTGATTAACCCAAATTAAGTGGAATGTCCATTTATATATTCATGTTTTTAATACGAAGCAATGGATTGAAAAAGGAAACTCAATAACCAATAAAAAAGACACTATTTTGACATGTAGGAGAGATAAAATTTAAAAAACCAATCATGTGAAATTAATTCATTAATAATATGGATATGGTAAGTGGGGTTATTTTGAAATTTATAAAATAATGTGGACTCAATATCCTCAAGTGGATAACTTTTATAGTGTATCTTAGTTTTATATATAATAAAGATTCCATTTGGCCTCTTTTATATATTAATTCAAATTTTATGTTATTAATTGAAGGTTAGTATAGTCACTTCCGTTTAGTCAACATATTTATAATTTCCACTAGGGGTAGTGAACTAAATAAAATGCAACATATGGGCTTAATTGCTTTGTTTTAACATGTTTTTTTTTAGCCATTACAACTTACATAGGGGTCTGTGCAAATAACTATTTTCCCTCTATCTCATAAAATATCACGAATACCCTTTAAATTTGCAATCCACAGCCTTCCATTATATTCGCTTAGTCCTCATATGTTCTAAGTTCTCTTTTTTTTTTTTTGGAAATGAAACCAATTTCCATTAAATGCTAAAACAATATTTTGATAATCGTCCAATTTGAACA
Source organism: Erythranthe guttata (assembly GCF_000504015.1). The sequence continues at coordinate 915,842 of NW_012194882.1, read as the reverse complement.
AATTTCCGGACATATTGTGTTGAATAAAATGTAGCACATTTTTTATTATTTCACCGAACACAGCAATACCAAAAAAAAAAATTCAATTTATTTCTACGTAAGCACCTAAGGTGAAGAGGATGGGATTTTGCGGTAAATATTCTACTGGAAAATGGTGGGGCTTTTGTGAATATTCTAATTAGTTTGGTCGTGGACAATTTATGAATTTGTACATAATATAGGTGAAAGAGAAAACATGGGTAAAATCGAAAATATATTTAATTTAGTGGTGAAATAAGATATTGATGATGCTAAAGTTAGATCACCTTAGATAGTTGAAGTAGGATGAACTGGAAGAGCAGAGTGGATCACTGGCTCACGAGCTTGATGGCCTTGAGATACCTACAATCACAGAACACGTAAACTAGGCCGGGGGTTGATCCGGCGGAAACCCCTCCGACGCTCAAGTCAGACGTGCTGATAGTATAAAATGGTCCAGAGAATACATGTTGTAGTATTGCTCAATTAATAGGACGTGCCTTAAAGAATGAGTTCAAACCTTTATTTATAGCTTAGTTGAGATTGTCGGGCCCAAACCTTACTTGAAGGTGATTGGACCTCGGTGATAATGGTCTTTGTTATTGGGCTCGTGGCCCAGTAGGTAAACAATTTGTAGGCCCATTGGGTTGGCCCAATTATGCATATCATTAAGCGCCCCACTCTCGATTCGATGTGGGGGCCATGTTGAAATGGGTGTCAGATCGTGTTGAGAGTAAAAATTGTAGAAGTCGATCGTTGGCGTATGGCCTAATGGTGTGCGAAAACGCATTGGAGCGTGTGTCGGAGGGGCGTGAAGGCGCGTTGGCGCGTAGCGCAACCAAGTTGTCGTAATGTAAGTTACTTGAGTCGTCGGTGTTGTTCCGCGACGATGTAGTAGCTCGGATCAAGTTATCTCCTCGTGGGAGTTTTCTCGTCGCGGGGTAATAGAATTGATCGAGTTATCTCCTCGTGGGAGTTGTCTCGCGATAATGTAGTAGCACAGAGCGAGTATTCTCCTCGTGGGAGTTGTTATTTATCGACATTGTCAATGTTGTGACGCGTTGCTTGTATGTGTTTACATATAGCCTTGTGCGTGATGTACTTGAGGAGAGGATCAGGCTCTCAAGATTTTTTACGGGGATCGTGCCCCTTGTTAGACCTCGTAGGTCGTAAGTTTGTTTTGACCGTGGCCACGTTTTAATGAATGACCCACCGAAAACAAGTAGATAAATTTGAGTAATCAAGCTGGCCAGGCTATATAGATTCCCATAATATCTCTAAGTGTTTCTAGGGTTGTAATCGTGCTAACTTGAGCTTGCGATTATATAGTGAATTTCGGGCGAGTTGTCTCCTCATGGGAGTTGTCTCGCAGCCAAGTTGTAGGAGCATTGGATGACGCGCTACTAAGGAGCGTGCGGATTGAGGTCGTTCTGAGCGATTTGTCTCCTCGTGGGAGTTGTCTCCCAGCGAGTCTTATTATCGAGCGAGGTGGCTGCACGTGGGAGTTGCCTTGCAACGGATTTGTAGTGCCGAGCGAGTTGGCTCCTCGTGGGAGTTATCTCGCTGTGGTATTGAAGATCCGAGGGAGTTGGCTCCTCGTGGGATTTTCCTCGCAACGGGTTTGTAGGATCGAGCGAGTTGGCTCCTCGTGGGAGTTGTCTCGCTGCGGGTTGTGGTACCGAGCGAGTTGGCTCCTCGTGGGAGTTGTCTCGCTGCGGGTTCGTAGTTCCGAGCGAGTTGGCTCCTCGTGGGAGTTGTCTCGCTGCGGGTTGTAGGACGGAGCGAGTGATCTCCTCGTGGGAGTTATCTCGCTGTGGTTTCTTAGATCCGAGGGAGTTGGCTCCTCGTGGGAGTTGCCTCGCAACGGGTTATATGACCGAGCGAGTTATCTCCTCGTGGGAGTTGTCTCACTACGGGTTGTAGTTCCGAGTGAGTTGGCTTCCTGTGGGAGTTGTCTCACTGCGAGTTGGCAGTACCGAGCGAGTTGTCTCCTCGTGGGAGTTGTCTCGCTGTGGTATTGTAGATCCGAGGGAGTTGGATCCTCGTGGGAGTTGCCTCGCAACGGGTTTGTAGGATCGAGCGAGTTGGCTCCTCGTGGGAGTTATCTCACTGCGGGTTGGCAGTACCGAGCGAGTTGTCTCCTCGTGGGAGTTGTCTCGTTGCGGGTTGGTAGTACCGAGCGAGTTATCTCCTCGTGGGAGTTATCTCGCAAATGGGTTGTAGGACCGAGCGAGTTGGCTCCTCGTGGGAGTTGTCTCGCTATGGGTTGTGTAGAACCGAGCGAGTTGTCTCCTCGTGGGAGTTGTCTCGCAAGCCCCCCACTCTCGATTCGATGTCGGAATCAAGTTGAAAAGAGTACCGGATCGTGTCGAGAATAGATCGTTGTGCCGTTAATTGTAGACGTGGCGTGGAGAAAAAAATATTTTTTTTGTATCCGTTTGAGACTGCGCGCGAATTGGCGAGATGTTGGAGAGCTCGCGCAATATGGTGAAGCGCGTTGGAATTCTCGTGCGATTTGGTGAAGCGAGTCAAAATCTACGCGCAATTTGGTGGAGAGTAGTAAAAGTTGCGCGCGATTTCATGGGAGCGCGCGGTCCAAGGTGGCCTTGGGAAGGCGCGCACGCGTGAACACGCGCTACTCTTTAAAAAAATATATATATATTTCTGCTGACGGGCGCGTGCTGTGCACGCGCACGCATCAGGCGCGTGTACGCTACACGCGCGCCTCTTTTTTTTTTTGGCTGACCCGCGCGTGAGTCGCGTGTTCGCCACGCGCGCCCCTTCTTTTTTTTTTTTTTTTTTTTTTTTTTTTTTTTTTTTTTTACACGCGCGCGCCCCGAGGAGAAGGTTGCACGCGGCTTGGCTTGGCTTACTTTTTGATTTCTTTTCTCTTTTTTTTTTCTTCATCTTTTTTTTCTTGTTTCTTTTTTCTTCTTGTTCTTCTTTTTCTTGTTTCTTTTTTCTTCATCTTCTTCTTGTTTTTTCTTCTTTTTTTTTTTTCTTCTTCTTTTTCTTCTTCCTTTTTTTTCTTCTTCTTTTTTCTTCTTCTTTTTTCTTCTTCTTGTTTCATCTTTTTTCTTCTTCTTGTTTCATCTTTTTTTTTTTTTTTCTTCTTCTTTTTCTTTTTAGGTGGTTGATGTTCACCCCTTTGGGGATGTTCTATTTTTTTGAGTATGGTGATTATACTCGTGTCTTGAGATGGGATGTGCACCCACTTGGGGTTGAAAGGTAAGGGTAATGCCAACCTTGGGATGGGATAGCCCTCTACTTTAGAATGAGGCGTTCGAGACCTATGGTCTGAGGTGGATGCGCACGGTTGTGCCATTGTTTCAGTGGCAACACGAGTTGAAACTTTCGCGGTCGTACGCTGAAGGTCCTTATCGGTTATCTGAACCGTTAGAGGAACAAGTAGAAGTTGATCTTGTTGAAGGTTCGGTGATCATATGCTGAAGGTCCTCTTCGGTTATCTTAACCGTTGGAGGGGGGGGGGGGGTGGAGGTAGGTTCCCATGGAGTCGATAACCCATGGCGAACGAAACTTTTTGGGGGCATTGTAAACCCCCAGGGAGTCGATAACCCTTGGCGAACGAAATATTTTGGGGGCAGATGTAAGCCCCCAGGGAGTCGATAACCCTTGGCGAGCGAAATGTTTTGGGGGCACTATAAACCCCCAGGGAGTCGATAACCCTTGGCGAGCGAAATGTTTTGGGGGCAGATGTAAGCCCCCAGGGAGTCAAAAATCCTTGGCGAGCGAAATATTTTGGGGGCACTGTAAACCCCCAGGGAGTCAATAACCCTTGGCGAGCGAAATGTTTTGGGGACACTGTAAACCCCCAGGGAGTCGATAACCCTTGGCGAGCGAAATGTTTTGGGGGCACTGTAAACCCCCAGGGAGTCGATAACCCTTGGCGAGCGAAATGTTTTGGGGGCACTGTAAACCCCCAGGGAGTCGATAACCCTTGCTGCATTGAATGGCCTCCTCGGTTCTCTGAACCGATCGAGGGGCGGGAAGAAGGGGATCCTGTTGAGGATCTAGTGGGACATCACGAGGAGGGTCTCGTGTGGATCCCGACCATGGGGAGGAGGAAGTGGCAAGTCAGAGCCTCCACGAGGTGGGAGGTTGTTAGCAGTGTCACACTCCCCTGAGCAGATGTCTCAAGGCCATCATGTGCGCTACGTGATTGTGTTTGCCTTCCCACAAACGGCGCCAAAATGATGATGCTAAAGTTAGATCACCTTAGATAGTTGAAGTAGGATGAGATAGAAGAGCATAGTGGATCACTGGCTCACGAGCTTGATGGCCTTGAGATACCTGCGATCACAGAACACGTAAACTAGGCCGGGGGTTGATCCGGCGGAAACCCCTCCGACGCTCAAGTCAGACGTGCTGATAGTATAAAATGGTCCAGAGAATACATGTTGTAGTATTGCTCAATTAATAGGACGTGCCTTAAAGAATGAGTTCAAACCTTTATTTATAGCTTAGTTGAGATTGTCGGGCCCAAACCTTACTTGAAGGTGATTGGACCTCGATGATAATGGTCTTTGATATTGGGCTCGTGGCCCAGTTGGTAAACAATTTGTAGGCCCATTGGGTTGGCCCAATTATGCATATCAAATATGTTAAGGGTGAAAATAGCACGTCTCCAAGATTATCTTAAATTATAAGGGGTCTTTACAAATAAGTCCATCAAGGGGCCTCGAAGATTATATAAGAAAATGTAAATTTTATTTTGCATTTGGGGCCCTAAGTATAGTAAACATAATTTTGGGGGCCCTAATTATAATACCATAATCACATGCCTAAGTTGCCTATAGACTAGAAATTTTAAGGCTGAGAAATAGCTTGATTCATATACCATAGTTTTTATGAGTTTTAATACTGACAAACAAATAGGTCAATTTTATAAGACATCGTTTGGTTGGGTAGATTTGCCATTATTAACGAAATAGTTGGGTTTTATTTCATGTTTGGTATCCCCAATAACTTTGCCGGGTCGACCTGCAAATATTATGTTATCATAGTTTATATTACCTTCTAGGCATGTTTTTCATTGAATCATCGGAGGTCCAATAATATAATTTGATTTCATTAGATTATTTAATTTTATGTTAGTTAATCTTATCTTGGCAACCAAACGAGGCCTAAGTAAATTAATTAACCGGGTATCCCATAATCACAAAGCAGCTAAAAGTCACCAAAACACTTGCTATAAAAAGCTTAGTTACTAGCAAAAACTTCCGTACTCGTTTCAATCATTGATTTCCCTTTTTTTTCTTTTCATTACATAACTGATAAAGGAAATACCAAAGTCGTCTCGGAGATAAATCAAAGAGGAAATAAATTTTATTAAATAAGGTAACTGATACTCGCACATTTACACATTCAACAAATCTTAATCAAATAACAATCTGCAAACGACAATTTCACGCACTAGAAATTCCCACGTAGTAGAAATCGCTATAGATTTTAAACATCCTCAAAAAAAGCAGAGCAGCAAATGTAATATATCTCCTTGCAAGAATCACAACATGCGAGCAGAAACCAAGGCCCTAACAGTCAACTTCAAATACTAATTGACAACTGAACGAGGTTTATTATTCTGAGATGCATAGTGCCAACTTAGATTGCCTAGAAAAATTGCCAGGAAAAAAAACCTTAACTTGCACAATGCATATAAGACCACTTCAAGATTTATACTAGTCACTTGATCTGCAGAAGAAGCAGGTTCCGCACGCATTATCTGACCAACTAAAAGCACAAACAATTCCAGTTGCAAAATAACAGAAAACCCGATAGAAATAACATCCTAACACTTTTACGACCGCTTTCAAAATCTAAGGCAAGAAACAAAACTCTGTGCATAAACAAAAGAACACCTTACATGAAGACACAAGGCGGGGTCTTATTGCAAGTCATGGTCTCATATTTTGTAGTGAAGTTCACGAGTCAAGTTAATATGATAAAAATGTCTCCTAGAATCGAGAAATTCATGATAGGGATTAACTGAAGACTGCCAAAGAAAAATAAAGTAAATACAAAATCACAGCTCCGGAAAAGCGAACCACCCAAGGATAAAAAGTTAATAACCAACAAGTAAAAGAAGAGTTCAAAATTCTCGACACATAGGAATGATATCAAAATTTATTTCCAAAGGCCAACAAAGGGTGATCTGATAGAGCAATGAAAACAGCTCTTTCATGATATAATTAATAATTAATCAAACCAGTCTAGACAGAAATAGGACAGAAATCACATACTTGCAGCAAAAAACAGATTGTCATCAACATTAAAAACACAGAAAGCAATTCAGACTAATATTTCGTATCAACACATTCATTACCAGAGACAGATTCATCTGCTGCATAAACAAGAAACGTAAACAGGGTCAATAGCCATTCACATGAACAGAACAGGCCATAGTGTAAAGTCTTTCAAAGTGTTGACCCAAACGACCATAATATAATAGACTTAGTTAAGGAACGAGAATCTTCAAAGGTAACCATAAAACACAACAAATTAAAGGCGAGCAAGTCCCATAACCAAAAAAACATAGTGATCAGACAAACAAATATCTAAAATCAACAGTAAGAAGGAAGATTGTCTGAACCTGGATGATTCCAATTACACAAGAAGCATTAAAATGCAAAACGGTAAGTAAACCTATGTCTCAAGTAGAGAATAAAAATCAAGGACAGATCAGAAAGCACAAGACAAAATGAAACATCAGAAGGTTATAACACACAAAAGGGAACAGAAGTCCTATGAAATAAATAAATAACAAAATGTGCCTTGATCGCATTAGATGCTTTAGACAAGACTTAAACCTCAGATCCCAAAACCCCAAAACAACTGGGTTGTGAGGCGAGCAAACCCCAAAACCTCAAAACCCCTCCTCCTTTACCCGGGCTTGGGACCGGCTGTGCTGAGCAAATAAAATATTGCAGGCAAAGGCGGAGTTACAAGAATAAACCTATATATACAACTACCAACACTAAAACACACACATAATCCACACATAGATATAAGCAAGGAAATTGTACATACCATTCCAGACAACAACTATTAAAAGCTTAGTTACTAAACAAAACTTTCGTAACGTTTCAATCATTCATTTCCCTTTTTTATTTCCTTTTAATTATTGTGGTGAACATTACTGATGAAGGAAAAACCTCATGTGTAAAAAATTACCAAAGTCGTACCGAGGACAAGTCCAAGAGGAAATAAATTTTCACATAAGGCAACTAATACTTAAAACATTTACGCAAAACTAAATCTTAATCAAATAAATTCATTGAGACTTGAAAAATGCATCACTTTAGCATATTACCAGTATTAGATAAAAACATTAACTTACAATGTGCAAATAAAAATTTCTCGCACTAGAAAATTCCCACGTAGTACAAATCACAATGAACTGACAAAGAACTGTGCACACTGCAGAATGGTATTCCAAAGCATATTCAATTGATTTTAAACATCCTCAAAACAGCAGAGCAGCAAATCTAAAGTCTCCTCATAAGAATCACAAAATACGAGCAGAAACTGAGGCCCCAACGGCAGCCACAAATATATCATAACATCAACAAATCCTACAAGTGCGAAATCCAACACGGGCAACTGAACCAGGTTTACTATTCTGGGATGCATAGTCCCAACTTCAAGAATGTGTAGAAAAATTGCCAAGACAAAGAACTACTCACTTGATCTTTAGAAAAATCTTCATAGACTAAAATAGCTCAATGCATATAAGACCACTTCAAGATTTATAAAGCAAATAGAGAGATCTTTAGAATAACTACTCACTTGATCTGCAGAAGCAGCACGTTCCACACCAGTAGTGCATTATCTGACCAACTAAAATCACAACCAATTCCATTGCAGAGTGAGTCAATGACAATAAAACCGATAGAAATAACATCCGAACACTTTCACGACTGCTCCCAAAATCTAAGGCAAGAAATAATACTTTGGGAAAAAACCATGTCAAGAAACTAAAGAATACCATACATGAAGACACATGGGTGGATCTTACAGAAACTTAACTGAAGAATATTACATTAGGGCTTTTTTGGGACGGCTGAACGAAGATTTGAAGGCATAGTCTTACATCACCATGGATTTCATTGTGGGGCTGCCTAAGTCTAGAAGAAAAGATGCTATTTGGATAGCGGTGGATAGGATACGGGCATTTTGTGGCCCTTACTCGCGCCATATCACGGGAGGTCACTCTTAAGTCTAGAAGAAAGGCTACTATTTCGTTAGGGGTGGATAGGCTCACCAAGTACGGGCCCATACTCGCGCCATATCACCGGAAGTTACTCTTAAGTATAGGATGCTACTTGGATAGTGGTGGATAGGCTCACCAAGTACGGGCCCATACTCGCGCCATATCACCGGAGGTCACTCTTAAGTCAAGAAGAAAGGATGCTATTTGGATAGTTGTGGATAGGCTCGCCAAGTACGGGCCCATACTCGCGCCATATCACCGAAGGTCACTCTAAAGTCTAGAGGAAAGGATGTTATTTGGATAGTGGTGGATAGGCTCACCAAGTGCGGGCCCATACTCGCGCCATATCACCGGAGGATAGTCTTAAGTCTAGGATGCTACTTGGATAGTGGTGGATAGGCTCACCAAGTACGGGCCCATACTCGCGCCATATCACCGGCGGTCACTCTTAAGTCTAGAAGAAAGGATGCTATTTGGATGGTGGTAGATAGGCTCACCAAGTACGGGCCCATACTCGCGCCATATCACCGTAGGTCACTCTTAAGTCTAGAAGAAATGATGCTATTTGGATAGTGGTGGATAGGCTCACCAAGTATGGGCCCATACTCGCGCCATATCACCGGAGGTCACTCTAAAGTCTAAAGGAAAGGATGCTATTTGGATAGTGGTGGATAGGCTCACCAAGTACGGGCCCATACTCGCGCCATATCACCGGAGGTTACTCTTAAGTCTAGGATGCTACATGGATAGTGGTGGATAGGCTCACCAAGTACGGGCCCATACTCGCGCCATATCACCGGAGGTCACTCTTGGTCACTCTTAAGTCTAGATGAAAGGATGCCACATGGATAGTGGTGGATAGGCTCACCAAGTACGGGCCCATACTCGCGCCATATCACCGGAGGTCACTCTTAAGTCTAGAAGAAAGGATCCTATTTGGATAGTGGTGGATAGGCTCACCAAGTACGGGCTCATACTCGCGCCATATCACCGAGGTCACTCTTAAGTCTAGAAGAAAGGATGCTATTTGGATAGTGGTGGATAGGCTCACCATCTACGGGCATTTTGTGGCCCTTACTTGCATCATATCACGGGAGGTCACTCTAAGCCTAAAGGAAGAGATGCTATCATTGAAAGAAGACCTAAATACCTTGCAAAATAAATAATAATTCAAAGAAGACCTAGACAGTAAGGCAGAGAAAAGAAACATATAACATAGGCTCCCAATAATTAGACTGTAAGCAAGTAGAGAGTAAAAATGGAACTACGACATAAGCCACAAAAAAAAGGTACTGACTGCGGTAAAATAACCTATCTTCCCGCTTAGCCAATAGGTAATCCTGTCCAAAGGGTCCAAAATAAGGAGGATGAGAGAGAGAGAGAGAGAGAGAGAGAGAGAGAGAGAGAGAGAGAGAGAGAGAGAGAGAGAGAGAGAGAGAGAGAGAGAGAGAGAGAGAACAATATATGGAACTGACGGTTGTCTCAGAGCTGAGTTCCACTTTCTTACCACACCTGTGGAACAACACAGTCCAAAGCAACAGCCGAAGGTCGAGGAGTATCATATTGCAAGCAAACATCTTACATGGTAACCAAACTTCTAACGACAAAATAAAAACAAAACCAGGATAAGGATAAAATACTCAAACTTGAAGCTCTGTCTTCTACAAAAAAATCATATTTTAACTATATCCGTCGAAGTCTATGCCATCTCATATAAGAAAACCAAATCAAAGGACCATCAGACACCGAACCGAACAGAGAGAACATAATCAAAACTCAAACAAAATAAGAACAGGACCAAACATCATACCACATGCCGTATCAAAATCATCCAAATAAGAACAGGAAATCTTAAAAACATATGGTCATATAAACAAGAAATCTGAAAATTGAATGAGAAGGATTATGATTGTATAAGAATATATCAACATATTACAGAATCAGAAACAAAAGAAAAATCGATAAGCTAATTATCATATCACAAAATAAATTATCTTCCTGTCGTCAGATCCAACCGAGATCTCTAGCTTAAGCAATTGGCGATCCTATCCACATAATCCAGGTGTGCATAAGCTCTAGTAAAATCAGATCAATCGTTGTAGTTGCACAATTAGCTTAGCTCCATAAAATAAAGATGAAACCTTTCCTAAAACCATAAACAAAAAGTACCAAATAGTGATTTAAAAGATACATTAAAACATTTTACTCAGCAGAACAGAGAGAAGGTTTACCAGACACTGCTTAGAATCAGCCAAAAGAACAGAACAACAAATTGTCATATAACATACCTTCGCCGAAGAATCAGCCGATTAGCAAACCCTAGTACCATGCCGGATCAAAATCACCAACAGAAAACCAAACCCGAATCACAATCAAACGGCCTCGCAAAGATACGCCGGCGAATCCACGACGATCCGATTAATCAGATCGGCAAAATAACCCAAATAAAAGCAAATCCGAATCACAATCAGACGGTATCACGAAAGAGGAAAAAGGACATCAAATCCGAATCACAATCAGACGGTATCGCGAAAGAGGGAAAAAAAACATCCGACGGATAATCGCCGCTGATTGAATTGCGTGAGTTGCGCAGGTTTCATAGCGACGACGATACATACATAATCGCATACCGAAATACCCAGCCGAATCAAAAAATCACCAAAAGAAAACCAATTCAGAATCACAATCAAACGGCTTCGGAAAGATACGGGGGCGAATTCATGACGGTCCGATTTTCAGACCGGCAAAATAAAATCAAATCAGGACCACAATCAGACGATATAGCGAAAGAGAAAGAAAAAAACATGCAACGGATAACAGCCGCTGATTGGATGGAATTAATTGCGCAGGTTTCATAGCTACGACGATACGATACATATATAATCTCTAAGAAGACGAAACGATAGATACACAGAATCAAGCGAAAGTTTGAGGGGATGGGTATATATAGAAGAGTCGGTGATGAGTGAACGGCTCAGATTAATCTGATCGGAGGGTCAGAAAAGAGTACTTATCCTTCTCGGTTACGGATATTATTATTTTATTCTTTTTTTTTTAATAATAATAATAATAGTAATAATAATAATAATAATAATAATAATAATAATAATAATAATAATAATAATAATAATAATAATAATAATAATAATAATAATAATAATAATAATAATAATAATAATAATAATAATAATAATAATAATAATAATAATAATAATAATAATAATAATAATAATAATAATAATAATAATAATAATAATAATAATAATAATAATAATAATAATAATAATAATTGTCCAATAAAACTCTCTTGAAATTGTAATTTACACTCCAATTATATTTGAGAGATTATTTGAGAAAACTTATGTTTGAAAAACGGATCGGACATAGAACCGGATAGCCTATTGACCTGTTCCACCGAGGTCCAATCGGGTTTTTTAATATTTTCTATTGGGGATCACTATAACAAATCCAAACTTTTGCTTACTTGAATATCAAAAAAATAAAAAAATAAATAATTAATGGTAAATTACTTTAATACTCTTAATGAAAATTAAAACCAAAAAAATATTACAAATACTATTTTTCTTTCTTAAATACCAAATAATCAAAAACCCTAAAAAATAATTTCCCTCCTCACTCACAAACCCCTCACCTCCTCCACCTCCTTCTTCTCCCTCCCCCAAAAATCCTCCTAAAAAACCTCAAAACTAAAGAAATCAAAACCTTACACAACTTGCAAAATGCCGTCAAACGACAATAAAATGGTAGTTTACGAGCAAGGAGAACCCATTAAGGTATGTATTCATGTATTTTTTGAGCTAAAACATCGATTTTGATTCTTTTTTTTTTTAAATTCGCCATCAACTTTCGACACATACAGGTCGAAAATGTGCTTATTTTTCGACATGTATGTGTCGAACAACATAACAATTGATATTTTACTAATTTTCGACACTTCAGTGTCGAAATTAGTAGTAACATTCGACAGTTACCCGTCGAATTTTGCTACTATTTTCGACACTTAAGTGTTGAATTTGTTCCCTATTTTCGACACTTAAGTGTCGAATGTGCCCCATATTTTCGACACCTAAGTGTCGATTTTTCTCATGTTTTCGACACATAAGTGTCGAAAATAGGGGACAAATTCGACACTTAAGTGTCGAATTTGTTCCCTATTTTCGACACTTAAGTGTCGAATGTGCCCCATATTTTCAACACCTAAGTGTCGATTTTTCTCATGTTTTCGACACATAAGTGTCGAAAATAGGGGACAAATTCGACACTTAGATGTCGATTTTTTCCCTGTTGCAAATTTACTTGTATAATATTTTCTCCACTTTTGTGTAGATCGATTGCACCCATTCATTTACCACGTTAGAAAAATTCCCAACAAAAGAAGCTTTATTGGCATGGGTTCGTGAAGTATGTAAAAGAATTGGAATGTTGTTAATGATTGCGGGTTCGAGTGACGGGGATAGAGGACGTAGGACACCGTATGTGATTGTTCGTTGTGAGCGTGGGGGCCTTTATGTTGGCAAGAAGGTACCCGGTGAAGATGATCAAAGACCGGGAGAAAGGAGCACCGGTTCGAAGAAATGCAATTGTCCGTTTAAATTGAAGGGGACAAAAGAACCCAAGGATGATGAAAAGGCTGAGTGGAAATTGAATGTTTATAGTGGTATTCACAACCACAACTTGTTTGAAAACTTGCACGGACACTCTTATGCTGGAAGATTATCAAAGGAGCAGACTTCCTTTGTTCACACTTTGAAGAAAGCAATGGTGAAACCAAGGGCAATTCTAAGATTATTGAAGGAAAAGGACCCATCTAATGTAACTGGTATGAAGACAGTTTACAATACTATCTCTAAGTTAAATTTCAGTGAATTATCTGGGAGATCTCAATTGCAATTATTGTTCGTCAAGTTGAAAAAAGATGAATACCTCTCTTACCATAGATGGAACGAGTTGAATGCGATTACCGACTTGTTGTGGATCCACCCGAAATGCATTAAGTTGGCACTGTCGTATCCGTACGTATTCGTCATCGATTGCACGTACAAGACCAATCGTTACGGACTCCCATTTCTTGAGATTGTGGGTTTTACTTGTACCAACATGACGTTCTCCATTGCCTTTGCATACTTGGATCACGAAAAGACGGAAAATTTCGAATGGGCGTTGCGTTGTTTGAAGGAGGCTATGACAAGTTGTCCTCGGCCTAATTGCATTGTAACAGATCGAGATTACTCTTTAATGAAATTCAGTGACCAATGTGTATCCATCGAGTCATCACTTGCTGTGTCGGTGGCATGTGAACAAGAATATATTGGCCAATTGTAAGAAATTGTTCACAAAGGACATCACCAAATGGAAGCAATTTCAGTCGGCTTTTTCGGCTCTTATTGAAAGAAATACTATAGAGGAGTTCAATGAGGATTGGGAGTCAATGAAAAGAACATTTATCGGTTATCCGCCGGCAATAGCATATGTAGCTGATTCATGGTTGGATCCGTACAAGGAGAGACTTGTATCGGTGTGGATAAGTGTACTCATTTTGGAACGTACACTTCTAGTAGGGTGGAGGGGGCACACGGACGAATGAAAAGGGATGTGCATAATTCAACTGGCACCTTTGTGGATTTGTATACGAAAGTCCACAACCAAATTGTCGAACAACACAATGACATCAAAGCTTCTTTTGAAGTAAGTAAAAATACTTACGAACACACTTTCAAAATGTTGACATACAATGAGCTTCGTGGAAGTATCTCAAAATTCGCTCTGCAACTACTCAAAGTTGAGGTGGACAATGCGAAACTATTGCAACCGAGCGATATGGGTTGTAGTTGCGCCATCCGAACAACTCACGGTCTACCATGTTGCCATGAACTTCATGAGTATGTTGTTGTGAACAAATTTCCTATCCCACTTGAGTTAATAGGCTCGGATTGGAAACACATGAGCATGGAGCCCGTCGCGACCACAGACGAAGTCATCCTACCAACCATCGACGAAGAACTATCGGAATACCAGAAGCTCTTTGAATGTGTCGATCTCGATGCAAAGACTCAATTGCGCAACCATTTGAGACATTTTACCCACCCAGAGAAGACTAACCTTACGGAGCCAAGTGAAAAAGTTGTTAGTAAAGGTCGACCGGCAAAAAATAAGAAAGACAAATCAAGCACTCGTGACAAATCACATTTTGAGTATGTGGAGCCAAAGAAAAAAAAAATCGAAGCAAGCTAGTTGTTCTCCAAAGGTAAATGTCGCTACTATCGTCTCATTTCATTGTAGTTGTTGTATTTTATAATTGTGCTAAGTAATTTTGTGTAGCTTATACCTTTCAAACAACCTGTACTGAAGAGATTAAGAGTGCCCGCGAATGATTCTATTAACACTATACCAACTCAAGAGTCAGGAAAAAGCACTATAGCGACGCAAGAGTCGTTCAAACTATTATTTGAAGATGCAGATGTGGGATTGCCACCATGTTTGATCGGCAAGAATAAGTACATTGAGACGATCCATCCACGATTTCGTATGCATGTTCGAGAAATCATCAATGTCGATTAAGATGGCCACTGTGGATTTCGGGCAGTTGCCTCTATGATGGGATTTGGAGAAGATGAATGGGGTCGAGTACTAAGACATGCTACGGGAGTTGACTTCTAATTTTTCCATTTACACGGCCATGTACCGTGGCGAAGAAACCGTTAGAAGCATGCAAACTATTGTGAGTAACTGGGATGTTCCTGCCACTCGTGACCATTGGATGTCCTTTCCAAATATGGGCCATGTAATTGCTTCAACATACAATATTGTGCTTGTCTACTTATCCAAGTATTAGTGTCTCACGTTCCTTCCTCTATCGAGCGATCCGATGCTTTTCAGAGAGAGACAAGAACACATAATGGCATTCGTCGACAACTGTCACTTCGTGCATGTTGTCTTGAACAACAATTGTCCAATACCTCCTATCGCCGATTATTGGTACCGATGTCGGCCATGATCCTAAAGCTGATGGTTGGAAGCCTGCAGAAATAGATGGTCGGATTACAGCATTCC
Organism: Erythranthe guttata; assembly: GCF_000504015.1. The sequence continues at coordinate 900,523 of NW_012194882.1, read as the reverse complement.
GAGAACTAATAGGACAAAATGTTGTCATGCGAGAGAGTTTCGAGATTATTACTATATCAGAAAATGGTGATAGTTCTCCGAACAAAACTATGTAAAGTTACGGATGATAGTTTCAATGTTATTAAGTGTTGTGTTTTATTTTTTTTTTATTTTTTTTTGATAAATTCCAATTTTTAATTTTTTTTTGATAAATTCCAATTTTTAATTTTTTTTGTGAAATTAACCCCAAAACTATTGCAACATAACATAAAAAACATATTCTAAGTGTTTTTGGACAAAAAAAAAAAAAATTTCAAATTATCAAAAATAAAATAAAAATTGAAACAGATTAAATTCGACAGCTAGCTGTCGAATTTAATCTGTTTCAATTTTGTAAGTTTTTTCATAAATTCCAATTTTTAATTTTTTTGTGATATTAACCCCAAACCTATTGCAATGTAAAATCAAAAATAAATTTTTAATTTTTTTGTGATTTTTTTGCTGTCGAATTTAATCTGTTTCAATTATTTAATTTTTTTGATAAATTCAATTTTTAATTTTTTTGTGAAATTAACCCCAAAACTATTGCAATGTAACATAAAAAACATATTCTAAGTGTTTTTGGACAAAAAAAAAATTCAAATTATCAAAAAAAAGTAAATTTGAAACAGATTAAATTCGACAGCAAGCTGTCGAATTTTGAGACACAGTCGACAGCTAGCTGTCGAATTAAATCTATTTCAATTTTTTAAGTTTTTTTCATAAATTCCAATTTTTAATTTTTTTGTGAAATTAACCCCAAACCTATTGCAATGTAACATAAAAAACATATTCTAAGTGTTTTTGGACAAAAAAAATTTCAATTTATCAAAAAAAAAAAAAAAACTGAAACATAGCTGTCGAATTTAATCTGTTTCAATTTTTTAATTTTTTTGATAAATACCAATTTTTAATGTTTTTGTGAAATTAACCCCAAAACTATTGCAATGTAACATAAAAACATATTCTAAGTGTTTTTGGACAAAAAAATGAAAAATTGGAATTTATGAAAAAACTTAAAAATTTGAAACAGATTAAATTCGACAGCTAGCTGTCGGTTGTTGTGTCTAATACAAAATTCGACAGCTAGCTGTCGAATTTAATCTGTTTCAATTTTTTAAGTTTTTTCATAAATTCCAATTTTTTATTTTTTTGTGAAATTAACCCCAAAACTATTGCAATGTAATATAAAAAATATATTCTAAGTGTTTTTTGACAAAAAAATTAAAAATTTCAAATTATCAAAATAATTCCATTTAAGACAATCAAAATCCATATAAAACTAAAAAAAAAAAAAACATGTAAATCAAACAGAATCCACCAAACAACATCCATCTGAAAAAAAAAAAATACATCTAAACTAAACAAAATCCATCAACTAAATAGCCTAAAACACACAAGACTAATCCTGTGTTTTTTTCTTCCTAATAAACACGCGTTTCACAACTGCTTGTGGGGCATCGGACGAGCTCGATGGCGGTGGAAGTGGGTCTATCGAGCTAGCTGGAGGTGGTGGTGGGGCATCCGACGAGCGCGATGGAGGTGGAAGTGGGGCATCTGGCTCGATCAATCTGACAATATCATTTAGGGTCCCCCACATGACCGTATGAGCGTCGGATGGCGCAAGTCCCCGCACCTCGCTAAGTGTACCCTTCACCAACTCCAAAATTTGTGAAAGTTGGACCTCCTTATCGGTACCACCCCCTGGACGAGCTTCACGTGGTCGAGGTCGATCCGCCTGGGTTCGAGGTGGATGGGCTCCATGCCTACTGAGTTGTAACATGCATCTGGCCCGGAACCAATTCATGTAGTCCGGCGAAGTGTCCGCCTCCCCGAGTTCAACTTCAACGGACCTCGACTCCTCGTCCAGACAATACTCCTCCCACCGATCAGAGAATCGTTCGCCATACGCAGCGAATATTGAGTTCTGGACTGATCGACCTTTGTTAACTAGAGCTTTGTACATATCTTTTGACATGTATACAGGACCTGGAATAATTTGCACCCGGTTGAACTGCCTCAACACTCTGTTCGGATTATATGCCTCGAAGTGGTCCATGCAATATATCATCCCACTAAACCAAACAGAATCTGGCATCGGGAAACGATCACGAATAGTCGTATACGGTGACCATAAAACCTAGTAAAATAAATAAAAAATTAGATTTAGAAACCTACTTAAGTAGTAATAACAATTATTAAACTGGTATTTTACCTGATCGGGGATCAAATCATCTAATCGAGATCGCAAGTACGTCGCTCGTTCAGGCGTTGAAGTAGTCTTTGACTGAGGCTCCCATCGGCTCGCTAATGGCCCCTCGAACTCCGTCTTCAATGTGCCACCCGCCAAATAAGGAAAGTGCTCGTAAATCCATGATTGGAAGAGCGTCGGCCAGACAACCATCGAGTTCGTTGAATTTTGTGACGCTGACGAAAGCTCATCGTACAACCGGCAAAGACATGCAGTGCCCCAAGCATACTCGCCGATCCGATCCAAATCAGAGACGAGATTTAGATACTCCACGCTTACCATGTTGCCGGTCTTGTCACACAGTATAGTACACCCCAGCAAAAATAACAAATACGCCCGAATGGCGTATGTCCTCTTCTCCGCACTGTCTCTCATGGTCACTTTGCTATATTTAGCCTTCAACCATTCCAACTTCACTGCTTTCTTCTTGTCTACATCGTCCGGGTACTCACCTACCAACTCGAACATCAAACTACTGGGCTTCGTTTTGGAATTACGGATCAAACCCTCGCAAGATACAGTACGCCCAACAACTGGCAAACCGACCAACGTACTCACATCATCAAGTGTGATGGTCATCTCTCCAACAGGTAAATGAAATGTGTTGGTAGCTGGCTGCCATCTCTCTATGAAGGCTCTAAGTAGATGGCTGTCCATAGTGTTGTACGATGCTTGTACAACTGACATTAATCCAGCTCTTTGTACTGCCTCTGTAATAAACGGCGCTGGCACCCAACCTTTCAAAGTTCCTGTGTGATTTCGAATTCGAAATTCTGAGCCGCGCTCCGAGCGCTCTGGACCTCCGTTCACAATATGATAAGCAATGTGCTTATCAAAATTTGTGTACAATTCCGGTATCTCGGGACCTCTGACCGGTTCGTTGCTCGAATCACCAACGTCTACAGTCGAAGGTAGAGCCGGCACCAGATTCGTTGAGGAAGAACCCTCTCCAGACTTCTTCTTGGTCGTGGTCTTTTTCTTGGTCGTGATTGCCTTGCCCTTGCCCTTGCCCTTATCGTATAATTCCTTCCTCTTCTTACGGTTCGAGACAGTCGGAGGTATACGAGGTTCACGTGGTTCTTCCACTGCAAAATAACACACAAATAAAAATAAATATACATAATATAAACACAAGCAAATAAAAATAGGAAAGAAAAAAAATTAATAAATAAATAAATTAAAAAAAAAAAATTACACAGAATGCACACTATCGAAATGTGCTAGCAAATTCGACTGATAGCTGTCGAAATTTTGTAGAAAATTTGACAGATAGATGTCGAATTTGCTATCACATTTCGACAGTGTTCTGTCGAATTACCAAACCTTAAGTTCTTCGTTCAAAATAATCGACAACTACATGTCGAATTTCTTAGAATTTTCGACATCAATCTGTCGAAAATTCTAAAAAAATCGACATATACAGGTCGATTATTTTGAACGAAGAACCGACCCACGAATCTCCAATGCTCAAATCGACTGAAATTAGATGCACCCATTACTAATTAACGATCATTTCTACCTAAAACAATCAAATCCTAATTACCCATATCAAACAATCAAATCCTAAAAAAATATTAAAGAAAAATAAAATTCGAAACAAATATTACTTGTACAACAAAGGCGGCGGCGGCTTGATAACAATGGAGGTTTCAGCTGCGGCGGCGTTGAAGCGGCGGTGAACGAAGGAGGAGAGGAGAAGAAAAAGGGTTTTTTTTTTTTTGGTTTTAGAATAGGTAATTTAAAAAAAAAATTGATATAATTGATATTTTGTATGAAAGGGTGTTTTTGTACTTTTCTTTTTATTATGGTATTAAAGTAAGAAAAAAAACTTATAAATATGTACTCAATTTTGGTTTTAAACTTGGTAGTATTCAAATAAGCAAAAGTTGGGATTTGTTATAGTGACCCCCTTTTCTATTTTTAATTATTTGCGAATAATTATAATATATTTTCTTTATAAAATGTATTTTAATATTCATCATTAATTTCTATTCAACAGTTATTAATAATGTATCAAACATCTACAGGCTACAAAACAGTAAATAATTTAATTTATATTTAAAATTAATATTAATATATTTTTTCACTCTTTTAAATTTACCTTTTTTTTTACTTTTTTATTTCATTAATCTTTGTCACTACTACTAATATACAATGAAAAATAAAATAAAATAAAATAAAATAAAATAAAATACAATGAAAAAATTCTCCCCGACCAAGCCACCTCAAATATAAAATCCTTATTTTCTCCTTTTCCGCCATCATTGGAGATCGACCCAACATCTCGAGAGTCATGACTTAGCCTGAGAACTAGCGCTACCCAAGCCCTCTGCCTGATTTAGCGGCAATTTGGACCGATTTTCTTCAATCTTCGTTTTTTTCTTCTTCTTCCTCCCCTATCTTACTCAGATCTACTATTGACTTCACAAAAACCGGCTTTTAGCCGGTTTCTGGTTTGCGGTTCAACCGGCCAAAAATCGGGTTTTACCATTTAAACCGGTTTTTTGCAACTTTGGGGTTTATAGTGCCAACCGGACCGGACAAGGCAGCGGTTCGCGGTTAAACCGGTCGAACCGGCCGGTCCGGTCCGGGTTTCAAAACATTGGAGAAAACCCCTTCATATGCCTTTTTTTGCGGTTAATATAGAGTCAAAAAAATTGGGGTTATTTGATAAAACCCCCTCATTGGATTTTGACTTCTTGATAAATCCATGTTTTGCAATTGATATTTGACATAAATTCAATCAATCCAAAATATCTTATATGCCTCAATAACTATTCCAATAAATTAAAAAAAAAAATTTGATAAATGCAAATCTGCCCCAATTAATAGCACCAAAAAATCCTCCAAACAATTATACCCCAAAATCACACTCTAAATCTAGTCGAAAATTATCGTTTGTCCACCGTTTACACCAAGCCCACCAACGGAGATTGTTGTTCTAATGAAGAAATAAATTAGACACTAAAAGCGCAATTTTTTAGGAAGCCACAGTTATTTGTTAGCACGACAAGATGGTTTAAAAACCAGCGACGAAAATTAATGAATGCAATGTGTTTGTTGATTTAAACCGATTAGTTGAAAATTGTAATTAATTTACATGATTGTTCTTCGTTTATTCTGCATGTGCTTCTCGCCATTCCGAAATTATTCCAGGAACGAGAAAATCGAAGACACGTGAAAACCACTTTGTATAAACAACTATATAAACATAAAAACCAATATGTATAAACAACTATATAAACATGAAAATCACTATGTATGAACAGCTATATAAACATGAAAATCACTCTGTAAACAGCTATATAAACATGAAAATCACTTTGTGTTGTATAACAACTATGTAAACATGAGAACCACTCTGTATAACATCTATGTAAACATGAAAATCACTATGTATAACACCTATGTAAACATGAGAACCACTCTGTACAACAACTATGTAAGCATGAAAAACACTATGTACAACAGCTATGTAAACATGAAAACCAATATGTATAATAACTATGTAAACATTAAAACTACTATATATAATTACAAATTCGCTTTCTTGCTCGGATAAACAACAACATAACCTTCAAGCATAACAAACATGTTCATACATCTACAATTCTCTTGAAATAACTTCTGATTGAGATGTTGGGTTTCGATAATCCATTGAAGACTGATATTTGTTGTGGTTGATAACTTTACAAAGTAAATCGAATAACATTAACCCCCTAACGCCGCCACAGATCTCTATAGTGCCAAGCATAACTCTAAAAAAATGCAGTGTCTGCGATGCTACTGCTTTTCGTTTCTCTATGAATACAGTTTATGATAGTGTATAAATGTCTAAGAGACTTGAATATGCTTTGACCTGATTAAGAAAAGGCTTGTAATATTTCAGATCTTGTGGAGGACAAAAATTGAAGTTAGTGTGCGTGAATAATTTTGCTGTGTGAATATGTAATTGCATATTGTTGAGAGAGATGATCGGGAATCGTGGGATTAGTTAAGAACGTGTTATCTAAAATATATATGGAAAATATATTATATATATTTTTTAATATCAAAATTAAATATATATTATTTAATAATTAAGGGTATAATGGTGATAATTAAGCATTTTTAATAATAAAAGTTGTTTTGGATTTATCTTAAAAATGTTAAAAAAAATTAGGGGTTTTTGTGCATTCCAAACATCTTTATTATTCTAGGTTTAGGTGATGTATCTCTTTCACCAAGAAGCCCATCACTTTAATATTTAATATAAATAAAGGAAACATTCATCATGTATATGACAATATTGAGAGAGATGATCGGGAATCGTGGGATTAGTTAAAACATGTTATTTAAGATATATATGGAAAATATAGGGATAATTACAGTTTTGGTCCCCCAAGTTTGCACGTTTATCACTTTTGGTCCCCCATTTACTGCCGTCAACAAAATAAACACTAATGTTGTCACATTTTAACACATTTAGTCCCTCCGTGTGTTTGACCGTTAAGATGTAACAGTCAACGGTTGAATTAGGGGTTTTTCTTTGAGAAAATTGCAATAAGACCCCTGTATTCTTTCAAAATATTCGAAAAACCCCTAATGTTTTATCCAACCATAATCTAACCCCAATTTCATCGATAAAACAATTTTAACCAATGACCCCGATTTTTTAAAATCGGGTAATCCGATGTTGATTTTCTTTTTAACTCGATTGACTCTTTTTTCGATTGATCTTTTTTTGCCGTTGTTGACCGATGTTGAATATCGCGTTAACAACGTTGACATTTTTTTTATTGATTTTTATTTAAATTGCTGTAGTGGGAAAAATATAATTTAAAAAAGAAAGTCAAAGATGATAATCGGCGGGAAAAATAATATCATAAAAGAAGTCAAAATAAAAGAAAAAAGGAAACCGTAACGCAGCTCAATGACGGAATTTGTTTAAGACAAATAAAAAAAATATTAATAAAGGCCGGTGTTAACCCTAAAAACCGTTGTACTAGAGTGGTTAAATCATTTCCAAATTACTCCGCACATGCCTAATTCATCTTCTTCATATTTTTTTGAGAAGAAATTTGGGATGCATTAGCGGTTCCACGAAGAAAAAAAAACGAGGGGAAGAAATCATGGATTTCAGAATTTTTTTGAATTGTATTTAGGCCCCATAATTTTAGATAAAAAGTTTGTTAAAAGTTTGTAATTTTAATATTACGATACTGGATATTAATAAAATATTATTATTGTGTTATACAATAATAATATTGTGTTGATCGGAAAAAAAAAGTCACAGAAAAAAGTTCAGAAAAATCAAGAAAAATAAAAAAGTGAACATTATTAACCGAGAATACAATGTCGGTGAATGACGTCAAAAACAGTATTAAAAAAAGTCAATGCTGAAACAAAAAGTTAAAAAAAAAAAATCAACGGCGGTCAACGGTCAGCGGTAATGGTGGTAAAAATGGGGGTCGTTTGGCAAAATTGATTAAATAATGATGAAATTGGGGTTAAATTAGGGTTGAAAAATATTTTAGGGGTTTTTAGAATATTTTGAAAGAATACAGGGGTGTTATTGCAATTTTCTCAAAGAAAAACTCCAAATTCAACCGTTGACCGTTACTTCTTAACGGTCAAACAGACGGAGGGACTAAATGTGTTAAAATGTGACAACATTAGTGTGTATTTTGTTGACGGCGGTAAATGGGGGACCAAAAGTGAAAAACGTGCAAACTTGGGGGACCAAAACTTTAACTATCCCGAAAATATATTATATAACTTTTAATATCAAAATTAAATATATATTATTTAATAATTAAGGGTATAATGGTGATAATTAAGCATTTTTAATTAATAAAAGTTGTTTTGGATTTATCTTAAAAATGTTTAAAAAAATTAGGGGTTTCCAAGCATCTTTATTATTCTAGGTTTAGGTGTTGTATCTCTTTCACCAATAAACCCATCACTTTAATATTTAATATAAATAAAGGAAACATTCATCATGTATATGACAATATTAACCCCAACCATTTATACTCAATTCGTAATTTTAACCCCAATTTAATCAATTTTGTCGACAAAATTCAATTTTGACCACAAAAATCCAATTTGACTTCTTTTTTTCAAAATTCTTTTTTAGGCGCCGGTCTCCGGCGTTGACTTTTCGAATTTTCCTTTTTTAGTGTTTTTTTAGGGTTAATAAGATATAACCCCCTCATTAGAAAAAATATTAGGACTAACCACCTTACAATATTTTTAATGGGTCAAACCCCTTCAGAAATGTCAATTAGTGAACTACCCCTATAATTTGTAATAGCAAAGACCCCCCACCGTTTTCCCCAAATACTGCATATCTTCAACCATATTCTTCAATATAATTTCTCCTCCATTTCCGTTGGTCTGCTATATTTATGCCGAGAAATTCTCCCAAAAAACAAACTGCAATATATATCGGATATTTTCCCCTTTCAAACATTGCCCTAGTTTGCTACATCTTCAGCGAAAAATAAAAACCAGAATACCATTATATTGTGCAATTCGTTCAGCAACACATGTTGACAAACAATGGTGAAGAACGGCAAGAAGAAGACAGGTAGTTTGCTATATACCCATCTTTACCACATAATTTCTGTTTTTGACACCTTCTTCAGCGACTCCGAAGGACAAAATCGAGGTCTCCTACAGAAACGGTATACAGCGGTACGCGACGACCATATGCGACGGTTCGGATGTCTTCCATGGTTGATTACTCAAAAATGGAGTTTGTAAACACGATTGTTTTTTAGATCTACAGATCTATGGTCGCACTATTTGTTGACTCATAAATATTTTGTTTTCCTATGAAATTTGTTTTATCAGAGTCCAAAACAAAGAAAAGATCAGTATAAAAATCGGTAGTTCACTATATTTTTCCCGAAGTCAACTATAAAAATCGGTAGTTCACTATATTTTTCCCGAAGTCAACTATAAAAATCGGTAGTTCACTTAGAGTCAACTATAAAAAGCGGTAGTTCACTATATTTTTCCCGAAGTCAACTATAAAAATTAGATAGTCAACTATAATTTTTACGATGTCAACTATAAAAAATGGTAGTTAACTATATTTTTGCCAGAGTAAACTACAAAAATTAGATAGTCAACTATAATTGTTCAAATGTCAACTATAAAAAAATTGGTAGTCAACTATAATTTTTCCATTAATTTACCATATTATTTTTCAATTTAAGATACTATGATGTTATCAAATTGAATACTCATGATAAAGATCACATCTTCATGAAAACATAAATTTCATAGAGTAGAAAATAAATTGATTTCAAGGACCAAAAAATGAGATATAGAAGAAAAGGTACAGTAGTGAGAAGAAATAGTGGAAAAAAAATGAAACAGAAACAGACGAGAAAAGAGGAATTGAGGGAAGAGAAAGAAGAGAGAGAGAAGAGAGAGGGAGAAAAAGAAAAAAGAAAAAGATACGGGAAAAAGGGAAAATTGGGGAGGAGAGAGAAGATAAGAGAGAGGAGAGAGAAAAATAAGAAGAGAGAGAGAGAGAGAGAGAGAGAGAGAGAGAGAGAGAGAGAGAGAGAGAGAAAAGAAGAAAAGAAAAAGATACGGAAATTGGGGAGGAGAGAGAAGAGAGAGAAGGGAAGGAAGAGAGAGAATATAGGAGAGAGGAGAGAGAAAAATAAGAAGAATAAAAGAACACGTTAAAAAATTGAGGAAAATAAGGAAGAGAGAGAAAGTAATGGAGATATAAAATGACGGATATGAGAGAAATAAGGAGAAGAGAGAGAAAGTTGGAGAAAAATATAGACAAAAAAGGGCATAATAAGCATTAACATAAGCTTAGGGGGGTCACACAATTCAGAAAATATTAAATGGATTTATCTACAAATGGTGAATTATAAATTGGGCCTGTACTATATTATTTTACCTATTGAGGGGGTTATCCCTCATTTTCCCGTTTTTTTAAGTTGTTTTCTTTTTTTACACGTCCGCCGCTAAACATTGACCGTAATTGTGCTGTCACTGACAGTAAATTAACGTAATTATACTGTCAATGACAGTTAATTAACGTAATTGTACTGCTGTTGACAATACATTTATGTAATTGTTCTGTCGTTGACAGTAAATTAACGTAATATTATTATTTTTTATTTTTTGTTATTTTTTTATTTTTTTTGATTTGTTGACAAGTCAACGTAATTATATTACTGTCGTTGACAATAAAATAACTGTAAACACAATAATATTACTGTCAACAACATCAATATTATAATTTTTTTGGTTTTTTGTTTTGTTTGAGTTATTCACGGAGTAACGTAATAATATTACTGTCTATTATTGTAATATTACTGTAAACACAATAATATTACTATTGTTATAGTAATATTGCTGTCAACCACATCAATATTTTTATTTTGTTTGGATTTTTTTTGTTTGTTTGAGTTATTCACGGAGTAACGTAATAATATTAGTGTTTATTATTGAAATATTACTGTGGTTGACGGTAATATTATTGTTGTAATAATAATATTACTGTCACTCACGGTAATATTAATTCTTTTGTCTTTTTATTATGTTTACATTTGTTGAACGGTCAACATAGTAATATTACTCTATTACACAATAATAATGAGTTTTGTTGTGTTAATATTACTGTGCTGGAGATTAATATAGCAATATTATTGTGTTAAACTGTAGTTTAGTTAATTTTTCTGTGTTTAACAGTAATATAGTTAATATTATTGTCAATCACAACAATATTGTTTTTTAAACGAAAAAAAATGTTACAGAAAGAAGAAAAAAATTTGAAAAAGTCAACACCGGAGACCGGCGAAAAAATCCGGAAGATTTTTTTTTTGAAAAGTCAACGTCGGGATCCGTCGGCAAAAAAAAAATTGAAAAAATAAAGTTTTGGGTCAAAATTGAATAATTTGTGAAATTTGAGGTCAATTTGAGGTTATATTAAATAAATGATGAAATTTGAGCATATTAAAGTATGAGAGGCTATTTTAGTCTTTTACAAAAATCTGGACCATGTGTGGACTTATTTGTAAATGAGTTTTTTGTCTGGATCTCTTTATGAATAAGTACCCATTGATACTTATTTGTAATGACCCCAAAAAATTAAGCTCGTTGTAATGACACTTATGGGGGGATTTTGTCAAATTTTCCCAAAAAAAATCCATTTTGAGATAGATTCCAAGTTTTATTTACCATTTTTTTTTTTTTTTTATATTATGGTCTCTTTATAAATACCACTTGTATAAATCCAATTTTACTTTATCTATTTGACAAAACCTATAATTTAATATTCAATTATATGCTCTTTCTTTTCTATTGCAATGTGTAATGATACTTTAATTAGTTCATTGCTAATTTATTATGTGGGCAGAATTTGATCTCCATTTTTGTAGAGATCCATTTGTCGATTATTTTTGTGATTATCATATTTTTCTACCAAAATTTGAGTTTATAATTTTTTGGATTAAAATTGACATCAAAAGGTCACCGAAGAAGAAGATCTTATAGCTACCATGGCGGCTACTGATGTTAAAGGGAAATGGGAAAAAAGTTCATGGCCAAGAAGTTGGTTATTCATAAGAGATGGGCTGCTCTAAATGACTTTGACCGGTTTACATTGATGCTTGCAAAGATCAAGAGGGCACGGTTGTTCGACAGATGCGAAGCTTAAGAAAGAGACCCCTATTTGTGTATTATAGTTTCCAATCGTTAAGATTTTGTAGGATTTTGAAACTTTTATCGGCTTATGTAAACCGTTTTCTTGAATTTGTTAACAAAATGGAAAGTCTTTGAATTTTTTCGTATTTACCATTTGGACTTGCTTGTAAATTAATTTTCTCTAACAAACAAATTGGGATCAGGCTTCGCCTAAAGTCGATCGGATCTGCGGGATAAGTGATCCTGGTCTGACTTAGAGTTGCAGTTGTTGCCGACAAATATACCTGATGCAGGCCCGGGTAATAGAAGAGTCGGGGTCGACGACGCTTACAAAGAATAGTGGATTTCGAATTCTCATGAGTAATAAATAGTGGATCATGCTAGAATGGTGGGTCGATGATAGCACTTATAGTGAATAGTGGATTTCGAATCCAGACTGTCGATAGTGAATTACGTTATTATATATATATATATATATATATATATATATATATATATATATATATATATATATATATATATATATATATATATAGTGATTGTCGATAAATTTTGACGAGTGTGTAGCCGATTTCATTTTTTTAGTAAATCTGCTAGATTTTTTAAAAAACTGAAATAAAAAAAAACAAGAAATTATTAAAAAAAAAAAGACACACAATGGATTACATTAACTAAATAGTGTATTTCGATCAGTATGTAGCAGATTTCGATTTGCTAAACCTGCTGGAAAAAAATATTATACTTCAAAAAAACATTTAAAACCGAAAAGATATGAAAAAAAAACAAAATTTTATTTTAAAAAAAAATTGAAATTAAAAATGAAAAAAATATATAAATATCTGCAAATCACAAGACTATATAAAATATGAAATTTAAAATTTGGGGTTATATTGCATATAAAATTTATTTCTGTATTTTTAAATATAATAGGGGTAAATGAAGTATTTTGTCATGGAAAAGGGTTATCCCTAAAATCGGATTAAAAATTGCTTTAGCCCTCTTAAGAAATTGAATGAGGGGGTTTCGTCAAATAGTGCCTATATTTTAATATAGGAGATAGTTTTATTGTGAATTTTTTTATCAATCTCTTATTTGATTTACTAGGATATATATATATATATATATATATATATATATATATATATATATATATATATATATATATATATATATGGGGTCTTTAGCAATAAACCCCTCTAACCGCTAAGAAATAGAGATAAACCCAACCCTAAATTCATCCTTTGTAATAGTCCCTTCAGATTTTTTTTACCTAAAATACCCCTCCTTTATCTACAGCATTAGTAATTATGTGGACTGCAAAAATCAATTTTGGACTGCATTTAACAATTTCAAACTGCATGTAGCATTTTTTTTTTATTTTTTTATTTTCTTTTATTTTTTAATATCTTTTAGAAACTTTTATAATCTTTTATTTAAATTTTCTTTTAGATTTTCTTTTTTAATTCTTTAAACAAAAAAATCGATTTTTTTCCCAATAATTTTACTACGCCGAATATGACTATAGTCGACTATATGTGACTATATCAACTATAGTCATATTCTTTCTTTACATTGCCGTTTTTTACATTTTCAACTTCAAATTTCCAATTATATAGTGTACTACAGTCATGTTTACCAAATTATATAAAAACACGAAGATTGCCCATTATATACGAAAACAATCCAATCAACATCCACACAAAAAATTACAATTTGAACCTTGTTATTACAAATCCACCTGTAGCGACACAAATACATCAAAAAATTGTGTGTATGAATTCTTCAACTATAAACAACCATCTACATCATTGTACATTAGAAAAAAAACATATATGTCGTATATATGACTATGCACGCCTACATATAACTACAATATGACTACAATATGACTATATATGACTATAGAGTTGATTCTCTTCAATTAGCCTGCTTTTTGCCCATCTTATTCAGCATCATCGATTCTTTTGGTTGCAAACTGAATTTTACACCAGAAAACTTCAGAAAACAAACTAAGATCAAGTGAAGTAGATGAATAGGGAGAAAGATACCTCAACCCCCGGCAAGTAAAACACAATATATAACTATATGTGACTATGAGCACAAGTGTTTGCAAACATAACAGGTGTAGTTAAGCGACTATACGTGACTATTATGGTATTTTATTGTTAAAATTCATAACAACCAAATGGTACGAACACTCATACATTATCAAATAAATAAAACGAATTCGAACAACATGAAACACAAAAAAAAATATAAATCACAACTCTTATCATGCCAATCCACAATTGTCAATGCATACAAATGCATACAAACATGCACTAGGATACGAAAAAACAAAAACTCACAAAAATTAATAAAATGCATGATAATTGAAATATATGCATTCATAACAAACAAAATAATATAACTATTGTAGAACATTGGAGGGAAAAAAAAAAGTAGCTATTAAAACGGACTTTGGCTTAGGAACAACACTGACCATCAACCAAAAAACTCGTTTTTTTTTTGGCATTAGGATTATAATTTGTGCGAATAACGATTTACTCCTTTAGTTCATCCTTGTATTAGGTACTCGGAGAATCTAATGTTATTTTTTTTTTCTAATTTTCACGCTATTATAACCATTTAACTAAAAAAAATTAAAATAAAATAAAATAATATAATTGAAAATTCAGATCCATAAATTATACCGGTTAATTTGTAGATATTCAACAGTTGCGGTTTTGGCAAGGACGGCGGCGGCGATTTTGACGGAGGGCGGCGGCTGTGGTGAGAACATGGACGGCGTGGGATAATTTGTAGATCTCCATCGGTGTCCTGCTGCTAGTCCTTTGAATCCTTTACCGTTTGTGTTTGTCGATTCCTGCCGCCGGGATCTTCTGTTGCCGCCTCAATTTTTTTGTGGTGGAAAAATTAGATCTAGGGTTTGGTAGGATGAAGAACAGAGAAAAGAGAAGAAAAAAAACAATTGAGAAACGAGAGATGACGATTGGGAGCGGAAGAAAAATAATTAGCGCCGGGATCTTCTGTTGCCGCCTCAATCTTTTTGTGGTGGAAAAATTAGATCTAGGGTTTGGTATGATGAAGAACAGAGAAAAAAGAAGAAAAAAAAAACAATTGAGAAACGAGAGATGACGATTGGGAGCGGAAGAAAAATAATTAGAATTTAGGAATATTGTGGTTAAGGGTACTTTTGTCTTATCACATAGGTCTAGGGGGGTCTCACAAATTAAAACTGAGATTTGGGTGTAGGCAAAAGTCTATAAAGTCAATTGGGTTTAGTTCAATATATTTCCCATATGAGGGGGTATTGCATATTTCCCATATATATATATATATATATATATATATATATATATATATATATATATATATATAATTGGGCCGACCCAATGGGCCCCAATTTATCTAATAATTAGGCCCAATACACGAAAGCCCAAGCACCTTCAAAATAAGGCTTGGGCCCAACAAAATAGACCCAATCCAATCAAGACATATAAATAGAGGTTTTTACTCATTTGTTAAGGTACGTTCTATTATTGACCAACAATCTAGAATACTTATTCTCTCTATTATTTTCCACGATCCGTACATCTGACTTAAGCATCGGAGGGGTTTCCGCCGGATCAACCCCCAGCTTAGTTTACGTGTGCTCATATCGCAGGGACCTCAGGATCATCAAGTTGTCAAGCTACTGATCAGCTTTGCTCTCCCAGCTCGTTTTCTACACTACCCTAGGTGATCTAAGTAATTAGCATCATCATTTTGGCGCCGTCTGTGGGAACGATGCAAACCAGATCACGTAGCCAACAAAATCCTCCTGGGGCGTCTACTCGGAGAGAAAATGACACAGCTAATAACCTCCCAGTCCGTGAAGGATCTGGCTTGCCACCTCCTCCACGTGCCGCGGATCCGCCTCGCGAGGTTCAGGTGATCCCCCCTCGTGACCCACCACTCGCCGATCCGCCACTGCCTGCTCCTCGAACGGTTCAAATAGCCGAGGATGCGCTCCAACACATGATAGCAGAAGCCTCAACTCGCGCCGCCACCGAAGCCGTGACGCAATATATCGCCACGATGGGAGCAAACGCTCCCAATGCGATACCAGCGCCAGCTCCACCAGTGGTGCAACCTATGGCACCACTGCTAGTTCAGAACCAAATAAGTGTCTCCTCCTCCACCTCGGACCCACGGTCCCGAGTGCAGCTATCCACCAATCACAGGGGGGCACAACCCAGACAGCAACGTCAGCGCTCACCCCCACGGGGGAATGCGTCTCCACAGAGAGTCCCTCTCTTTAATGAGGGAGAAGGCGAGGTAAACACCAGAATGTCTCGCCAAATTCCTTTCCCCCAACCAAATAATCCAATGGGTTAAAGAATGCCCGTCCCAGTAAGACGCAGTCCTTTCACCATAGACATCCTCAACGAGGTATTACCTCATGGAGTGAAGATCTCGGGGTTACCTCAATTTGAAGGGACCACCGATCCACAAGAGCATATAGAGAAATTCAACGCCATGGTAGATTTATACGGCCCGACGGACGCTGCGATGTGCAAAATGTTCCGCACGACTCTCTCAAAGAGAGCTATGAATTTGTTCAACTCTCTACTCAGAATCGATTGACACCTTCGCTCGGTTGTCAACACGGTTCACCAATCAATTCGCCATCAACAAGCAGTATGCCAAGACCCCAGCCCACATTTGCTCTGTAGTACAGAGAGATAACGAAATGCTCCGCAACTACATTAAGCGTTTCGTAGAAGTCGTCCATGAAGTCCCCAGTGTAGGGCAAGACATGCTCTCTGGGATTATGCAACAAAACTTGAAGCCGGGTAGATTCAAAGAATCTATCGCCGGAAGGCCTCCAGGCAACCTAAAGGAATTGCTGAACCGAGCTGAGAAATACGTGCGAATAGAGGAAGCTTCTACCCATGCTCCTCCCAAAAGGAAGAGGGAAGATGATCGACAGGACATTAGAAGACGAGATGATAGACGTCCACCACCCCCATCTCAAGGCCAATCTTCTTCCTCATACAATCGGTTCACTCCATTAAACACTCGCCTCACTGAAATCCTTCATGTGATCGAACAAAGAGGTCTAGCAGAACCTCCACGTCCTATGCAGCCAAATGCGAAACGAGAAAAGTCGGATCGCTATTGTCGATTCCATAAAGATAGAGGACATACTACCGAGGACTGTGCACAACTCAAGGTAGCCATAGAAAGATTGATCAAGCAGGGCCACTTAGGCGAGTACATTGATAAGACTCGAAACAAGCACCGTGATGACCTCCCACGCCGAGATAACAATCGAGATCCACCACAATGACGAGAGGAGGGGGGACATCGGCGAGAGCATGAGAACAATGATAATCAACCCACTCGGGGGGTCATTGCTTTTATCTCTGGAGGACCGGCGAGTGGTGATTCACAAAATGCGAGACGCTCCCTCGCTCGGTCAGCACGCATGAATCAAGAGCATGCCTCTTCATCCACATCTGTCTACCAGATACGAAGACCTGATCATAGCATAATCTTCAACTCTCCGGACCTTGAAGGTCCAGATGAAGATCATGTCGATGCACTGGTGATCACAGCGTCGGTGGCCAACTTCTTGGTTAAGAAAATATTAGTGGACGGGGAAAGCTCAGCCGACATAATGTATCTCCACGCCCTTAAAAGGATTCACGGGAGAGGGCGTATTATCTATGGGAGAAGTGGAATTACCCATCTCCTTAGGAGAAAACCCTTGTCGAATCACCAAGATAATCAAATTTCTCATCGTCGACAAGCCGTCCCCCTACAACGTCATCCTAGGAAGGCCAGCCATCCACACATTCAAGTCAATGCCTTCCTCCTACCATCAAAAGTGGAAATTCCCCACTCCTTATGGAACGGGGGAAATACTTGGAGATCAACGTCTCGCCCGAGAATGCTATGCAAGGGCCCTACGAGAACTTTCTAAGAAGCCTAAACAGTCCGGAAGGGGAGACGACACTCAAAAATCCGACAAATGGAAGTGGGTCAACGCGATCATCGAGGATGATAAAGAAATCCTTATTAGTGTACCTGACGATAGCATCAAGTTAGCAGCCGTCAAAGAGCTTAAGCTCATAGAGCTCACACCCGGAGATGAATCCAAGCTCCTACGAATCGGATCCGATCTAGATCCAAAGATGGAACAGCAGCTAGTCAACTTCCTACGACACAATGGAGATGTGTTCGCTTGGAAGGCCCAAGATTTGTTGGGCATTCCCCCTCAGGTAGCTCTACATCGGCTCAACCTCGACAAAAGATTGAAACCGATCAAACAAAGGAAGCGGACATTTGGTCCCGAACGCAACAAACACATCAAGGCGGAAGTAGCGAAACTTCTAGAAGCAGGTCATATACGACCAGTTCAGTATCCTGAATGGTTGTCGAACGTAGTACTCGTTCCCAAGCCCGGGGGCAAGTGGAGATTATGCGTGTATTTTACTGACCTCAACAAAGCTTGTCCTAAGGACCCATTTCCTCTACCTAGAATCAACCAACTCATCGATTCGACCTCGGGGTGCGAGCCCCTCAGCTTCCTCGATGCGTATCAAGGGTACAATATGATTTTACTCGCCCCATAAGATCAAGAGAGGGCCAGCTTCGTCACAGACCAAGGCATCTATTGCTATCAAGTCATGCCTTTCGGATTAAAAAACGCAGGAGCCACCTACCAACGTCTAGTGAACACAATGTTCGCATATCAGATCGGTAAGAATATGGAGGTGTATATCGACGACATGCTCGTCAAAAGTGTCAAGGTCTCGGACCACTTAACCGATTTGGATCAGTGTTTCGCCACCCTGCGAAAATATAATATGAAACTCAACCCCCTCAAATGTTCATTCGGAGTTCGGGGAGGCAAATTTTTGGGATACATGATTTCGCAACGGGGAATCGAAGCTAATCCCGCGAAAATCGAAGCAATCACCTCCATGGCTCCACCAACATATATCAAGAAAGTCCAACAGCTTAACGGCTGTTTGGCATTCCTGAATAGGTTCATTTCAAGATCAGCGGACAAGGCTCTCCCCTTCTTCAAGATTTTTAAGGGGAGGAAAAAAGTTTGAATGGGATGAAGCATGTCAAAAGGCATTCATCGAGCTGAAGTCATATCTTGCATCACCACCCCTGCTTACAAAACCTCAGCCTGCAGACACCCTCCTGTTGTACTTAGCTACCTCAGCTGATGCCATTAGCGCAGTCCTCATCCGAGATGGAGAAAAATGTCACCAACCCATATATTACATTAGTCGCGCCCTTCAAGGAGCCGAACAACGCTATACAAATATGGAGATACTCGCTCTCGCCCTCATTAACGCAGCTTGAAAACTCCGACCTTACTTCCAATCACATCAAGTGGTGGTTCTCACCAATTACCCCTTGAAGCAGATATTAAGGAGTCCCGAGACATCTGGCCGACTAGCCAAATGGGCGGTAGAGTTGAGTGAGTACGGAATAGAATTCAAACCCCGCCCCGCCATCAAGGCACAAGTCTTGGCCGATTTTTTAGTAGAAATGACCTCGGTAGAAGAGAGCACCTCTCCCTACTTGGTCTATCAACGTTGATGGATCTTCCACAGCCACATGAGGTGGCGCGGGTATCGTACTAACGAACCCTGACGGAGATGAATTCGAATATGCTCAACGATTTGAATTCACAGCTTCAAACAATGTCGCTGAGTATGAAGCACTGATAGCAGGACTCCGTCTCGCCTTAGCAGCCGGAGCGCGTAAGATCCTAATCCAAAGCGACTCTCAGCTCGTCGTGAACCAGGTACATGGAATTTACGAGGCCAAAGGAGACTCCATGGCCAAATATTTGGCTCTCACGCCCACTCTGCTATCTAAATTCGAGAGCTACGAGATAAGACAAGTACCTCGCTCCAGTAACATCCATGCTGACAAATTAGCTAGGCTTGGAAGCTTCATGGCAGGCATCGAAAGTCGGAAGGTGACGCTCCTCACCTCACCTCAGCCGGAGATAACTTCACCCAGTGAAGTACAGTACACCGAGGAGGATGAACCATGCTGGTTCACTCCAATCATGAAGTATCTCAAGAAGGGAGAACTCCCAACTGATCTCACTGAAGCACGGAAGTTAAAAACAAGAGCCGCTCGCTTCGTCATAGTGGGAGAAGAATTGTACAAACGAGGGTTCTCATTCCCCTATCTCAAGTTCCTCGACCCGACCACAACAAATTACGTACTTCGAGAAGTACATGAAGGTATCTGCGGAAATCATTTGAGCGGGCGAACCTTAGCTCTCAAACTACTGAGGCAAGGTTACTACTGGCCAGCGATGCATGAAGACGCAAAGAAATTAGTCCGAAGGTGTAAGCCCTGCCAAGAGCATGCCAATATCCCTCACCTTCCAGCGGCATTAACGCAACCGATTGACAGCCCCATCCCTTTCGCCCAATGGGGAATGGATTTAGTTGGACCATTCCTGCCCGCCACGGGAGGGCGCAAAATCCTCATTGTAGCAGTGGATTACTTCACCAAATGGGTGGAGGCTGAACCCTTAGCACGCATCCGAGAAGAAGAAGTCATCAAATTCCTATGGAAGAACATCGTGTGTCGCTTTGGGATGCCACGTTCCATTATCTCAGATAATGGAACCCAATTTTGCGGCGACAAAGTAAAGAATTGGTGCCTCGGCTTGGACATCAAACAGTTCTTCACATCCGTAGCCAATCCACAGGCTAACGGCCAGACGGAGGTCACGAATCGCACCATACTCCAACACCTTAAAACAAGGCTTGGAAGTGCCAAAGGGAAGTGGGTGGAAGAATTGCCTAACGCCCTATGGACTTATCGCACAACCCCACGAGCAGCAACCGGAGAGTTGCCTTTTAATCTAGCTTTCGGCACAGAGGCTATCGCACCCGTTGAAATCGGTGAACCATCTTGGAGAATCACCAACTATGATCCAGCAGCTAACGAAGAAGCTATGCGGGGAAGCCTAGACCTCGTAGATGAGCTACGAGAGATCGCATGCATCCGGCAACAGATGTATAAATCACGCATGGCCAAGGCCTATAACTCAAAGGTCCGCCCTCGACCCTTTCAAGTTGGAGATTTAGTCCTCCGAAAAGCTGAAGCCTCTCACCCCATTGGTAAGCTCGATCCAAAGTGGGAAGGACCATATAAAATCACAAAAGTGGTCAACACTGGAGCATATCGCCTTGAGAACACTGACGGACACCCTATACCCAGAACATGGAATATAGGGAACCTCAAATGGTTCTACGCTTAAGGTATACATCTACCTTACTTAAGATCCGTTGAAGTCACCACCCATACCCCTCCTATATGAAAATTACTTACAAATCGTTACCCCTGCAGGCTCCGCGACCTTCCACGTCACTCGTCTCACAAAACTATCTCTACATGCTTGGAAAATTTCTAATCCATAACGAGGTGCGTAAACGTCCCACCTAAACTGGGGGGCTAGTAATTTTACTTACATCAGCAATTCATAATCACATCTCATCATCTTCTTACAGATTGAGAACCAATTACGAGGGGATGCATATTACTCAATCAATGGCCCAAAGAGCAAAGACACTCCATACCACATCGCCAAGGGTAACAATACTTCCACTAGAATACATCACACACATGCTCTTGAATATTCATACTAACGTGATAAAATCATTCCATCTAACAGGCATGATCACGCAGCAAATCACAGCAACTCACGAGTTGATTTCATATATCGGAGTGCGAGGAAGAAAACAATCCCCGTAGTAGGGTACGTGAAATCGTAGTGCACATCACCCCAACTTCAATTACTAAGTCTTCAGTACAAGTGTTTAAACAATTTTTTTTTCTCAACTATACTTTGCAGGCATAGTGACGCCAAAGGAATTCAATCTACCATCAGCATAGCGAAACGAACGAGTACAAGGAAGACGTGGAAGAAGAACAAGTGTAGTACAATCACTTAGAAGAATTTTTACCGAGTCAATTTATTTACTTTAGCAGTAGTTATTTACCTTCGCCTCACGTAGGCCTATGACATTACCAATTTATTTCCATTCGCCTCACATAGGCTTGTAACAATTCTCCTTTGCCATCATTGAATAAATCAAAATTTTTGCTTTACTCTCTGTATCATTACATCTATACAAATTACCTCTTACCATGAGTTCAATTCAATACAACCCTACAAACACTTAGAAAGATTTAGATAATCCTTATAGCCTGGCCAGCTGGATTGTCTAAGTCCCTTTATTTGTTTCACAAGGTGTTACTTTTAAAGCGTGGCCACGACAAATATATTTAAGACCCAAGAGGTCCGAACAAAGGGCACGACCCTTAACAAAAACCTTGGGAGACTGATCCCCTCCTCAAGTGCATCGCGTGCAATGCTAAATGTAAATTCACATAAGCAACACATTAAACTCTTGACAATGTCAAAATAAATAATTCAAGATATCAAACTTCAAATGTCAAATAATGAAGAAATTCAAACAAAATAGTAAAGGACATACCCATCTACATCAGCAATCAAAATAAACTAAGAAATCTATAGCAAATAATAAATAAAAAACAAGTTTCTCTATCCTAGCAAATCAGTCTAAACTCCCCCACCACCGGCGGAAGACGCCCCCACAGCGGGGTCATCAGCAAGCATGTCATCCACAAGCTCTGTGCCCGTCTCGTGGACATCTGCCTCATCCTCCTCTTCATCGGATATACCAGCTTCCATCCCACGAATAACCCTCTCACTGATACCACCCGCCTCGCGAAGGTATTTGCGACAGGCACGAACTAATGGCTTATAGACCATAGCCAAAGCATGTTCCTCAATCATAGCAACACACTCAGCACTATCTCGGAAGCCACGCTTCGTTTCCTCCACGATGGACTCCTTATAAGCAGCACCACCTGACGTCGCGACGAACCTCTTCCCCGTCGCCTTCTCAACTTCGTATTTCTCCTTGAGTTGGTCATAGCACTCGTTTAGCTTCTGAACATCATCCTTATAAGCCTTCGCCTCACCTCGAAAAACCTCGCGCTCCTCTGTCCTCTGAGCAAGCTCCTCTGTCATCTGAGCAAGATCGGACCGCGCTATCTCCAACTGGCTTCGATGTTCGTCCTCACGCGCCTGACTTCGAACCCGCTCCTCTTCCTTCCTAGCTTCCACGTTCCCATCTTGCTCCATGAGATATCTCCAAGTCGCTACCAACTTAAAAAAAAAATTTAAATAAATAAATAATATTTTACACACGAAAGAGAGGAAGTAAACGTATAATCTTGTTTTAAATAGACATGGACTCACCCGGCATATATCACCACCAGCCAACTCCAACATGTGAGAAGGGCCCTTACCAGACATCCGAGCACGGTTGTACTCCCGAACGAATCCCTCGGTGCTCAACATCGGCAAATCATGGTCCGATACATCCCAATACGATTCCTTCCCTTCACGGTTCACGCCAAAGGTAAACAACTGTTTCCCTGCCCCACCATGGAAAGCATAAGTCTCCTCTGGGTCTACCCGTGGACGTTTTGGCACAGCCACGTACTCAGTATCTACCCTCTTTCCCTTGCCACGGTCTCTCGTAAGTGGACGCTCCTCCACTTCACCAGCACAGCTACGGTCGTCTTTGATCACTCGAGGAGTTTCTACATTGACCGTCTCACGAGGCAAACCACCCGAAGAACCTCCCAACGTAGAGGGAACCTTCTTCGATGCCTTCTTCGACGTTCCATTCGTCTTAGCTCGAAGTGCCGCAAAGGTAATACTCCCATCTACAAAGGAAAAAAACCACATAAGAGACCTGAAATAAATACAAAAAAAAAAAAAAAAAAAAAACCAAGTCAACACGACAAAATGATATATGGTGCTGACCATCCGGTATCAAACACCTCGGATCAAACTCCACATCACACATCCTAGACTCTTCAATCCTCTTCGCCATATTCGCAGTAATCTTGAAACTCTCGCACGTAGGTTTCCAAACTAAGGGGACGTCGAAAGTCGGAGCCCTCACATAAAAAAATTGGGACTTCCATTTTCCCAAAGATAACTTCACACTCTTCAAAAATTGATAGGGAACGCGAGGATGAACACAAAAGAACGGAAGCTTAGTCGGCCGATGCAATGTAAATAGGGCCTTAAACAAACTCACAGTAACAGGCAGACCTACTCGAGACACTCTATGGTGAAACGCCAAGAACATCAGAACAGCAGTCGGAGTAAGCTGACTATACCCTATCTTAAATTCCTCGCAAATCTTCAACAAGGTCGGATGCGGAGTAATTTGAGATGTACACGTCACGTACGCCACGAAAACCGTATGAAACCCATCGGGTGGCGAATATAAACGGTCGCCCTTCTGAGGCAACCGCAACTCGATATTTCGTGGCGCCCCAACTAGCCGACGAATAGACTGCAAATGTTCTTCCGTCATTACACTATCAAAATAAATTAAGTCAAAATTAATTGGCTTAATTTTCTTTTGCCTCCTCGTATCAATTTCAACATCACCCGGCGGTATATCATCTTCTTCTTCTACTTCCACAATCGGATCAACTTCACTATTCGACACCGCATGCGATTGATTAGAATCATCGCTATCACTCCCAAAATCCATGATTTGGCGCCAAGAATAACGCCTACTAGCTACAACTCCATCTACTTCATCCGCAACTTTAGCACTCGGTCCTACGTCGTCGCCGTCCGAAACCACCACCGTTAAAAACACGAAGTGCATCAACACTCTCGGCAATTCGCCCATCGATTTCACCCGAATCGGGCCGAAAACGGAGCCCTAACGCGCCCTCACGCGCGCGCGTGACCCCAATACGGGCTGATTCACGCGCGCGCGTGTCATCAGCCTGCACCGGAACACGTGCCCCCTCCCCACTGGCCCCATCGTGCGCGTCACCCTCACGCCGCTGCTCAGACGCGCGCGCGCGTCGCTTGGGAAGCGCGCCCGGCTGCGGAACTTTAACTGCCACGCGCGCGCGTGTCTCGATCGCAGTGCCCGACGCGCGCGCGTGGCTCGGCTCCCGTGCCCGACGTGCGCACGTGGCTTCCTCCCACTGGGCCACGTGCGCTGGAATCTCTCTCTCTCTCTCCTCTCCTCAGCAGCCGTGCCAACCTCCAACTTGATGGCTCGGCTCGGCTTCCCTCTAGCCTCGAAGCGCGCGCTTTCACACGTTTTAGAGCGTCTAGTAGCGCGGCTCGAGCCGACATCTGCATCCGAGCTACCTACCATGTCCATCTCCCCAAAAATTCGTGCACCTTGTACCGCAGATCCGATTTTCACACCCGATACTACAGGCTTATTGCATCCAATACCCACGGTACCAAAAGTTTTCTCGCGCCCTTCAACCGGATCTCGAAGTTTAATTCGCAAAGATTTCGACTTACCCGGGTTCGACATGAGAAATATTTTTCCCCGAAGAACAATCAAGAAACAAAA
Source organism: Erythranthe guttata (assembly GCF_000504015.1). Next base: position 875,113 of record NW_012194882.1, on the reverse strand, counting down.
AAAAAATTATATTCTACCGCTATAGAATAAAAGAAGAAGAGCACAGAAGAAAACCTAAAGTTGAAAATTCATATCCATATTTATTACGCAGAAGTAGAAGTTTAATTCTTTCCAGCGCAAAAGGAGTCTATTTATCTGCCCGGGGTTTATTATTTAAAACCCTTAAATATATACCTCGCTGCCAAATAAATACAATTATCCCTTATTTAAATTACGGAGATCAATTCAAAGCCAACGGAAGCTATTCAAGCCACGACACAATTAACTCTCGACACGAGCCGGATTCCCCTAAACATGTCTCCCGTCTCGACTCGAGAGTTGGGGGGCTTAATGATATACCTAATTGGGCCAACCTAATGGGCCCCAATTTATCTAATAATTAGGCCCAATACACGAAAGCCCAATCACCTACAATTGGGCCCACTACACGAAAGCCCAAGCACCTTCAAAATAAGGCTTGGGCCCATCAAAATAAACCCAACCCAATCAACACATATAAATAGAGGTTTTTACCCATTTGTTAAGGTACGTTCTATTATTGACCAACAATCTAGAATACTTATTCTCTCTATTATTTTCCACGATCCGTACATCTAACTTGAGCGTCGGAGGGGTTTTCGCCGGATCAACCCCCGGCTTAGTTCATGTGTGCTCATTTCGCAGGGACCTCAGCATCATCAAGTTGTCAAGCTACTGATCAGCTTTGCTCTCCCAGCTCGTTTTCTACACTACCCTAGGTGATTTAAGTAATTAGCATCATATATATATATATATATATATATATATATATATATATATATATATATATATATATATATATATATATATATATATATATATATATATATATATATATATATATATATATATATATATATATATATATATATATATATATATATATATATATATATATATATATATATATATATATATAAATATTTATATATTGATATATATAAATATATAGATATATATATTTTTATATTTATAGTTATAAATATATTGGTTTATATATGAGTAATATATATATAGATATATATATATATATAATTTGTTTAGTTAGGAAAAATATGTATTTATGTATAAATATGTGTATGTATATATAAATATATAGTGGGGTATATATATGTATATATATATATATATATATAGAGATGTATGTATATAAATATATATATATATATATTTATATATATGTGTGTAT
>NW_012194882.1:849964-873806 GCF_000504015.1 Erythranthe guttata | reverse complement strand
TAATTTTCATATAGAATGGGGTAGGGGTGGTGACTTCAACGGATCTTAAGTAAGGTAGATGTATTCCTTAAGCGTAGAAACATATGAGGTTCCCTATATTCCATGTTATATATATATATATATATATATATATATATATATATATATATATATATATATATATATATATATATATATATATATATATATATATATATGTGTGTATATATATATCGTTTGTGATCAATTAATCTCCTAAATGAGTTATTATTCGATTTTGAATTTTTTTCATAATTATTATACCTAATAATACTTATGTTTACGAATATTACAAATTAATTGATGATAAATCATACTCTTTTAACACTAAACTTTTTGCTTTCATTGTGTTAAAAAAATTGGTCTATTTACTATTAAAATTTAATTTAAGCATGTTAACCATATAACTTGTGTAGTTTGGATATAGATTTTTCTATGCAATATATATTTTTTGTTATGAATACTATGCAATGTCTTATAAATATGTGTATATCGTTATTATATTAAAGTCTGGTCTGTAGTTTACGAAATATAGCTTTATTTTAAGAGATTTTTGTGCATAAGTCACCAACCAAACATCTTTAATATTATGGGTTTAGGGACTATATATCTTTCACATATAAGCACATCCTTTTAATATTTATTATAAATAAAGGAAACATTCATGTATATGACAATATTACCCCCAACCTTTTATACCCAATTTTTAATTGTAACCCCAATTTAATTAATTTTGTCCATAAGAATCCAATTTTGACAACAAAAATCCAATTTTGACTTTTTTTTTTCAAAAATAATTTTTTTTGCCGCCGGTTTCCGACGTTGACTTTTCGATATATATTTTTATTTTTTTTTCCGCGGTCGGATTGCGGCGTTGACTTTTTTAGTGGTTTTCTAAGTTTTTTTTTTGTTTTTTTTTTTTTTACGTCCGCCGCTAAACGTTGACCATAATTGTGCTGTCACTGACAGTAAATTAACATAATTATACTGTCAATGACAGTTAATTAACGTAATTGTACTGCCGTTGACAATACATTTATGTAATTGTTATGCGTTGATAGTAAATTAACGTAATATTATTATTTTTTATTTTTTGTTATTCTTTTTTATTTTGTTTGATTTGTTGACAAGTCAACGTAATTGTATTACTGTCGTTGACGGTAAAATAACTGTAAACACAATAATATTACTTTCAACAACATCAATATTATTATTTCTTTGGGTTTTTTTGTTTTGTTTGAGTCATTCACGGAGTAACGTAATAATATTACTGTCTATATATTATTGTCATATTACTGTAAACACAATAATATTTCTGTGGTGGACGGTAATATTACTGTTGTTATAGTAATATTGTTGTCAACCACATCAATATTATTATTTCGTTTGGATTTTTTTTGTTTGTTTGAGTTATTCACGGAGTAACGTAATAATATTATTGTCTATCATTGTAATATTACTGTGGTTGACGGTAATATTACTGTTGTTGTTATAGTAATATTACTGTCACTCATAGTAATATTAATTCTTTTGACTTTTTATTATGTTTACATTTGTTGAACGGTCAACATAGTAATATTACTCTATTACACAATAATAATGAATTTTGTTGTGTTAATACTACTGTGCTAGAGATTAATATAACAATGTTACTGTGTTAAAATGTAGTTTAGTTAATTTTACTGTGTTTAACAGTAATATAGTTAATATTACTGTCAATCACAGCAATATTGCTGTTTAAACGAAAAAAAATATTACAGAAAGAAAAAAAATCAAAAAAGTCACCGCCGGAAACCGGCGGAAAATTCTGGAAGAAAAAAAAAAGTCAACGCCGGGGACCGGCGAAAAAATCTGGTAGGAAAAGAAAAAAGGAAAAGTCAACGCCGGAATCCGGCAGCAAAAAAAAAAAGTTTTGGGTAAAAATTGAATAATTTTTGAAATTTGGGGTCAAATTGAGGTCAAATTAAATTAAGGATGAAAATGGAGCATATTAAAGTATGAGAGGCTATTTTAGTCTTTTACAAAAATATGGACCATGTGTGAACTTATTTGTGAAGGAGTTTTTTGTCTTAATCTCTTTATGAATAAGTATTTATTGATGGGCTTATTTGTAATGACCCCTTATTTGTATTTGTATTTGTATTTCAGTTTACTTAAGTTTGTTGTCATCCTTTTGTACTTATTTGAGTGTAAAAAATGAAGTAATTAAAAATAAATAAATAAATAAAACTCAAACTTGTGTTTCGTGTAAAACAAAACGAAACACAAGCTTGAGTTTTGTGTAAATTTAAGTGAAATACAAAAAAAAAATGTATGGTTTCCAAAACATTATTTCGTACTTCTTTGCACAAAATGCATCCATACATTTCGTGTTAGGGAATACGAAATGCTCATGCACGAACCATGGTTCGAAAAATGGTTTGAGGGAATTGTGATTTTTTTCTTCAATAAAAGTTGCACATGAAATAAAGTCGGACTGCAAACCAGTAAAACCTGCACTATGAATAGTATTTCAATTTCAAATATGAGGTCAGATTTGTTCGACCCTACACCCGGTGAAAAACACCGGGTGAGTCTTCTGCTGCCACGTGTCTCTTTTTTGTATTTTATAATAAATTTTCCGCTAGGGTTTACCTTTAGGGGTTTTAGAAAAATAAAAAAAAAGAACACGTAGCAGCAGAAGACCCACCCAGTGTTTTTCATCGGGTGTAGGGTCGAAGGAACCTATGAGGTCACCTCCACGCGCTTCTTTGAATTTCAGTCGCCCCCTTGTTTTGTTGTTTTAATTTGTTGACTTTAGACTATTTCCAGAATATTTGGGCTCTCCGTGGGCTATATAAAATAGATTGAAACTTGGGCTTAAGTTTTTTTTTTTTTTTTTTTTTTTTTTTTGAGAAACTATACGGCAAATAAGTTAATAATGAATAAACAATGAGATTCTATTTGAAATTGGATTAATTTAATAAATTTTAAGATGAAAAAGGTGAGTTTTTCTTATAAATAGCACACAATTGTACATGTGAGTTTATTTGATACTACAACGGGTGAGTTTTAACCATTGATGTGCTTAAATAACCACCCACTAAGCACGCTTTAACATGATTGTGTGTGATTATGTGCAGATCAACGGTTAATAACCACCTGGTGTATTTCACTAGGTGTAGCATCAAATAAACCGTCAAGACATAGAACACACTTGAGAATACAAGAAAGAACAAAATAAGAAAAAAAGTTATATTTCCTTATACTTGAACTCGTATATTCTTATTTTGTTTGAAATCGTTTAGTATATTTACAACACGTGATCAGCACAAATTTTTCTACCATATTCCTTCAACCGGTGAGGATCATAGGTTTAATATATCACCCTCTATGAAGCTCAATTTATTTTGGAGAGGTAAAATGTATGTGTTATAGGTTTCTTATTCTCTATTGTTAAATAATCAAGGTAAAGGAAATAAGATGGAGAGAATATGAAAATACCATCTCACTTTTTCATTCCAAATGTTTCAAAGAATTTACATCATATATATATGGTTACATATGGTAACGCAAGTTGACTAGAGAGTGACACGTGTATATTAAGAATTATTCAGTGTATTTGTGACGAGAGTGCTCCTGTGTGGTTGGTGTAATGCTATCATGCCCCCTCAAGCCAAGCTAGGAAGGGACGCCGACGAGGCTCGAACGAAGAAGGCTTCGTGAAGATGTCTGCTAATTGGTCTTTGCTCGAAGAGACTTCTAGTGCTTTTGCTTGAATCCGATCCTGTACAAAGTGATAATCTCTGTCCACATGCTTTGTTCGGGAATGAAAGATTGGATTCTTTGAAAGGTAAGTGGGACCTAGATTATCACAAAATAGAATCGGAGGTGAAGAAGAAGTAAACCCCAATTCCGTGAGAAGTGATTGCACCCAAAGTAATTCATTAGTTGCATTGGCAAGAGCCTTGTATTCGACTTCAGTACTAGATCGGGCAATGGTGGACTGTTTCTTGTAGCTCCAAGAGACAATACTACGACCAAAGAATATACAAAAGCCACCCGTAGATTTTCTATCAGGGGAGCCGCCCCAATCGGCATCCATATAGGCTGTCAAGGTATGAGTTTGAGACGACCGAAGGTGAAGACCATGATCGATAGTTTGTCTCAAATAACGAATAATCCGTTTTAGTGCATGTATATACCCGATTCATTGAGAAAGCAAGATCAGGGCGAGTGAATAATAGATATTGCAGACTTCCAACAATACCCGATATAACATATAAGGATGGATCTTCAAATGAGGGAGAATCAAAGGCGGATAATTTGGTAGAAGGTGCCATAGGACCGCTTACCCATTTGCAGTTCAGCGTATTCGCTATTTGCAGAAACGATCAAGAATGTACTTCCTTTGAGATAAAAATAGACCCAAAGAATCACGGGAACACTCCAAGCCGAGGAAATAATGCAATTCACCCATATTTTTCACCGGAAAATCATGAATGAGGGATTTGATCAAGTTCGCGAAAGCGGACGAGGAAGAACCGGTTACAGCTAAAAGAAGGCATTCTGAATGTCTAGCTTAATTACACCATGTAGCAATTGAAAATACTAACCTTATTGATGTCGGTTTGACCACAAGGCTGAAAGTCTCGGTATAAACCAAACCTTCTAACTGGTAGTAGCCTTTAGCTACTAATCGCGCTTTCGGACGCTCAATAGAACCATCGACAAGAAATTTGGTTTTAAAAATCCAACGACAACCAACAATATTTTGGTTTGGAGACGACGGGACCAAGGACAACATTTGAGTTTTCATTAGGGCATCAAATTCATTTTGCATAGCTAAACGCCATTCAGGATTTTGGTATGGTATGAATTTTAGCATTCGGACCCGTAGGTAATAGCGGAAACACCAAACGAATTATAGTGTAAAAGTTCGACTGCACGGGCGGTTGTAAAATCTCATTCAATATCAATATGGGATCGCTCGTATGGTTATGGACAGCTGCCATATGCCATATCACCCCAAAGAAGTACTCAAAATATGAAGATCGATTTGAAAACAAAGTCGTGCAACGAAAAAACTGAAAACTCCGAAATTAACAAGTATCTCAGGGCAGACTATTCTATATCACCACAACCTGCGGATCAACATAACCCAGAGCAACGGTCCAGAAAAGGAAAATCAAATCTCAATTAGTAAAACAGGGAGAAGATTCTTCATATAAGCACAGTGTGGGAGGATACTCAAACTCGAAGCACTTTCATCTACCCTGAAAATAACCCAACCCTGACAAGAGAAAACATTGATCCGACCCAAAATTGCAGCCTTCCTCTCGATTCTCTTCGCACAAAACGCACAAACACAAGTCTTTTAAGCCAACGTAAACGAGAACAAGAGTATGCAGCGGAAAACAAACACACAAGCACGTTTACGGGCAATGCCCAACCTTTATATTAATTTCCCACAAAGAATACAAAGGAGACTAAGGTGCACACACAAAATCCTCACTTAGAATGCCCACAATTGCAATCTGAACTCTCTAATGCTAGATTATGCTAGATTGGTCGGATTTGTGCACTCATAGCCAAATAAATACAAGGAAGAAGGTAGTTTTCACATAAAACTACCTAAGGACACATGGCAGCACTAACACTTGACACTTGGCCAACTATTACAAGTAATAAGGGGCAGTTTTTCATGCTTTCCAGGCCTCCACCGCTCCGTAACTTCCCTCAAATCCGCCCACAAGGCTGATTTTCGAAGCCCATCTTGATCAGGCCTGCGGGCGCGCGCCAAACGGCCCAAACAGCCCGGCCGGTTGCTAGGCAGCCCATCTGCCTAGCCTTTTCCGCACTTTTGCTTGCCTTTACCGATTACTTGCCAGTTCTTTGCCCACACGGTCTTTGGCACGCCCGCACATCGGGCTGCCATCATTGACTTGCCAATCCGTCGTGACAACTTGCCCACACTCGTCAAGTCGTGGTCGATTTCCTTCGAACGTTCGTTTGCCCAAGTTATCGGCCACATGCCGATTACTGCCTACGCTTGTCCGCATTTGCTGCCGAGCAACGCCCGTGCCTGCCACTAGTACTTTCGATCACCGTTCCCACTTGAATCAAGCCGATCCTTGCTTTTCTCGGACAAACACCCCGAACGCTTGCCCAACACTCGACCACTCATTGGCCGATTGTGTGGCTATCTTGTGCCAATCCTCACTTGGCACCATTTCTCGGCCATGACTCGGCCACACTCGAGTAATTACCGATATCACCGACTAAGGGGGTAACAGACCTCCCCCACCAACGGTGTTCGACGCCCTCGTCGAACCGAAACCATCAGCTTCAGCTTTCCCTCGTTCCCACTTGTCTTGCCACCGTCTTTGATTGTGCTTGATCAACAACACCACATCGAAACTCAAATTCCAAGTCTGATCCCACGAACTTCCCACAAATTCTTTCTGCCCTCGGAAAAATGAACGCCAACCCCGTTCAAACGGCAACACCAAACCACAAGTGAAAATACTAGTTCTTGGCACAACTAGTACTTTATCTCGATTGCCCCTCCAATCAAGAAAGGAGACCTCCAGCCCACGGAAATCACCCAAAATCGGCTTCCATTTCATCAACAACATAAACCAGCCCAAGAAAAATCCAACATGCATCCCAAATTCAGAAAATACCACATTTCGAACCCACAAATCATGCCACACACGGCAGCAACTTGGAACAAAAGTAAGGCCACAACGCCCATTCATAAGCCCAAATGAATACCTCAACTTGCATTCGGCCCTTGTCTCATTTCTCGCCGATGCACGTACAAGCAAACCAGCCCGAGAATTCACCGTCTTGTTTCCAACGGCTGCAATTATGCTCGATGACTCCTCGTCGTTCGATTCTGCCTCCAATTGCACCGCAACCAACATTGCCACCGGTTTCTTTCCCGCCTTTGCTTTAGTCACGTACGAGCATTCAACGAAGCATGGACACTCTTCGTCCATAATCATCAGCCCTCCGAGAAATGGTATCACCGCAGCCTTGGCAACAAGTAGGAACTCTTGCCCCAATATCACATCGAAATCATCTAGTGGTACGGCAGTCAATCCGCACTGCCCTTTCCAAGAACCGATCACTAGATTGACATCGGTTCTGCCTTTCACTACGGGGCCTCTGAATTTACAGCCTTAACTTGACTTGCATGTTTTGAGAGAATCAAGCCCAGCTTCTTGACTTCTCTCTCGGCAACGAAGTTGTGAGTTGCTCCCGAGTCAACCATCGCCTTCACTTCTTTGCCATTGATCAGTACCATGGCATACATCAAGCCCTTGGTGCCGTTGGGTGCCTTGTCCACGACCAAATCACTCAACAACTGAATCGGATTCGCACGCCTCGTCTCGTCCGAATCTTTCTCACTATCCGACTCCCGCATCAAAGCATTCAACTTGCTCCTCTTAGGACAGTCCCTCATCCGGTGGTTGCCATCACATAGAAAGCAGCCACGGTTTTGCTTGTTGACGACAGGTTGTCCTCCGGTCTTGGTTTGTACCGTGGATCCTTCGCCATCACCGCTCTCTTTCTGCTTCCAATTTCGGCCACCCTTGCCACCGAACTTCTTTCCCTTGGACTTATCCTTCTTCGAGCCTTCCTTATCGGAATCATCGGCCCCCATCACCTTGTAATCGACAAGTCGATCTGCTGCCGAGATGGCACTTGGCAGATCCTTCACGCCTTGCCTCCGCAACTCTGTTTGGGCCCATGGCTGCAATCCATCCATGAAGTTGAACAGCTTATCTTCATCGGACATATCACGTATGTCAAGGACCAGAGAACTGAAATCCTTGACATACTCCCTCACGGTTCCCTTGTGCTTCAATTGCCTAAGGGATTCCCTTGCAATCCATCCCACATTGCAAGGAAGGAATTGTTCTTTCAATTCCCGTTTCAGCACCTCCCAAGTTTCGATCTTCACTCGGTTGGCACTTGCATCGTCTGACAAACGAGCACGCCACCACAACTTTGCATCGCCCACAAGATACATACTTGTAATGGTCACTTTCTCGCGATCCGAAACCTTGGCTGCCTCGAAGTAATTCTCCATATCCCACACGAAGTTTTCGTCTTCTTTGGCACTGCGCACACCATCAAACGCAGTCGGTTCCGGCACACGAACTTTGGATCCCGACGTTCTGCCCTCAGAACTTGATCCTTCATTTCGAACAACCCTTTTCAACACCATCAAATCCGTAAGCATTCCCTCAAGATTTGTTTCAACGGCATCAATGAGGAGTCCCATCTCCTCGGCAACGGACGTGAATCTCTCCTCCACAAATTGGGGCAGATCATCCAACGATCTTGCCAAACGATCGATTTCTCGCTTCCCATCAGCGAGCCTTTGCAAGATTGGTGGATCCTTTGGATCTAGGGGCGGCCCAACCAAGGCTTCAAGACGTTGCAGCCTTGATTCCATATCTAGCATCATCACACGAGTAGGATTTGGATTTGTCGAAGATCCAGAATCTTCAGCCATGCCGAACAGCAACACATTCAGAACCCTTGAACCCGGGCTCTGATACCAACTTTCACAGGGGTTTCTTTACTCAAGAAATTTTCGCCCGTGCGGCCTGATTTGCCCACCAAATCAGTCAGCCTTCCTCTCGATTCTCTTCGCACAAAACGCACAAACACAAGTCTTTTTAGCCAACGTAAACGAGAACAGGAGTATGCAGCGGAAAACAAACACACAAGCATGTTTACGGGCAATGCCCAACCTTTATATTAATTTCCCACAAAGAATACAAAGGAGACTAAGGTGCACATACAAAATCCTCACTCAGAATGCCCACAATTGCAATCTGAACTCTCTAATGCTAGATTATGCTAGATTGGTCGAATTTGTGCACTCATAGCCAAATACATACAAGGAAGAAGGTAGTTTTCACATAAACTACCTAAGGACACATGGCAGCACTAACACTTGACACTTGGCCAACTATTACAAGTAATAAGGGGCATTTTTTCATGCTTTCTAGGCCTCAACCGCTCCGTAACTTCCCTCAAATCCGCCCACAAGGCTGATTTTCGAAGCCCATCTTGATCGGGCCCGCGGGCACGCGCCAAACGGCCCAAACAGCCCGGCCGGTTGCTAGGCAGCCCATCTGCCTAGCCTTTTCCGCACTTTTGCTTGCCTTTACCGATTACTTGCCAGTTCTTTGCCCACACGGTCTTTGGCACGCCCGCACATCGGGCTGCCTTCATTGACTTGCCAATCCGTCGTCCCAACTTGCCCACACTCGTCAAGTCGTGGTCGATTTCCTTCGAACGTTCGTTTGCCCAAGTTATCGGCCACATGCCGATCACTGCCCACGCTTGTCCGCATTTGCTGTCGAGCAACGCCCGTGCCAACCACTAGTACTTTCAATCACCGTTCCCACTTGAATCAAGCCGATCCTTGCTTTTCTCGGACAAACACCTCGAATTCTTGCCCAACACTCGACCACTCATTGGCCGATTGTGTGGCTATCTTGTGCCAATCCTCACTTGGCACCATTTCTCGGCCATGACTCGGCCACACTCGAGTCATTACCGATATCACCGACTAAGGAGGTAATAATAAACCACTTGTTGATGCATAACCAAAAACCATACCTAATACCTCGCCGGATCAAAATCACCAAAATAAAACCAATTCAGAATCACAATCAGACGGCCGGGGAAAGATACACCGGCGAATCCACGAAGATCCGATTGTCAGATCGGATCAAAATCACCAAAATAAAATCAAATCAGGACCACAATCAGACGGTATCGCGAAAGAGAAGAAAAAAAAACAAACGACGGATAATCGCAGCCGATTGAATTGAATTGCGTATAATCTAGAAAAACGGAGACGACAAATAAACACAATCAATAATCAAACCAAATTCTTATCCGCAGAGAACCAAAGGCTATTGAACCAATAAGCGTGTAATTTAAAAGACCAGAGTAGGAAGGAATGAGGGGATGGGTATTTATAGAAGAGTCGTTGATGAGTGGACGGTTATGATTAATCTAATCGGAGGGTCAGAAAGGAGTACTTATCCTTGTCGGTTACGCATGTTAATATTTGGGAAAATTACAGTTTATGTTCTTAAACTTTACCACTAAAACAATTTATGTCCTCAAACATTTCAATCCACGAAATATGTCCTCAAACTTGCCACTTTTGATCACTTTATGTTCTGCCGTTAACGTTGGCAGCTAACTTCGACGGAAATAGCACGCGTGGCTCACATGACGTCTATGTGGCTGTTAAATGTGATGTGGAATAATATATTGAATATTAAATGTTGACGTGGCACAAGAATATACTAATTTCCTCTAACTCACTCTCCCAAATCCCAAATCCCAAATCACGTTTCATTCCCATAAACCTTAATTTTCCCACACTTCACAATTTCAATCACCTCAACACATTCCCAAATTTTCAACCCAATCTGGATTCTTGCTCAATTCCATACTAAAATCGAAGTCATAAACCCATAAAAAATCCAAAAATTCTCACATTTGAAGAGTTTTTCCCTTCTCAAAGAACAGCAGATTCACGTGCAAACACATGCCTGCAATCGAGATGAAGAAGGTAAACGTGTGATTCTTCGTCTGCTGATGCTTGTGCCCCTTGTGGTCTCGATGAAGCGAGTACAAGGATGGTGAAGATGGCACAAATTCTACCCAACTCAGCAGTTTAAGAACCTGCCCAGAAGGTATTTGACAAAATGTCTGAACCAATTCCGGAAAAAAAAAAACATGCACATGTCAAAGCTGCATATAATTTTTTTTTCGCCAAGAATAGAGTGCCCAAGAACGGATTCCAGCTCCCCGACTTCCCCGACCAAGTGGAAGAAGACATGATATTTCAGCCCCAAGATGAAAGTGAAATCGAGGAAACATGCGGCATTTGTTTATTGGGCTATTTTGCTGGTAAAACACCAGGAAAAATGGCCACGGATTCACAGACAATTCTGTTATTTTCGAATTTCACCTCAATTGAAGGATTCGGAATGGGGTTTTAGGGATTGGATTTACGGGTTCATTGAGGATATGGAGAATTAGTGATTTTAGAATAGAAATGGGGGAGGAGAATGACGTGTCGCTCCACATCACGTTTCGTCGGCCAAGTAGGCACTGGGTGTTGTACAGCTCGACATTTAACGGCAACATAGACGTCACGTGAGCCACAAGTGCTATTTTCGTCGAAGTTAGCTGCCGACGTTAACGGCAGAACATAAAGTGATCAAAAGTGGCAAGTTTGAGGACATATTTCGTGGATTGAAATGTTTGAGGACATAAATCGTTTTAGTGGTAAAGTTTAGGAACATAAACTGTAATTTTCCCTTAATATTTTATTCTTTTTTTAATTATTTCCCAAATATGATTTCAGTCGTCCATTGTTTTGTGATTTTGACTTTTTTACTGTTTTGCTGAATATTTGGGCTCTCTATGTGTCCGTGAGCTATATAAAATAGATGGGATTATTTCACAAAAATCCCCAATATGTCCACTTACAATAAGTCAAAAAAAAATTTAATTTTAATATAAATCAAAAACTTCTTGTATTAATTATAGGGATGATTAGATATAACCCCTTATTTCAAACTTATATAGGTAGGAGTCCAATCTATTAGATTAATATAGTTGTAGGCCCTTTGACTAAAAAAAACAATTAAATGAAATAAAATCACTATGCATATGGACATAAAACGTGGTTGATTCATCTTTGACAACACTCTTATTCTGTTTCGCAAAATCTCTGGTTTAGATTTCGAGATTGAAATTTGAATTCAAACTTTTGATTCAGTTGGCAGGCATTAAATTAAATTTTGTGATTTTTGTAGGGTTAATGGTGCAAGATTAAAGGAGAAGATGGCCATAGAGAATGTGATTGACCCCGATTTACATATTTCCTCTTTATTTGCTCATCAAGAAAAAATTTCATTTAGTTTTCTTTTTTCGTGCAAATCAAAAAGAGTACAAAATGGCTCGCTCGTTCTCCGCCGCTAAATCCATTCATTCTTTCATCGCTAGAGCAGTTCCGTATCTAGAGGTTCAAGGACATCGACTAAATCTGATTACCTTGAGACGAACACTGTGTTTGTTGTTTGTTAGTTTTTTACACTTTGTTGTTATATATTTATTTATTTTTTTGTTAGTATGGTACTATTTGCACTTTGTTTTTTTATTCTTGCAGTTTACGTATGTTATGTGTTTTTTGCTCGAATATATTTTTACACTTTTGCTGCTTTCATTTATTATTTTATGTTGTTTATTTCATACTTGATTGTTACTATTAATCTCTATTCTGTAAATATCAAACTTTAAACATCCATTCATAATACAAACATCAAACAGCAAAACATCATTTTATAATGCCCATATCGAACAACAAACATCAAGTTTTTTTTTTCATTTTTTTATGTCGATTTGCACATTTTTCGATGTTGGTTGATTTTTGTTTTGCGCTTTGCTGTTTCTAGCAGACTATATTTTACACTAAGATGTTATATATTTTTTTTTGAATTGTTGGCATGGTATTGTTTGCACTTTTGATTTTTGTGTTTGCAGTTTGCATATACGATGTGTTTGTTGCTCAAATATATTTGTATATATTGTTGTTATATATGATGTAAGTTTCTGGTATAATATTATCTACACTTTTGATGCCATATAGTTGTTTTTGCAGTTGGTATTGTATTATTTGAACTTTACCTTTTCTTTTTGCAGTTTGTATATTACAATAGCAAAATGCAAACGATAACAGCGGAATGAAGACTAAATTCGTGTGACAATTTTGTTGCAGCGGTGTATAGCATAACAAAAGTCGACTAAAGCCCTGTGACACTCTCCCTGTTTTTTTAACAATTTACTGAATTTATAAGAAATTATGAATTGGCAAGCATATACCAATACACAAAATAACTGCATAAATTTGGAATATATTAGAAAATAGTTCATATCAAAATCCAACAAAATTATAATTCCACAAATAAAAAACAAAGTTATGCTAAACATAAGTAAATGTCATAAAAAAATTCTAATTAAACTCAACGGTATACTCGTCGTTCAAGAACTGATAATTAAAAGTTTTTCGAGTTCGATAATCCCATTTGCTGCAGTTTTTCTCACTAATGGTTGTTGCATGCACAACTGCCTTGCAATATACAAGACAAAAATCCACAACCAACCAAATCTGGTTTTCGCTGAGGCGATGTCGAAACATAATATCATGCTACTGTGCAAATAGATTCGGCTTGATTCATCGTTGCTTTCCTCTGTTTGAAGAGGCGAATGATTCACCTACTTTCATCTTCCCCTTCGTCAAATAAACTGTTTAATTGAAAAAAAAAATTATTGCACAACCATGTTTGTACCTATAATCCATGTACATCAATTGCACATAACAATATGCAAAGTGCATTTGGTAACATCAAATGCAAATTGTAATTTTGAAACAATAAAATGCAATTTAAAATTCAGAAGATGACTACGAATATACTAAAGTTCAAATGAAATATACAATATCAAAAATTACATCATATATGCAAAATGAAAAATGCAAAATAAACAACAAAGTGCAAAATACACTACGCCAGAAACAATAACTTGCTAACAAAAAAAGCAACGAAATCGAATATATGTTGCAATCGACACTAGAAAATAACATGAAAAAAAAATGTATCACAAAACATCAAAATGATAACGCAAAATAATGTAACACAAACCAGGAAACCCCAAACAAACAATCAACGAATTTAGGAGGAAAAAGACAAATTCAACAAAATACTCCCAAGGGCTGAAAAGCACAAAAGGCGACAAAACAAAAAATCGCAATCGATATCTGAAAAGATGTAACAAAAATGCAAAACAACCGGCAAAATATTGTAACTCAAACAGTAAAATCCAAACAAAAAATAATGTCAAAACAAAAAATAAAAATAAAAATTACCTGGTGTTAAAACCTCTAAATCTGCGTCTTCACTTATGATATAAAAAAACTCATTGCATTACGTCAATGAATCGCCATTAAAAACTTTTAAAAAAACACAATAGCAACTTACCTATACGTTTCAATTTAAAAAAAAACGCAATAGCAACTTACCTATACGTTTCAATTTTGTACTATCCTCTAGAATGTGTTTTTTTTGTTGGCGATGTGCAGAAGTTATAGAGATTCCATCGTTCTTGAGAACAATGATAGGGTTACAGATATTGCATTGAAGAAAAGGGGGCAGTGAGAAGTTTTGTTTTTCGAGAGATAAACGATGGAAGAATGCAACTTGCGGAGGATTTGCAATTGACGTTTTGCAGCATGATTTTTGCTAAAACCGATTTTGGTGGAGGATTTTACGAATATATAAATTTAAGAATACAATTTTCCTATTTTTGCTAAAGGGCAAATCAGCCATAAAAAGTAGTAGGGGGTTATACAATATTGGACTTATAACTTGGATTTTAACCAATATAATCTAATAATGGAGGGTCTATAGAAAGTTATCCCTTAATTATAAAAGATTAGGTTTTAGCATTATAATATTTAATCATTTCAACCCTAATTCTATTGCGCACAATAATCACCCCTCTTACTCAAAAAAAAAAAATCACAGCTGATGGGACCATATTGGCCACATACAATAGTATTGGGTTTTATAAGAATATATGGAGAAGAAGGATCATTGTTGGAACCTTTGGTGGGCTAAAACAATCATACCTTGTCTTTTGAGAAAACAACCTTAAAATGGATCTCAATCAATCAAGAGATAATAAGTCAATGGATAATATATAAATGAAACAATGTTCAATAAACAAAGTTCTTTTTCTTGAAGGACAAGTAAAATATGATATGCTGGTTTTTAATCTAAAAAATGGAGGCCGTTAACCTAAAAAGTGACCTTGTATAAATACTACTACAAGCATGGGCTTCATTTTGGCCATGCATTACATTTTCCAGGCCCAAATCGTTACCCTCCTATTACCTACTATGCCACGTAGCCACCTACTATTGGTTCTTTTTACTGTTCATCTACCATTGTAAGTCTGCCACACGTCCCTTTTTCCTCGTAGTTGTCCCTGTACGGTCTTCACAGTGCTGAGGAAGTACATTACAGCGTTACCTCGCTTAGTTACCTCGCCTGGCCCAATCTTCCCTCGCATGCAGCTTTCTTCACTTACCTCGCTTGCCTTGGCCTATTATGCTATTGGACATTCTTACCCTCGGGCTCTCGGGCTTTCCCATTTGCAGACTCTTGGGATTTACTTCAAATGGCTCATTACTCCTTTATCCTTTGAGGCAAAACGGTCCGGATCAACAGCCTCTTCTTTTCTCAATTCTAACGGGTCACCGGCTATCGCCAGATTTGTAACCACCGCTTCGTGCTACAGAGATCTCTCGCGGAGCGCTGAGGGTTGATGTTGTTCGATGCACTATGTCGAGATCTCAACCGTGGATTTCAGTCTCAGAAATATCAGTTTCCATGGATTATCGAGATCCAACATCTCAATCCACTAATACAGAGTATTTTTTGAATATTTTGCGCAATTAGTCTAAATTCTCCATAAGCGATTTTTTTTAATACAAATGGCTAAAATAGGTTTTTCCTTGTTAATTGAAATTCAGTATTGTATTTTCTAATTTCTTTCTAATTAATATGTGTTGTTTAGACGTATATCATGTTTTCGTCGTGTTTTTTATTCTGCAAGTGCGTTCTTTTTTTGTTTTTGTTTTTTTCTGAAAAGTTATTGCTTAGTTAAAATTTGTTTACTGTGATAATCATGTTGTGACTGAAAAGAAATTAAAATATTAAAAATAATAATAGAATTAAGGAATGAATTTGTCCATATGTATGCTGTTTAATATTGGAATTGACTTTGTCCATTGTGAGTACAATGTTTGTATTATGTAAAGCCAATGTCCAAATTATTTTGTACCAGTGGGTGTAGGGATTGTACAATTGTTTTGTTTTTCTTTTTTTTTTTTTCTTTTTTTCTATATTTGTTATTGCATTTATGGATCTAGCAACGCAATGGATTTCAAGTCCAAGAGCAGACACCACACCATGTTGCTGTAGTACAGTACTCGGAACGACGCTCGTCGGCCTTGTTGGTGGTGGTGTTGCACTTTTTTCTAGCTAGGACATAATAGTGGATTTATGTTTCGAATAGTGAATTTACGAATGGAGGATTTATAAATAATTATGTACATAATTTTATAGTGGTTTTCAATAAGTATATACAAAATTTTATAGTGGTTTTCAATAATTATGTACAGATTTTTATAGTAGTTTTCAATAATTAACCTAATCCACTATAAAAATCTGTTAAAAATTTATAGTGGTTTTCAATAATTATGTAGTGAATTTCGATAAATTTGTAGTGGATTTTAAATTCTTGCTTTTGAAATGAAATTGTTTAATGAATTAAACTGACAAGTCGTTACCTTTTTTTTCTTCTTTGGTTCAGGTTCTTGAGCATCCAAAGTGATGTCGTATTTGTTTGTCTACATTTGTTAATAGTGGATTTGGATGAACATGTACTGGATTACACTAATTTAACAGTGGTTTATATTAATTTAATAGTGGATTACGTTAATATTAATGTGGATTATGCTTATTTCATACTAATTTTTACTTTAATTCCATAGTGGTTTTCGATAAATTTATGCTTATTTATAGTAATTTTTACTTCAATTTCATAGTGGTTTTCGATAAATTTAGTAGTTTTCGATGAGTATGTAGTGGATTTCATTTTTTTAAATATGAACCATTTAAAAAAGTGAAATTAAAAACAACAAAAATCATTTTTTTTTTAAATTGATATAAAAAAAACATTTAAAAAATGATAGAATTAAACTGAAATGGCGTGATAGGGGAGAGAATAGGGGGGTGGAGTGAGGAGAAAATAGGGGATTTGAATATCTACCAAAAAATAATGGACTTTTCAAAATAATATAATATGTTAATTTTCAATAATATTAAATAGGGGCATTTTGGATAATTTGAGTCAATTGGGTTTATATCAAATATCAATTAAAAAAAATGGATTTATCAAGAAGTAAAAATTCAATGAGGGGTTTCCGTCATATGAAATGTTAAATCCCACACTAAATTTACTAAATCCTACACACAACTCAAAATATTTTTCTCTCTAAAATATTTTCTTCTCTCATTCTCCACCCTTCTTCTTTTCCCTTAATTTTTTTCACAAAATCACACACTAAAAACGTCCCTAGCATTTCAAGTTCGAATTTGAGAACAACTTCACGTGTTCAAACTAAAAAAAAATTGGAATTTGAGGAAAAAATCGAATTGATATGAATTTGAATAATTAAAAAGCTTAATGACATTGAATAAATATTAAATTGAACTCATTTTTTATTATTATTCTCGTAAAAAATGAAATTGAATAAATATTAAATAAAATTGAACTCATTTTTTATTATTATTCACGTAAAAAATTAATAAATTTTGAGTTACTTGGATAATAGTATCTTAGAGAGAATATGAGTAGAGATTTATTTTTTAATTTAGGTGTGGATTTAGTAAAATTTAGTGTGAGATTTAGCACGCCCCTTTTGTCATATAGCCCCAAAATAGATTGACGCCCCTTTTGGTTGGAGGGATGGGGTGGGATGGGATTGGGGCTTTATTTTGAAATTATACTGCATGGATTAGTAAAATATGGATGGGTTCTTCGGTTTGGTTGGTTGGATTCAGATATGTGGTATTGGATCCGAATGAGCCAAACTCTGAAATGGTTGGGTTGATTGGGTAGGATAATTTGGTTAATTACATTACCACCTCTTGCTTTTTATTATGGAATGTTTGTGCATAGGTCCCTAACCAAACATCTTTATTATTCTAGATTTAGGGAATATATCTCTTTCACCAATAAGTCCATCCCTTTAATATTTATTATAAATAAAAGAAACATTCACGTATATGACAATATTACCCCCAACCCTTTATATCCAATTCCTAATTGTAACCCCAATTTAATCAATTTTGTCAACAAAAAAAAAGCAATTTTGACCACATAAATCCAATTTTGACTTTTTTTTTTCAAACTTATTTTTTTCAAAAAAAAAATTTTTGCCGCCGGATTCCGGCATTGACTTTTCGATTATTTTATTTATTTATTTTTTCTGGTCTGTTTTTTTCCGCCGCCAGATTCCGGCATTGCCTTTTTTTTTACCTTC
This sequence comes from Erythranthe guttata, assembly GCF_000504015.1. The sequence goes on along the minus strand of NW_012194882.1, from coordinate 855,583 downwards.
CCCGCTAAACGTTGACTGTAATTATGCTATCAATGACGGTAAATTAACGTAATTATACTGTCAATGACAGTACATTAACGTAATTGTACTGTCGTTAACAATACATTTATGTAATTGTTCTGCCGTTGGCACTAAATTAACATAATATTATTATTATTTTTTTTTTTGTTATTTTTTTTAACTTTGTTTGATTTATCGACAAGTCAACGTATTTATATTACTGTCGTTGACTGTAAAATAACTGTAAACACAATAATATACTGTCAACCACATCAATATTTTTATTTTTTTGGGTGTTTTTGTTTTGTTTGAGTTATTCAAACGCAATAATATTACTGTCTATTATTGTAATATTACTGTAAACACAATAATATTACTGTTGTTGATGGTAATAATATTACTGTCTATTATAAATATCTGGCGAACTTTTTTTTTTTTTGATTGAAGATGTAAATAATATAAATCAAAAAAAAGTCGTAGACAATTACAACGGGCATACCCAAGGGAATTGAGGCAATAAGAAATAGCAACAAGCTATCGAAAACATAAAAGACATAAAGAACAAAATAACGATTGGGGTTAGCCCCCTACGCCTAATGGGCGAACTTTCTTTTATCTTTTGAGCATTGATAAGCTTATGTGTAAAGTGTCCAATATGCAAATCAACTTATGGGAGGGAACAAAACTCACACAACTCTCGAAAGGTCTTCCATCCGGATGGCAGGTACTTTAATTTTGTGGCCCTATTATGAGAAAATACGAAAATTGTCATGTTATTTATTAATTTCAACTCTGTATTTTCCTTTTTCTTTTCCTCAGGTTTTCTTGGATGACTCTTCAAAGCAAGTCTACTATTTAAACATGTTACAACCTGGACCAGGCCCACTGACTAGATATTTATTACAATTTTATTTTCACACTAATGTAATGTAAAATTGTTTAGTGTAGCATAAATAAATTTTGAAGTGGCAACATTGTCGTGTTTGATCTCTCTTTTTCATTTTTCTCCTTTTGAGTAAATAATTGTGCTCGTAGAATCACTTTTGAGTTAAGTGATTAAATCAATGTTTGTAAACTAAGTTGGAATTAAATGCTTATTACTGAAAGTTGGGGTATCTGCAAATACATCGGAAATTAACTTTAAATAGAAAAAGTAGGTTCGATAGTTTTTTTTTTAAATAATAGCTTAAAGCAGTTTAGTTTCTAGGGAAGCAAGAAGAAAATCAAATGTTGCAAAAACTGTTACTCAAATACAGATTATGAGGAAAACAAACTCATACGTTGTTTCTAAAAACATTTGCATTTATTCCCGTCAAAAAAAAAAAAAAAAAACAAAATCTGATTTCAGTTCCACAAAGATTCTGAGTTACAAATGGAACAAATCTAAATTCCCTTTGACCAAATTAGTACAAGAAATTACATTATTTCTAAGCATGATACTAAGATCAAATAGACTAGTGCTAAATTAATTGCAGGCCTTCAGGATTGGCATTGAAGCCTCGGCACAATTTTCCGGATCAACCAATTCACCATAATCTTGTTTCCGATTCTCGTCAAATTAATCCCGTCCCAGCTAATGTACCTATTACGACCCATGAAATTATTGACGCCGCCAAGACCACACATTGTCGTTACGTTGAAGTTGTAGTCGCCTCCGATCCCGCAACAAGCTCTTTCCGTGTCGAAATCTGCATTCAACCAATAGAATCGTCAAAAAACGCAATTAGAATTATATTATATTCAATAATTTAGAAGAAGAATTAACACGTGCTGATTATATTTATATATAAATATTCATGTTCGACTGAGAAATAATTAATTACGCACCGTTCAATGTGGCGATCCGGTGGAGGTGTTTATAAGCTTGGTAGTAATCTCCGTAAACTAGTACTGCATTCGGATTCTCTCGCATGAGCCCGTTAATGCCTTCTTGCAGTTGTTCGTTGTGGTTTTTCGCTAAATCGTTGAGTTGATTGAGACATTGATTTTCGTCGTAGTTTGTCGAGACATTGCTTTGGAATAGCGTTTTGTAAATCGGGAGACACCCGATCGGGAATATTCCGGGAATCACCACTCTTCTAACTCCCAAATTAATTACTCCCTGCAATTTATACATGAAATAATAAATCAATATTTCGATCTAAGTCTAATAATTGGGAATTGACTTCTTCTAATAATAATAATAATAATAATAATAATAATAATAATAATAATAATAATAATAATAATAATAATAATAATAATAATAATAATAATAATAATAATAATAATAATAATAATAATAATAATAATAATAATAATAATAATAATAATAATAATAATAATAATAATAATAATAATAATTATTATTCTTATTATTATTATTATTATTATTACCTGCAGTCATAATACATCTTTATCTCATCATGAATATCTGGACCACCATGTGTGTTTTGAGACTTGTGAAATGCAACTGTAACCCTATCATGCCCCTTATTGACGTACTTGAAAAGATATTTGATGAACTTATTCTGGTTGCACAACTCAATACCTTGCCTCATCTTCTGACACGTGGCAACTTAGGGTTTCTAACCCTAGGGTTTCTAACCCTATGGTAAGTTTTATAATTTTTATTATTTTTGGGTGTAAAAATGAAAAAACCCATATTTCAACTCCCCTAAATTCTATCTGCCGTTGTTCATCGCCATCCCTAATTTTCCTCTAATTTCTTATACCCACTTCCTCAACTTCAGAAACCGCCGATTGAAATCAGTTTTTCCCATCGATTTAATAACTTCTCATCTCCAATTTCATGTCTCATCTCTATACAACACAAATCTTTCAACAATTATTACTTCCCACAAAATTGAAGCTCTTACTTTCCACAAAATTGAAGCTCTAAAATCCACCGGCCAAAAGTTCAACAAAAATCGTCCGGGAGTCAGATTGAAGAACCCTTTGCTGCCAACAAGAGCCACTGCCAACGGTTTTAATGTCAAGTAAGAAATTTTTATTCCACATTTTTTTCTATAATCTGTATAAGAGCTTAAATTATTAACAGTAATAATTGGGACACGTGAATTATTCCCACATCTCCTTGAATGTTTGGCCTAGCAAAGAGCCTCAATCCATGTATTTTCTTTTTTTTTTTTGCTGAAGCATGTGTTGTTTGTTTATTTTTTTTTTCAATTTTTATGGTAATATGATTCAAGAGAAAGGGCCAAGCTCTAAAATCCACCGGCCAAAAGTTCAACAAAAATCGTCCGGGAGTCAGATTGAAGAACCCTTTGCTGCCAACAAGAGCCACTGCCAACGGTTTTAATTTCAAGTAAGAAATTTTTATTCCACAATTTTTTCTATAATCAGTATAAGAGCTTAAATTATTAACAGTAATAATTGGGACACGTGAATTATTCCCACATCTCCTTGAATGTTTGGCCTAGCAAAGAGCCTCAATCCATGTATTTTCTTTTTTTTTTTGCTGAAGCATGTGTTGTTTGTTTATTTTTTTTCAATTTTTTTGGTAATATGATTCAAGAGAAAGGGCCGTCAAAAGGTGAACATGTTTTTCGTTTTCTTGGTCGATAGAATGTGAGGGAATTGTTTTCCCCCGTCTTTGCTGTATCTCCATCTCATAGCCGATTTCTGAAATCAATTTATTTGTACTCCACGTTGTCATATAATTGATGCCGTTTTTATGTGCAGATTGTTCGAAGTTACCAAATTAAAAGTTGTTCCGTACTATATAAAAATATCTTACAAAAATAATATCAGATTTGAATGGAGCATATACACTGATTTTCTATTCCATATATCATGTAGATATGGCGCCGCAAGTAACATGTTTCAATGATATAACACCGGACCGCTTTAACTGGAAAGTGGTGGCTCGGGTCATTCGACTTTGGAAAGTTCCTAGCAAGATCGACCAAACTATTATTAATAGTATTGATATGATCTTAGTCGATGGGCAGGTCATTATTTATTTACAAAATTTATTTCTCTTATGGCTAATTAAATTCTGTTTATTGGCTTATTGATATTGTGGCATATATTTTTTCAGGGAGGAAAAATTCATGCGTCTATAAAAAAGACTCAAGTGAACAATTTTTATAATATTGTAAAAGAAGGTAATACTTATGTCTTTCAGAATATTTTGGTAGTTCCGAACGATGGGAAGTACAGGGCTACTCGCAATGCTCACAAGATCATATTTATAAAAACTACTCGGGTAACTAATTGCAAAGTCGAGAATATTCCAGGCATCACTTATGACTTTACGAATTTTCTTGACATCATTACTGACGGGGATGACACATGGCTTATTGGTAAAATATTTTTAAAATATTAAAATATGTGTTTTCTTAATTTATTATACAAACATTGCAATATTTTTTACGCATATACTTTTTTTTCTTTCAGATGTTATTGGACATGTTATAGAAAGAGATGAAGTGAAAGATATTAACAAAAGTGGACACAGCCACAAGATACTAGAGATCACTCTTCAAGACTTATCGTGAGTATTTTTAGATTATATACAGTAAATTCAATTGATGCTGAATGGTTTCGTATTTATGATCTTCTAATTTATGTCATGTGGTTCTCAGAGAAGAATTGGAGACAACCCAGTACTTATGAATTCAAAGAAATTATTTCAGCAACTTAATGTGGATGCATTTTCAATGGTTGAATCCCAGAGATTAAATTCCATAAGGCTTAACCAATCTCAACTAAGGGTTGATAAGTACAAGAGCATTGAAGAAAGAGTTGGAAGTGGAGATAATGATGGCAAATCAGTTGGTACACGAATTATTATTCCAGCAACATTTACAAATGGCCCAAGATATATGTTCAACAACTTCATGGACGCACTACAAATATGTAATTGGATCGGGTTCCCATCATTGTTTATAACTATAACATGCAATCCAAAGTGGCCCAAAATACAAAGAGTGTTGCAAGATACGAATTTGCGCCCAGAAGATCGACCTGATGTTCTTTGTCGAATTTTCAAGATGAAGCTTGACAGTTTGATTGCAGATTTGAAGAAAGGACATATTTTCGGACGAATTAAATCATGTAAGTACCAAAATAATATTGATTTCACATATTCAACTATTTTCCAGATAACATAATGTTATTTTTTATTTACTTATTGTTCAGTATGCCACATCATAATTGCATGTTACAAAACTGATATTAATTTCTTTATAAATGTTAAATGCAGACGTTTGTACAATTGAATTTCAAAAGCGCGGACTGCCACATGCGCATATACTACTTTGGCTGCATAATGACGACAAACCCAATTGCTCCGAAGATATTGATCGAATTATTAGTGCGGAAATCCCTGACAAAATTTCTGATAGAAAAATGTATAAATTGGTCAAGAAATACATGATTCACGGTCCGTGTGGTCAAGCTAATATGAAGTCTCCATGCATGAATAATGGTGTTTGCTCAAAACAATTTCCGAAGAGGTTTGTTCAACGTACGGAGGCTGGTGAAGATGGTTATCATTCATACAAGAGAAGGGACAATGGGAGGACTGTTACGAAGAAGAATGTTGTACTAGACAACGGTTTTGTGTCCCCGTATAACCGTGATCTATCGCTGAAATACAGAGCTCACATCAAC
>NW_012194882.1:791345-848082 GCF_000504015.1 Erythranthe guttata | reverse complement strand
TTCCGAATTCAGTTTTTCTTAAATAACTTATTTAACATCGAGTACACTATTCTAAACTATTATTGGTGTAGGTACCTATCGGCTTGCGAGGCCAGTTGGAGGTTATTTGGATTTGATATTCACTATAGAGACCCAGCTGTAGTGCGATTGAGTTTTCATCTGCCTGACTGTCAAACAGTTGTCGTCAATGATAACCAACATTTACATAATGTGCTGAACAGACCGTCTGCTAAACAAACAATGTTCTTAGCTTGGTTTGAAGCAAATCAGAGGTATCCAGAAGCTAGAGATATTAAGTATGCAGATTTTCCACAACAATTCGTGTACAATGAAAACTCCTTGAGGTGGCAGCCTAGAAAAAGAGGGTTTGCAATTGGAAGAATTAGAAGTGTTCCCCCAGGAAAGGGAGAAGACTATTACCTAAGACTGCTACTTAATATTCAGAAAGGCTGCACAAGCTTTGAAGATATCAGAACTGTGAATAACAACATTTACCCAACATTTAGAGATGCATGCTATGTATTGGGATTATTAGATGATGATAAAGAGTACATAGATGCTATCAAAGAAGCAAGTATATGGGCAAACGGAGCTTACATCCGAAGGTTATTTGTTGTCCTGTTGATTTCAAATAGTTTAACCAGACCAGAACATGTTTGGGAAAGTTGTTGGTCAGATTTGTCGGATGATATTGCATACAAACACCAACAACGTCATAATAATCCAGGTATGTCATTTTTTAAATGGCCTATGCATAATATTTTCATTTGTTCAGTAATTTAATTTTAACTTCTATTTTTTTTTTCAAGCAAACAACCTTGATAAAATATTATCATCTCTTCATAAACGCAGATTTGACTTTATCAGACGACAGCTTGAAAAATTATGCTTTACTTGATATTGAGAAAATCATGCAAAGCAACGGTAAGAGTTTACGTAATTATGACTCTATGCCGCTTCCAATTGAATCGATGTTAAATGAAAGTGGAAATAGGTTAGTACTCGATGAACTAGAGTATGATGTGTTTGCAATGCGTGACGAACTTGCAAAGTATCTCTCTACTATCACCACAGAGCAGAACAAAGTTTATGATACAATCATGTCTGCTGTAACAAACAAGAGTGGTGGAATGTACTTTTTGTATGGTCATGGTGGGACAGGAAAGACATTTATATGGAAAACATTATCTGCTGCAATTCGTTCCAGAGGAGAAATTGTTATTAATGTTGCATCAAGTGATATTGCATCCCTACTACTTCCCGGCGGTAGAACAGCTCATTCTAGATTTGGACTCCCAATAATTGTACATGAGGGTTCCACTTGCATCATCAGTCAACAAAGTCCACAGGCAGAGTTATTGATGAAAGCAAATCTTATTATATGGGATGAAACGCCAATGATGCATAGATATTGTTTCGAAGCACTAGACAGCACCATGAGATCTATCTTACAGTCGGATGAACCTTTTGGTGGTAAGGTGGTCGTTCTTGGAGGTGATTTTAGGCAAATTTTGCCGGTTATTTTAAAAGCATCCAGACAAGATATTGTTCATGCCACGATCAATTCATCACCTTTGTGGAAAAATTGTAAAGTCCTAACGTTACACAATAATATGAGACTTCAATCTTCTGTTTCTTCCTCTACTGTAGAGGAAATAAAGGAATTTGCAGATTGGATACTAAAAATTGGTAATGGTGAGGTTGGAGAGGAAAACGATGGTGAAGTTTCAATTGAAATTCCACATGATATGTTAATTCGTGATTCGGACGACCCCTTTTCAGAGTTGTTGCAGTTTGTTTATCCAGATTTCTTAAGTAATATTTTACTCCAGATTACTTCCAAGGTAGGGAAATTCTTGGACCGACTAATGAAAGTGTGGATTTTATTAATGATTATTTGTCGTCACTCATCCCTGGAGAAGAGAAGGAATATTTAAGCTCAGATAGTATTTGCAAAGATGAGGCAACTTCTGAAGTTAACACGAAAATTTATTCAGCAGAATTCCTCAATACCATAAAAATGCTCCGGACTTCCTTGACATAAGTTGAGATTAAAAGTTGGGGTTCCGGTTATGCTCATAAGAAATATTGATCAAGCTAGAGGATTGTACAATGGAACTAGGCTTCAAGTTACTCAAATGGGAACCCACGTTATTAACTGTAAGATTCTTTCTGGTAAACATGTTGGTGATATGGTATTCATTCCTCGAATGACTTTGATACCTTCAAATTGCACATTGCCAATCAAATTTCAACGGCAACAATTTCCGGTGATTGTTTCATTTGGCATGACGATTAACAAAAGTCAAGGTCAAACACTTTCACATGTCGGACTATACCTTCCACGCCCTGTTTTCAGCCACGGACAATCATATGTGGCATTGGCATTGTCTAGAGTAAAAAGTAGGTCCGGCATAAAAATACTCATCAACTCTGAATCGGGTGAACTGTGCAATTTCACTAATAATGTTGTGTACAAAGAAGTGTTTCAACAAATTTGAGGTACATATTTATTAACATCACATTTTCAAACAATATGGTATCTTTTTTATTATTTTTATTAATACATTTCATGCACGTACAGGTCTATTGGCAATAAGTACTCTCCAACATACTTTCTCCCAAGGTAATTTAATAAAAATATTTTTTGGTGGATGTTACTTTATTAGTAATGGTTGATTTGAACCCAATTTTTATTATCATTGTGATGTTATTTTTCTTGATGATGTAGGTGCATTGAAGAAAGTGTTGTATCATTTGGTTAGAACAATATATGTATTTTAAGTGTAACATATAAGTATTAAAAAAACCATATTTTTTTCTAAATTTGTTAGAATTATTTTTTCCCTAGGTATTCGATTATGTGTTACAATATGACGAAACAATTATCATAATATTCACCGTGTATCGCACGAGTGTATTACTAGTAATAGTAATAATAGTAATAATAGTAATAATAATAATAATAATAATAATAATAATAATAATAATAATAATAATAATAATAATAATAATAATAATAATAATAATAATAATAATAATAATAATAATAATAATAATCATAATAGTAATAATAATAATAATAATAATAATAATAATAATAATAATAATCATAATAGTAATAATAATAATAATAATAATAATAATAATAATAATAATAATAATAATAATAATAATTTATAACAATAATAAAAAATAAAAAACTCATGCACGTACCTCTGTAGCATTGATGACAGCAGCAACAACATCAGGAACATATCTGTCAACTGAGCCATGGTTAACTTTCCTTGCAAGATTGCGTATTGGTAATCGGATCCACCGATTTCTCCGACGAAGAAAATTGCCTTGTTGTATCTGTCGGTACAACCTGCCGATTATTGGATCAAGAACAACGTAACTAGTCACGTGTTAATTAGTAACTAAAAGAATAAAAGTAAGAATTACGTGAAGTGATTAAGTAATTACCATTATCATTGAGACACGTGGCGGAGCTGAAATAGTCGGACATCCAATCCAATTGGACATTGAGAGAACTATTCGTCACCGGAGACGAAATCATGTATTTCGTCGTTAATACTTCCGTCGGCAAAGCTGTGGACCCCGCCACGGCGAAGTTTACTCCTTTATTGAAATAAAAATTCAAATCCTTGTAGGGATCAGGAATCGGATTAATCCCTGCCTCGTACGCTAATCAAGAACAACGACAAAAAATTAAAACAAACGATCAGTACACATATTAATTAATTAAAATACGAAAATCGTAGCAACAAATTGAAATTACTAGTGAAAATTGAATTAAAAAAAAAAAAGAATTTATAAGAAGAAACTACTTACCAAAATTATCGGTGATCAACAAGCCGTTAGAGGAGCGGCCATGCGAGTAGGGTTGTTTACCGAAGGGCAAAGTAGAGCCGACGGTTTCGCTGATCAAATTACCGGTGTCGGAAAGGGACCCGCCGAGTAGGTACATCTTATCGAATCCGCACTTCTTCAACGGATTAATTACGTTGCCGTTCGGGTCAATCGAATCTGGGTTACCGAGATTAGTCATGCCGGTACCGTACCAATTGGCGTCACCGTACGTGTAGAGTATGTGGCCCAAATGAATTCTTTGTGAATGGCCCATTAAAATCCCACCTTGCAACCCACTTACGAGCAGCCCACAAAATTTGAGCCCAAAATTAAAAGTCAGCCCAATCTCACTAGGTTTTCCCTTTCTCTCTCTCTTCACCTCTTTTTTCTTATATCGGTGTTTTGTTTTTCCCAGCAGATTTGTTTTCTAATCTGCTCCTTTTTTCTCTCAACAAATCTTGGTGATTTGTTACCTAATTCTTAGTGAGTTTGGTAGATGATTTGGGTGTATAAGTGCACCCTTTTCTTTTTCTGTGTGAGACGTGAGAGACGGAAAAAAGGCGTGAAAAATAGAGACAGAAAAATAGAGTCGAGAAAAATACTTTGTGTATTTTGAGAGGGAAAAATAGAGTGAAAAGAGAGAAACCTTTTTTGAGAAGCAAAGCTCGATTCTTTCAATGAATTCGAGCTTACTTCTTTAGGGATAAACTGGTGAGATTAGGGTGTGAATTTGGGTTTCGTTTTTCTTCGTTTTGTTCGTTGGAATACACTGTGTGTGTACGTGTGTGTGGCTGCCGTGAGTGTTGGAGGCCCCACTTGGATCTTGGACGAGGACTCGGAGATTGAGGACTGAGCCGGATAATCGACGACCGCCGGAGCAGCCGTCGGAGGAACTTTCGTTTGCAATTCTGTGTGAATTGCTCGGTTTTGTCTCTTACCCTTATTTATTTTTCTGCATGAATTAAATCACGTTTTATTCTAGGTTAATTGAGCATTAATATTTTATTCTTAAAATATTATGATCTGATTGTTGGTTTTGCTGATTGTTGAGTGATGCTGTCGTCGTTTGTTGCTGATTAATGCTGTTGGCGCCATATTTCCGACTATTGAAGATCGAGGAAATCCGCCAAGTTTTGGAATTAAAAGATTGGCAAAGATTTGTTTTCCATATTTATTTTGGAATTTATTAGAGTCCTATTCTTATAAACTTCTATTAGGACTTAGATTTATTTCCATGTATTTCATTCTAGTTAGGTATCTTTTGTACTTATCTAGAATAGAAGTAGAAATCAACTAGGATTCTATTACCTAGTTAAATAGATTTCTTGGGGTTCAAGTTAGGTCTTAGGGCTTATTTTCGTGGCTATATAAGCCTCCAAGACATACAAGAACCGTGTGCATTATTTGGGAGAAAAACCTCTTCATAGCATCGAAGTTTTGCCAAGGCGTTCTGCGGAGCAGGACTGTGCCATCGTTGCACTGTGCCAACATATACAGATTTGCTGTATAGATCTCAAGGGAGATCAGCCGTGTTTTCTGAAGGGAGTTCAGGCTTGAAGAAAGTTCAAGGCACGCGGGTGGAGCTGCTGTTGGAAGAAACACGAAGTTCGAGTTGTGTACAAGAACGGCATATCACATAAAGAGGGAGTCTTTAGTGTTTTTAATAAGTCCTATTAATGTACACTGTAAATCTGAACTAGTGAAATCGTGTTTGCAGGTCCACGTGGATGTAGGGCACATTTGTGTCTGAACCACATTAATTTCTTGTGTTCATTTATTTGCTTTAAGTAGTTTATAACTGTGTTAACACAAGAATTATAGTTGTAACTGAATACTGTTTCCACAACTTGACTGTTACAACTTAGGTTAATTGATTTCTATAGGCATATAAATTAACAATTGGCATCAAGAGCCTCTCACTAGATAAACATAGTGTGTGATTTTGGGAATTTGATTTATTTGCCATTTTCTTCCATAGGTACTATGAATGCTCATATGGAAGGCGGTTCCACGACTCGCCCACCACTGCTTACTGGAACCAATTACTCTTATTGGAAGACCAAGATGAAGATGTTCATCAAGTCAATGGATGAAGATGCATGGCGCACAGTTCTGACTGGCTGGAAACGACCTGTTGCCACAGATGAAAAAGGAATTCAAACTGAGAAACATGAAAAAGACTGGAGCAAAACTGAACAGATTGCCGCAAATATGAATTCCAAAGCATTGAATGTCATATTCAATGGAATTGATATCAATCAATTCAAAATCATCTCAGCATGTGAGTGTGCCAAGGAAGCATGGGAAAAACTTCAAACAGCCTATGAGGGGACTACCTCTGTTAGATTATCAAAACTTCAGATGCTTGCTACTCGTTTTGAGGATCTTCGGATGGAGGAAACTGAAACCGTGAGCGATTTCAACTCCAAATTATGCGACATCGCAAATGAAGCCCATGGCCTCGGTGAAACTTACCCTGAAGTAAAACTTGTTCGTAAAGTGCTGAGATCTATGCCAGACCGGTTCGCATATAAGGTCACTGCTATAGAGGAAGCAAGTGATGTGGACTCATTGCGGCTTGAAGATCTGATCGGAAATCTACAGACCTTTGAAAACAAGCTGAACATCAGTAGAATGGATAAAGAGAGAAAAATCGCTTTACAAACTGTGTCTGTTGTGACACCATCCGTGCCCTCAGCTCCCATGACAGCACTCGAAGTCAAGCTAACAAAATCCATGTCTCTAATAGCCAAAAACTTCGGAGAACTCGTGAAAATGAATGGACATCCCAGAAGTCCTACAAACAAGCGAGAAGTTAGGAAGGGGATTCGATGTAGAGAATGTCGTGGCTATGGTCATATTCAATCTGAATGTGCAAACACTCAAAAGAAGCAAGGAAAATCACTTGCTACAACCTGGAGTGACGATAACCTTGAATCTGATGATGAAAGTGAAGCAAGTGATGCTGAAACTAGTATTGACTTCTGTGGTACATGCAGGGTTACTGACGTGACACAAGATGTTGTCACATGCACTGAACCACCACACCTCAGGTATGTTACTCGTAATCTCGAGAGTCATAGAAATTTAAACACAATTTTTTTGCCCACAGGAGAAGAAGATTCAGAGGATGATGAAGAATGCTCCATTGAGATGATTCAACAGCAACTGAATGATCTTCTAAAGCAATGTCATGAGGTTAGTGATGAAAACAAGCGTTTGAAGGAGAAAGTAAAGGAACTGGAAGAGGAGAATGAAGCAGTTAAAGTCAACCTGAAGGCCAAAATCGATGAGCTTGAATTGGAAAATGAGGCACTGGAGGTAAAACATGATTTTGCTTTGAAAGATATTGACAATCTAAAAGAATTGTTGAGACATTTGCGAAACAACGATTGCAATAAGACAAGGCAGATCAAGAAAAATCCTCATTCAATGAAAAATGCTGAACCCTGCCTCAACCTGAAGTGTGACAACTCCCCTGTCGCAACAACGTTAGAGGCGTCAGTCAGTAAGTTAAATCGCACTACGATTCTTCCTTCAAAAAGGTTAGATGAAATTTTAAATGCTCATCCCTCAAATCCTGATAAACTTGGTCTTGGCTATATTGGGAGTAAGTTCGATGGTAAACCTAATCCAAATCGAAAAATTAATTTTGTGAATAATACTGTCAAACCTACTTCACAACATGTTGCCTCACAGTCTTATACAAAAAAGTTTGTGCCAACTTGTCATTTCTGTCACAAAGTAGGACATGTTAGGCCAAAATGCTTTAAAAGATGGAAATTGATAAATAAGAGTTTAGCATATCAATCATCCAATTCCGCTGCATGGGATCACAATTCCCAAAGAAGATACTCTGATAATAAATGGATGAATAAGTATAATGCAAACTGCTTTCCTGCTATTCTTTCTTTAAAAGCATGTACTACGAACTCTTGGTATTTTGATAGTGGTTGCTCCAAGCATATGACAGGTGTACCTAATTACTTGAAGAACCTGCATAATGTGTCTGGTGGACAAGTTACTCTTGGTGATGGAAACAAGGCCTTTGTGAAAGGAGAAGGTAACTTGGATGTTGGAGGATTACCTAACCTTGACAACGTTCTATATGTAGAGGGTTTGAAATCAAACCTACTCAGCGTAAGTCAGCTATGTGATCTATACGACTCAGTGTTGTTCACCAAGCGTAAGTGTGAAGTGTTTGATCGAAACCACAAGTGTGTTCTATCTGGTTATAGATCCTCTGATAATTGTTATAAAATTGATCAAACTGACCAAGTTGAACAGTGTCCCCTCACCACCTCTGATATCACAGATATGTGTTGTCATCGACTGGGGAATTTGAACTTTCAGGATCTAACACGAAATATCAATGCAGGTTGTGTGAAAAGTGTTCCCCAACTAAACTCCAATACACCAGATTTATATGGCGACTTTCTAATGGGGAAGCAAACTGAGAGCATTGGAAGAGAAATACCAGAAGACAAAATCACAGAAGTATCAGTGCCGACATCTGATGTCACAACTGAAGACGTTACCACTGGTAAAGAAGGTATGAAAACTTGCAATAAGCTGAAGGTTGACTACCAAGAAATGGTCAGGTATGTCTATTTCACTTCCACTGTAGAACCAAAAAACATCAAAGAAGCAATTCTTGATGAATTTTGGGTGTTAGCCAAGCTTGAAGAACTTGAGCAGTTTTCTCGAAATGACATGTGGGAACTGGTTCTGAGCAATGACAAGGTAAAGCAACTAGAGGATGGTGTATTTATCTCACAGAGCAAATATGCCAAGAACGTGGTAAGTAAATTTGGGTTGCAAAAGGCAAAGCCTTTAACAACACCAATGACCTCAATTGAGAAGTTGGGACGAGATTGTGATGGCACAGACGATGATTCCACACTATACAGGAGCTTGATAGGAAGTTTGTTTTATCTTTCTGCTAACAGATATGATATTCGTTTCAGTGTAGGTATTTGTGCTAGGTACCAAGCAAGCCCTAAAGAGAGTCATTTGAGTGCTGTAAAGCGCATTATCCGATATGCTAGTGGAACACCCGAATTGAGAAAATGGTATTCAAAAGATACTAACAATTGTCTTGCAGGGAACAGTGATGCTGACTGGACAGGAGATGTGGATAACAGAAAAAACATCACAGGAGGTTGTTTCTACATGGGTAACAATTTGGTATCTTGGTACAGTAAGAAACAAAATTCCATTTCCTTATCTAATGCTGCGTGTGAATACATAGCTGTAGGTAGCTGTTGCACTCAACTCTTTTGGATGCAACATATGTTAAATAACTATGGCTTAGAGTTGCATGTTCTTTGTGATAATGAGAGTGCCATAAATATTTCAAAAAATCATGCTCAGCATTCTAGGACAAAACATATAGATATTCGTCTTCATTTCATCAGACAATTAGTTGAGCAGAAACGTGTGACTATAGATTATGTGTCCACAGACAATCAATTAGCTGATATTTTCACAAAGCCCCTAGACTTCCTTAGGTTTGATTCCTTGCGTAAAGCGCTTGGAATTTGCCATGTGCAAAACTGAATTTTCTATGATAGTGCAATTAATATTTGTGTCCGTATTGCACTTGAATTTTTTAATCGGACATTATATGTGTCACCTAAATGTGACATCATTGTTTTTGGAATAGGAATGATGGGAGGTTCATTTTGACTAATTGTTTGTGTGTTAGTTTTTGTGAATTAATTTTTGTTTCCACAGTTAGCCATGATAGAAGTGTGCTGCCCCCTCTATCGGGAGTGATCAATGTCTATGACCTCATTCATCTCAAAGATCATACCTCTATTGGGAGAATTATGCTACCGCATATGCATCCCTGACTTCTATTTAAAAGTTATGTGGATTCTTAAGGAGGTTGCCCTCCTAATGTTTGCTTGAACATCATATCAACAAAAAAAAAAAAAAAAAGAGGAGAAGAAAAATGGTTCGAATTCAAAAAAAAAAAAAAAAAAAAGTTGGGATGATATTCAAGCATATATTAGGAAATTCTCCTTGAAGTCCACGATCGAATTGCTGTGCTAATCGCATACGCATTCATAACCCTAAGAAAATTACATAAATTATGGTTTCTTGAGTATGGTTATGGGGTTATAGTTATATCGTGCATCCAAGAGTTTGCTCGGTGGCCTTCTATTGTGATTTTCTTTAAGATTATCAAATTAATTCATGAAAACCAAGCCCTCAACTTTTAATCTTGTGATCTTCTTGATTTTCTTTTCCTTAAAAGATGTGATTTTTTCCTGTTTTTCGTTTTAAAAATTTTTCTTGATTTTTTATATGGGCTTTGTGAATTTTTTTTGCTACTAGTTGTCTCTGGCCACGTGGCTATGGCCATGTCATCTGCCTTCTCTATTTTTTGATGTTTCGTGTGGAGAATATCTTGTTTGTTATTGGTCACAGATTGTGGGATCTTCTTCTGATTTGAAAATATCCGGTATTTGAAGAGTCCTCTCTTTTTCTGCCTCTTTTCTCGGTCCTTGTGCTTTAGATATCTGCTCCTTCTAGGGTTTCTGAATTTATTGTGGCCTCGGGCTGACTGTTGACACATGGCTGTCTTGACACGTGATCTGTTCGAATCTCTAAAGAAGCATGTGGGAATATACTTCTGTTTTATCATGATGTTTGTGGGATCTGTTATCATCCTATCTTTAGGGCTTCTAGGATTTCTCAATATTTCTTATACTCGACCTCTCTCTCCAATATCTCTCTATGTTTTTCGAAAGCTACTCGTTTCTTCTCTTTTCTGTGCTTCACAGATTTACTATGAAAAGAGACAAATCGATCGAGGGGTCTGAAATGAGGAAGCACAAACAACTGTGCATCGCCGTCCGACAAGAAGTCTGGAAACACGTCAAAGTCTGTGACGACAACAGTGGTCTCTAGAGTTCCCATCTCTCTCATGGCCACAATTCCGGAGCCCATACTCACACATGTGCAGTCACCAGCCCCAAGCTCCAAATAAGGTGTTGTCTCTGATCCGCTGGACAATATTCTGGTTGAAAGTGATCCTTCTATGTCTAAGGCAGAAGACGTCGGTGGTGAAGACCATGTCGCAATTGAAGAAGCTACTTTCAGCGCCCATGTGCAGCTTCGCCGGCTTCAAAGGAAGCTTGAGAGCAATTATGGTCTTGAGGATGAGTCATACGCTTCGAGTGGCCACCAATCTCTTTCAGAGCAGACTTATGCTGCCTTTACTGCCGTACATCCCACTAGATCTGAGTCATCAGAATCTTCACCAGAGTCCTAACTCTCTGTTGATTCTCCGTTGATGGGACTCGCGGTTACTTGCGAAGGAAAATTTTTCAATGTGGCTCCTGAATTGAATAAAGATTTTTACCGGTGTAAGAATCAAATCAATGTTTAGCCCTTTGTGTCAAGTACACCACAGCCGTTGTGATCACTGTATGCTGAGTTTCCCTGAAGCGTCACTCATGCTGTTTTTATCAATATTGGGGAGTACATATATGCTCAAAATGGAGCTCTTGCTAACTCTCGCACAAAAAGTTGGAGTGTCTGTCTTTTCCCTCGTTGACCTATCACTCACTGTCACAACATTTCTTAGTGAGAACTTCAGCTTCTATGCCTGAACGACCAATCAATATTCATCCTAAGGTGTTGGTTGAGCATTTTGATGATCCTCAAGAAGATGCTTTGTCTGTGGCCCAGGTTGCTCTCAAGGCGAAGAAGAGTTTACTTAATGCTTCTGGGCCCATGACATCTGGTTGCTCCTGAAATTGGTTGTATCAATGAGAGTTTTACAAAACTTCACGTGAGGGTTACATCTGTAACTCCTGCTTTGATCAATGACTTTTATAAGTGTCCAAACAGGGTTACTTCCAAATTTCTGTTTCTAAAGATACTCTGGCCTCTGTTCTCACTGCCAAAGTGTTGAAAAAAATGGTCTGGTCCGAAATCTGCTTTTCATGTCTCTAAGTTGGATCAGCTGTATTCGGTCCTGTTCAAGATAGGCATTTCGAACTGGTTTCCCACTAACCACAATGCCACTCTCAATCCCACCCAAGCTGAATTTTTATGGTGCATCACTCATGACCATAAAATCAATATTGGTGATTTGATTTTCAATCAGATTGGTGTGTTAGCCAATTCCCGAACCGAGCGTGAGCATTTGCCGTTTCCTTCTATGATCTATCAGCTTCTGATCAAACAAGGCCTGCCCACTCGTGATGCCACTCTGTTGGATCCTCCTGGCCGTCCAATCACTATCCATGGTAAGGTCCTTTCTGAACATTTTGCTGATCTGTCTCCTATCGATCCCTCTGTTGTTCAGATGGCCTCTCGCGCGAAAAAGGATCCCATTGTCTCTGCCTCTATTCCGCCGCCAGTTGATGTGGTCACCAAAGATGAGCTCACTCGTTTTAGGAGTCTATTCAGGCTCAGCTTGCTCAGGGATTTTCGTCTATTCAGGACCAGCTTCTTAAGACTTTGGCACAGTCTGGTCAGAAAGGGGGAGTAGCAACAACTCCAGATGCAACTCCGGATGCCCCAGCAAAAACTTCAATGATGAAGCAGCAGTCCACAACCGCAAGGCAAAGCGTCCAGCAATTCTCATGATAATGATCAGCTCTCCGACTATGATTATTAAGGGAAGTTTCCTTGAAAAACCCTTTTTGTTGTCCTTTTAGGACTGTTATTGTTATGATTATTTTCCTACCTTTTGGATATCACCTTGGTTATCTTTATTTTGTGCCTTGGGCTTGTTTTGGATAACTTTGTGTTGCAGGAAATTTCTCTGTTACAACATCTATGTGTTGCAACTTCTATTGTACTAACAGTATGTGATGCAGGGGGAGTTAATCATTTCTGCAAAGAGAGAAAATCTCATATGTAGGGGGAGTTCTTGTTAAATATGGATTCTGACCAATCTATGCCAAAGGGGGAGATTGTTGGCGCCATATTTCCGACTATTGAAGATCGAGGAAATCCGCCAAGTTTTGGAATTAAAAGATTGGCAAAGATTTGTTTTCCATATTTATTTTGGAATTTATTAGAGTCCTATTCTTATAAACTTCTATTAGGACTTAGATTTATTTCCATGTATTTCATTCTAGTTAGGTATCTTTTGTACTTATCTAGAATAGAAGTAGAAATCAACTAGGATTCTATTACCTAGTTAAATAGATTTCTTGGGGTTCAAGTTAGGTCTTAGGGCTTATTTTCGTGGCTATATAAGCCTCCAAGACATACAAGAACCGTGTGCATTATTTGGGAGAAAAACCTCTTCATAGCATCGAAGTTTTGCCAAGGCGTTCTGCGGAGCAGGACTGTGCCATCGTTGCACTGTGCCAACATATACAGATTTGCTGTATAGATCTCAAGGGAGATCAGCCGTGTTTTCTGAAGGGAGTTCAGGCTTGAAGAAAGTTCAAGGCACGCGGGTGGAGCTGCTGTTGGAAGAAACACGAAGTTCGAGTTGTGTACAAGAACGGCATATCACATAAAGAGGGAGTCTTTAGTGTTTTTAATAAGTCCTATTAATGTACACTGTAAATCTGAACTAGTGAAATCGTGTTTGCAGGTCCACGTGGATGTAGGGCACATTTGTGTCTGAACCACATTAATTTCTTGTGTTCATTTATTTGCTTTAAGTAGTTTATAACTGTGTTAACACAAGAATTATAGTTGTAACTGAATACTGTTTCCACAACTTGACTGTTACAACTTAGGTTAATTGATTTCTATAGGCATATAAATTAACAAATGCCATTATAAATTGTTGTTATTAATTTAATTATTTATTGATTCTGTTGATTAAATATATTATATTATATTTTAATTGTTTCTAATAAAATATGAGTATTTTGATTTTGTGTGGTTTGTCTTCTCCGGGCGGATACCCAACAGTGGTATCAGAGCTTTGTTAAGGGTCCGTCCGGAGCGGCGTACGAAACCCTGGTCCAGGGGTTTCGCTCAGGTATTAATTTCTACTCTTGGTGAGTTGATTGATTCTTTGTGATAATTATACCTGGTATTGGTGAATCTTGGTGATTCTTTGTTTATTGCTTCCGCTAATATTTTGTGTGAATCTGTGTGATTCTTTATCTTTGTGATATTTGAAAAATTGGAATCTTTGTGATTCTTTATCTTTGTGATATTTGAAAAATTGGAATCTTTGTGATCCGTTTTTGCTCTGAAATTGTGAATCTTTGTGATTCTATAATTGTGTGATTTTTTGAAAAATTGTGAATCTCTGTGATTCTATAATTGTGTGATTTTTTGAAAAATTGTGAATCTTTGTGATTCGATTTTGCTAAAGTTTATTGAATCTTTGTGATTCTCTTGTGTGTTGATCCTGCTGATATTTAATCTTGGTGATTTTGCTATCTTTGTGATACTTGGAATATGGGATCTATGTCTATGTTATCTTTAGCTCCTTTCGATGGAAAGGGTGATTTTTCTATTTGGCAACAAAAAATGAAAGGTATTTTGATCCATCAAAAATGTTTTAAAGCGATTTCTCTAAGTGAGGAAGTTTTTATAACTGTTGCTAAACGTGAAGAACTTGATGATCTTGCTTATTCTGCTATTATCTTGAATCTAAGTGACTCTGTGATTAGAAAAGTAGGAAAGCATGATTCTGCTAGAAGTTTATGGGATAAATTGGAAAAACTTTATGTTGAAAATTCTTTGCCCAATAATATGTTTTTGCTTGAAAAGTTTTTTGGATTTAAATTGGACTCTCGCAAAAATATTGATGCTAATATGGATGTTTTTACCAAGTTAGTTCAAGATATTAAATTAACTGGTGATAAGAACATTGATGATTATACCCCTATTGTGCTCTTGAATGCTATTCCTGATATTTATAATGATGTTAAGTCTGCTATTAAGTATGGTAGAGATAAGATTACTTTAGATACTGTGATCAATGCTTTAAAAAGCAAAGAGCTTGAATTGGGAATTAATAGGGATAAATCATTTGGTGAGGTTAATTTTACTAAAGGAAGTCAGCCTAATCGCTTTCAAAACAACAAGGCTTCTTCTAGTCAAATTAATCAAAATACGAAAAAGGGTGGAGATTGGAGTAAGTCGAAGGCTAATCCTAATAATAGGAGGTACATAGTGATGAAGCCAATATGATATTTGATGGTGGTGATGTATTCTAATGTGTTAGAATATTTGCATTACTTTGTGTTCTGCTTGTTATTTGCATTACTTTGTGTTTTGCTTATTATTTGCATTACTTTGTGTTTTGCTTGTTTTTTGCATTACTTTGTGTTTTGCTTATTATTTGCATTACTTTGTGTTTTGCTTGTTTTTTGCATTACTTTGTGTTTTGTTTTTTAAACTTGTACTAACTTTGTCCCGATGATCCATTTGGGCCAGGTGGAGATTTGTAGAGTATGTGGCCCAAATGAATTCTTTGTGAATGGCCCATTAAAATCCCACCTTGCAACCCACTTACGAGCAGCCCACAAAATTTGAGCCCAAAATTAAAAGTCAGCCCAATCTCACTAGGTTTTCCCTTTCTCTCTCTCTTCACCTCTTTTTTCTTATATCGGTGTTTTGTTTTTCCCAGCAGATTTGTTTTCTAATCTGCTCCTTTTTTCTCTCAACAAATCTTGGTGATTTGTTACCTAATTCTTAGTGAGTTTGGTAGATGATTTGGGTGTATAAGTGCACCCTTTTCTTTTTCTGTGTGAGACGTGAGAGACGGAAAAAAGGCGTGAAAAATAGAGACAGAAAAATAGAGTCGAGAAAAATACTTTGTGTATTTTGAGAGGGAAAAATAGAGTGAAAAGAGAGAAACCTTTTTTGAGAAGCAAAGCTCGATTCTTTCAATGAATTCGAGCTTACTTCTTTAGGGATAAACTGGTGAGATTAGGGTGTGAATTTGGGTTTCGTTTTTCTTCGTTCTGTTCGTTGGAATACACTGTGTGTGTACGTGTGTGTGGCTGCCGTGAGTGTTGGAGGCCCCACTTGGATCTTGGACGAGGACTCGGAGATTGAGGACTGAGCCGGATAATCGACGACCGCCGGAGCAGCCGTCGGAGGAACTTTCGTTTGCAATTCTGTGTGAATTGCTCGGTTTTGTCTCTTACCCTTATTTATTGTTCTGCATTAATTAAATCACATTCATTCTAGGCAATGAGCATAACTGAATACTGTTTCCACAACTTGACTGTTACAACTTAGGTTAATTGATTTCTATAGGCATATAAATTAACAAATGCCATTATAAATTGTTGTTATGAATTTAATTATTTATTGATTCTGTTGATTAAATATATTATATTATATTTTAATTGTTTCTAATAAAATATGAGTATTTTGATTTTGTGTGGTTTGTCTTCTCCGGGCGGATACCCAACAGTGGTATCAGAGCTTTGTTAAGGGTCCGTCCGGAGCGGCGTACGAAACCCTGGTCCAGGGGTTTCGCTCAGGTATTAATTTCTACTCTTGGTGAGTTGATTGATTCTTTGTGATAATTATACCTGGTATTGGTGAATCTTGGTGATTCTTTGTTTATTGCTTCCGCTAATATTTTGTGTGAATCTGTGTGATTCTTTATCTTTGTGATATTTGAAAAATTGGAATCTTTGTGATTCTTTATCTTTGTGATATTTGAAAAATTGGAATCTTTGTGATCCGTTTTTGCTCTGAAATTGTGAATCTTTGTGATTCTATAATTGTGTGATTTTTTGAAAAATTGTGAATCTCTGTGATTCTATAATTGTGTGATTTTTTGAAAAATTGTGAATCTTTGTGATTCGATTTTGCTAAAGTTTATTGAATCTTTGTGATTCTCTTGTGTGTTGATCCTGCTGATATTTAATCTTGGTGATTTTGCTATCTTTGTGATACTTGGAATATGGGATCTATGTCTATGTTATCTTTAGCTCCTTTCGATGGAAAGGGTGATTTTTCTATTTGGCAACAAAAAATGAAAGGTATTTTGATCCATCAAAAATGTTTTAAAGCGATTTCTCTAAGTGAGGAAGTTTTTATAACTGTTGCTAAACGTGAAGAACTTGATGATCTTGCTTATTCTGCTATTATCTTGAATCTAAGTGACTCTGTGATTAGAAAAGTAGGAAAGCATGATTCTGCTAGAAGTTTATGGGATAAATTGGAAAAACTTTATGTTGAAAATTCTTTGCCCAATAATATGTTTTTGCTTGAAAAGTTTTTTGGATTTAAATTGGACTCTCGCAAAAATATTGATGCTAATATGGATGTTTTTACCAAGTTAGTTCAAGATATTAAATTAACTGGTGATAAGAACATTGATGATTATACCCCTATTGTGCTCTTGAATGCTATTCCTGATATTTATAATGATGTTAAGTCTGCTATTAAGTATGGTAGAGATAAGATTACTTTAGATACTGTGATCAATGCTTTAAAAAGCAAAGAGCTTGAATTGGGAATTAATAGGGATAAATCATTTGGTGAGGTTAATTTTACTAAAGGAAGTCAGCCTAATCGCTTTCAAAACAACAAGGCTTCTTCTAGTCAAATTAATCAAAATACGAAAAAGGGTGGAGATTGGAGTAAGTCGAAGGCTAATCCTAATAATAGGAGGTGTTTTAATTGTGGTGACCATAATCATTTTATTAATGAGTGTCCCAAGCCTAAGAAAAACCAACATAGTGATGAAGCCAATATGATATTTGATGGTGGTGATGTATTCTAATGTGTTAGAATATTTGCATTACTTTGTGTTCTGCTTGTTATTTGCATTACTTTGTGTTTTGCTTATTATTTGCATTACTTTGTGTTTTGCTTGTTTTTTGCATTACTTTGTGTTTTGTTTTTTAAACTTGTACTAACTTTGTGTTTTGAGTGCAGGTAGTGTCATACGGCAATGATGACTTCGTTTCTCCTAAAAGAGTCCCGATGATCCATTTGGGCCAGGTGGAGATTTGTAGAGTATGTGGCCCAAATGAATTCTTTGTGAATGGCCCATTAAAATCCCACCTTGCAACCCACTTACGAGCAGCCCACAAAATTTGAGCCCAAAATTAAAAGTCAGCCCAATCTCACTAGGTTTTCCCTTTCTCTCTCTCTTCACCTCTTTTTTCTTATATCGGTGTTTTGTTTTTCCCAGCAGATTTGTTTTCTAATCTGCTCCTTTTTTCTCTCAACAAATCTTGGTGATTTGTTACCTAATTCTTAGTGAGTTTGGTAGATGATTTGGGTGTATAAGTGCACCCTTTTCTTTTTCTGTGTGAGACGTGAGAGACGGAAAAAAGGCGTGAAAAATAGAGACAGAAAAATAGAGTCGAGAAAAATACTTTGTGTATTTTGAGAGGGAAAAATAGAGTGAAAAGAGAGAAACCTTTTTTGAGAAGCAAAGCTCGATTCTTTCAATGAATTCGAGCTTACTTCTTTAGGGATAAACTGGTGAGATTAGGGTGTGAATTTGGGTTTCGTTTTTCTTCGTTCTGTTCGTTGGAATACACTGTGTGTGTACGTGTGTGTGGCTGCCGTGAGTGTTGGAGGCCCCACTTGGATCTTGGACGAGGACTCGGAGATTGAGGACTGAGCCGGATAATCGACGACCGCCGGAGCAGCCGTCGGAGGAACTTTCGTTTGCAATTCTGTGTGAATTGCTCGGTTTTGTCTCTTACCCTTATTTATTTTTCTGCATTAATTAAATCACGTTTTATTCTAGGTTAATTGAGCATTAATATTTTATTCTTAAAATATTATGATCTGATTGTTGGTTTTGCTGATTGTTGAGTGATGCTGTCGTCGTTTGTTGCTGATTAATGCCATTATAAATTGTTGTTATTAATTTAATTATTTATTGATTCTGTTGATTAAATATATTATATTATATTTTAATTGTTTCTAATAAAATATGAGTATTTTGATTTTGTGTGGTTTGTCTTCTCCGGGCGGATACCCAACAGTACGAAAAAAACAGGCCGATTATTAGAGCTAAGAACACGAGTTTTTGTTTCTGAACTAGAGAAGAAGAAGCCATTGAAGATTATTGAAGTTTCGAAGAGTTTTTTTTTTGCTTTTGAAAGATAAATTCTAAAAAATAATAACTTCAACACGTGACATTAAAATGAGCATATTTGAAGAAAATATTAAGTGAAAAGTCATCTATGTTTTAAAGAGGAAAACAAAGTTACAAAGATGTCATTAGCGATTTCGTCGAAATATAAACAGTTATATATTTTTTTAAGAAAGACGTCATTGACTATAAAAAAAGGGGGAATAACAAATAGAGTTAAGAAAAATTAATAATTAGAAAAATAAAAATAGTTACAAAAATGTAAGAGAAATAAAAATTACAACTGAATAACAAAGAATGTTTGAAAAAAATAAAAATAAAGAAATAAAGAAATTCAAAAATTTGAAGATAAAGAATGCGTCGACTGTGGAAATAAAGAAATTCTGAAAGTAAAACATGAAAAAGTACTGGAAATCGAGTATTAGTGAAAACACGAAAACTTGAAAGGTGTAGAGACAGCTGAGGAGAACGGCAAGATTCATAGACTCAAGTGTTCGAAATGCTTCTTTGAAGCAAAATTTGTATAGGTTGTCTAACAAAACATTAACACATTTAAACTAATAGGGAAAAAAGGCAATAAATTAGCAAAGCAACGATAAATTAGCAAAGTAAAGAGTTGTTGCGTATTGTTCGGGCAAATCTTACTGTGTGCGAGACTTTTTATTGCTTTTTTCACAGCCGAAATCTTTCAATAGTTGTAGAAATAACAAATTGATTCAGTTGCAGGTCTGAAAATTAAAATCAGAAAAACAATTATAATGTCAAACCCAAAGAATTTAATATCATCGTATCAGAGTAAAAAAAACACATGAAATCTTATATAAACGGACATCGATCATAATATTATCCTGCTTACTATCGAGCAGAGTCTAAACTTTTACACAATCTTTCTTAGTAACAAAACATAGTTTATGAGTCGTATGCACTTAACACAAAATAAAACTGTGTGTAAGATAAATAACACCAAAAATAAATGACTGTATGAAACCACATCGAGGAAACTTATGTTAGAAAACAAATATTATAAGAATATTCAGAACTCAATAATAAAATAATCATGTAAAATAAAACCACCCGACAGATAAGTGATGTAGATATGCTATAATATCTAGCAAGTAATAAGAAGTTAATAAGGACAATATTTAAAATTATCGAGCAACACCTGCTTTCATTTTCAGGTATTAGTGAATAGATTCCAAGAGAGATAAGATAACACAATAAAACTCCATAGTAATCCTTTAAAAAAAAACATTGTAATTATTTTCCAAAAAAAATGCTCTAGAGTTGCTTCATGTTTGTGAAACATGTATGGGAAAAAACAGCGAAAATCGTAAAGGTAATTATTTTTAAAAAGCAATATCTGAATGAACAAACTGAGAATTTACAAAACAGCAAACATTTTTTCCTCAATCATCTAAACTCTTAAATATGAAAAACTTACCATAAATATATAAAATATGTGATCTATATATAAAAATTAAAATAAGTAAGCAAAATAGATTCCAGCCCATGATGTAGCAAGCGACGCAATAGATGTGGAAATCGTAAGCGCCGCTTAATTTATGCCTCTCGAATACATACTGCAAAATAATAAAACCACAAAAAAATTGTCCAAACAAATGAATGAAAATAAAATCCAGATAATTAAGTCGACCCAAAACTCATTCTAATTATATATAGACATAATGAAACCGAATTTGTAAGTTTCTCACATACGATCGTATGCATGATTTTCTGGAAAGATGGTTATCTGTGTGTAGAGGTTTACACGTTGATTTTATTTATTTTTTCTTCTTCTTTTTTGCGATATTAATTGGAACAGTTATTTTTTAAGGGAAAACTACCACATCCGAAGAGAAGAACGAATAAAAACTATTTCAAAGTAGAGAAGCAGAAAACAAATATAATTAATTATATATATAAAAAAAAAAAAAATTCCCATCATGCGATAAAAGAGGAAATGGGAAAATTTTCCTATTGTGCAGAAAAGTAAAAAAAATAATTATATAAAAAAAACGTACATAAAAGAGGAGTAAAGAAATGAGAAAATAAAGAGATTTGTTTAAAGAAAAAATAACTCGGGGAAAACCTTTCTTTTGTATATAAAGATTACCTACTATAGTAATTAATAGTATTCCACTTCGAATTAGAATTACTATTGGGATTAAATACGTTCTATTGCAATTCTATTAAGATTACAATTTACTACGTTTTCACAAATACTAATATTTACATATTGTTTAATTTAATAAAAAAAATTATTTGACAAAACCCCTTCATTAAGATAGGTCCAAAAAATATTTCTATTTTTTAAATAAATCCAAAATATTATTAATCAGCCATAAATTTTATAATTTCACTATAATACCCTTTTCATATTTTTTTAAACCTAATCACTACTAGTCGTCTCTTTCTTTTATTTCTCTTCCCTACTCAACCCGCGCCTCACGTCTCTCTCTCATCTATGCCACCACTTTTTTCTTCTCTCTCGCTTTCTTTGGGTTTTTATTCAATTTTTTTTTCTAACCGGCGCCTCCCTTACCAACCCCCAAAACAAGACAGGTGGAAATCATCCGATACAAGCCGTTTGGGCCCTTCCTCCTCCTCTACCGCCATCGTTTGCCGAAGACGACATGTGCACCCGCGTCAAGAGCAGCAACCACACTATTGAATCCCATTCGGGCTATGGAAGAAGTCCGTAAGCCTTTAGTTAGACTTAGTGAACCTGGGTAAGACCTGCCTCACTAATAGGATTTTTATTGGTGAATTACTGAGTGATTTTTGTTTATTGATAAGTTTTAGTGAATTTTTGTAATAGAATTTATTATTTAATCCTTACAGCAGCAGCAAACCATAACAATTATAAAGACTACAGAAACCAGAATCATTGCAAAAAGTAGGAAACAAATAACACAAATAATAGAAAAATGAACCACGGCGAATCACACATATTCGTAGGAAAATGAAGCTCTGGCGGCGATTGAGGTTCCCGGCTCAATCTCTGTTTCCCATTAGTCCTCGTCCAAGACCCACCAGTAGCAGCCACACGCCCACCGAAACCAGCCGAATAACCCAAAGCACTCTCTGATCTCGAAACCCGAAAAAAACCCAAGAAACACCAACTCACAAAGAACCAAGAGTTTGAATAAATCAAACGCACACAACACTCAACCCAACATCCAAACACTCACAAAGAGTCGAGACTTACAAAGAGTCGAATCAGTCACGAAGAAGAGATTTTGGAACAAGGTGAAAAGCATGTTGAGTTTTCTTGGTTCATTTCTCTCACGAAGAAGAGGTTTATTTAATAGCCTCCAAGAACTGATTTCAGCGAAAACAGAGGAGTCGAGATATTGGCGTCACAAATTTCCGGCGATGAAATCAGGCTAGAACAGAGGACAAAAAAAGCAGAGACGGAGATCAGTATTTGGTAGGGAGAGAAATTTAAAGCAGAGGAGGAGATCAGTTTTTGGTAGGGAGAGAAATTTATTCACGTTATGACTTCTTCAGTGGGTCAAGACCATCCAGTTCTCCATGTGGGCTTTTCAAGTGTAGGATCGCTCCAAGATGGGCTGGTGGTTGCATGCTGGTATTGGGCCAAAGATGAACAAAAAACATTTGGGCCGAAATCCCAATATATTTTCGCGTCCAAGTTATCTCATAAGAGGTTTTAGCATCCGGCTCCCCTGTGTAATGTCTAATGGCTGCAAAAGCCCCTGTGTTCAAACAATTAGCACATACCCTCTTGTGTTACATAGTCAACGACATTAAGGCCCCTATGAACTGGACGTGTGATACACTCGCCAAATATGCGACTGGGGTTTGATTTTTTTGACTTGAAAAGACCCAAATACCCTTTACATTATAAATTTCAAAAATAAGCCCCAAATATTGTTTTCATTTTTTTTCAATTTAGTCCCTTGAAGTTTCAGAAAAGTCCTCTTCTTCCTTAAGTCAGGGGCTGATTTGCAATTTCCCAAAAGTACATTGAACATAGCTGACTGCCGCTCTCCTTCCGGCGAACACTCTCTCCGGCCTCACCTCCCTCCATATCCTCAGCCGCTTGGCCCCACCACTTCAACGATTTCTCTAACGAAATTCGGTTCAATTTGCAGCTAAGATTCAAGCTCATTATTATTCCTGCGCAAAAACCATCAACAACCCACATGAAAATCCAAGAAAATATATGCCCCCATCGAAAACCATCGAAAACTGAGCTTTTAGAGAAAAAAATCCACGAAAAAAACTATTTTTTGCAGTTTTTGGCGTCTTCTCTGGCTTCTTCCGATAGTAACCCACCATTATGCAAGCTACCTGATGCTTCCGGATCCAAACCTCCCCGCTGTTTTTCTGCTTTTTATTGTCTTCTCCGACAATGGCGGCGATTAGGGTTTTAGCTGGAGTTTAGTAATTTTGCTAGGCTTGCTAAGATTCAACAATTTTCAAGAGAAGAATCGGCTGGTGTGGAATTGGCAAGAAGAATTTGGCGGTGGAAGGGACGAGAAGAGCGGAGGAGACGGGTGGTGGAAGGAAGGAGCGGCGGCGGCAACGACGTAAAGATGTGATTGTCGGAGGTGGTGTTGAGAGTTTGGTGGTGGTGGTGATTTCAATGAGAAAGAAGAATTTTGGGGAAGACATGTTCTTTCTCTCTGTTTGGAGGCGGCGACTTGAACGAGGTAATTGCCGGCGGTCATGGCAATTTCAGTGGAGAAAGAAGAATTTTGGGGAAGACGCAATTTTTCTCTTTTCTTTTCTTTTTCCGTTTTTTTTTCCATAAAAAATGTGTTTTTATTCCTTTTTTTTTTTTTTTTTTAAATGCAATTTGATCCAAAGTTTTGGATTAATTATATTTAAATCCAATTCGATTGTATGTTCGCTTAATTTACAACTCAGTCCCCTAATTTAAGTTTAAGAGGTTTAGTAAAACTAGTATTCACCCGTGCGATGCACGGGGCGGCATATTTTTGGGGCGACGTATTTTCAACTGGAAATACATGTCTGTGAAACTCATAAATTGAAGTACAAAACGCCATCGACCAACAATATTAAAAATATGTTATAAGTATCATGTTCTTCATAGTTACAATATAAGAATAATATTAAATATTAGAATATCGACAGACATAAATCTTAAAGATAATAGGATTTGCACTGAGCATCCTAGGGACATGACTGAAAATAACATTGCACGGGGGAAAACATATTGGAAAGATAGACCTGCCAAAGAGTAAGGTGTTAAAAAAAATAAAAACCAAGACATGTTACATGAAGAACTCATAAATATGAAAATATTTTCAACCTTCAAATTCGATGAAATACTTCCTTGTAGACGTCATTTCTAGTAACATCGGTGAGTTTGCCCGAATCCCACTTGATGAATATCTTAATGCCACCTCTGCTCTTAACTTTGGACAGTGCAACATATAGTTGACCATGGCTGAAGACGGGCCGAGGAAGATACAAACCAACATGAGAAAGAGTTTCGCCTTGGCTTTTGTTGATCGTCATTGCAAAAGAAACAATCAACGGAAACTGTCTTCTCTGAAATTTAATTGACTGTCCGGGGTTAGATGGTATTCAAGTCATCCGAGGAATGAACACAATGTCACCGATATTTTTACCAGAAATAAGTTTACAATGTAGAACGTGAATGCCGATTATAATAATTTGAAGTCTGGTCCCGTTGCACAATTCTCTGCTTGATCGATGTTTCTTATTAGCATA
This sequence comes from Erythranthe guttata, assembly GCF_000504015.1. Next base: position 823,484 of record NW_012194882.1, on the reverse strand, counting down.
ACTGGTGCAGCGACCTTGGACTTCAATACATGAGAAGGAAGCCCCGAGCATCTTATTGTGTTGAGAAATTCAGTCGAATAGATTTTTGCATTATCCTCCGTTGTTTGCTCGTCCCTATACATACTATCTGAGCTCAGGTACACCTTCTCCTCACCTAGAAGAAGAGACATTAAGTGATCGTTCACAGACTTGACGCATTCATTAGTTGGGGCAAGAATTGTCCTCCCTTGAAAATAATCTGGATCATACATGCTACTCAACAAATCGGGATAGACGAAGTTCAGTAGGTCTCTGAATGGATCTTCTGAATCACCAATCAACATGTTCTCGGGAATCTCTAGCGAAGCTTCATCATCATTTTGTTCCCTAACATCCCCACTTTAGTATCCAGTCCCCAAATTCTATTACCTCGTCCACATTAGATGGAGAAGAACATGACTGCAATCTCATGTTCTTAGTCAACTTCATGACATGACAGAAATGCCACAAGGGAGAGGAGTTTACCGTAGCATGTACTACGTCATGCCTTGATGCTTTGAGTACAACTGGTAAAATTTGCCTAAAATCTCCTCCAAGAACAACCATCTTACCTCCAAACGGTTTGTCTACCTGTAATATTGACTTCATTGTCTTGTCAAGCGCTTCAAAACAGTTTATATGCATCATAGGAGCCTCGTTACACATAATAAGCTTAGCCCTAATCATCAACTCCACCTCTCGACTTTGTTGCGTTATGCTGCGGGTGGAAGGTTCGTGTACATTTATGGGAAGTCCAAATCGAGAATGAGTTGTTCTTCCACCGAGGAGTAATAGCGATGCTATACCACTCGATGCAACATTAATTACAATCTCTCCCTTGGAACGGACTGCAGCCGAAAGAGTTTTTCAGAGAAATGTCTTTCCCGTTCCACCATGACCATATAGAAAGAACATTCCACCACAGTCATTGGATACAACATCTATGAATACATCATAAACCTTTGTTTGCTCGTCTGTAATTGGGGCAAGACACCATTGAAGTTCTTTACCCAATTCAAACCGTCGTAATCCAGTTCATCTAAGACCAATATGTTTATTGTGTCATCCGTCGTAATTACGTAGACTTTTACCATTACTTTGCAATATTTTCTCTATTTTAGTGAGATTATAATTCATCAAGCTTTCATCCGATATAGATAAATCTGCACAAAAATTTGATACATTATATGCATTAGGTTCAAAACTTAAAGAGACTATTAAAAAAATGAGTAATATTTAAAATCTAATTGAATAATATTCTATACAAATTGCCATACCTGGATTATTATGAAGCCGATGTTGTTTGTAAGCAATACCCTCTGCCAAACCCGACCAACAACTTTGCCAAACATGTTCGGGCCGATTTAAGCTATTGGAAAGCAGCATAACCACAAATAACCCCCTTATATAACCACCAAATGTCCAAACATTCACTTGTCTTACCGCATCTATGTATTCTTTGTCGTCGTCTAACAAACCCAACACATAACACACATCCCTGAACGTAGGGTAGATGTAGTTAGCAACTTTTCTGATGTCCTCGTAACACGTGCAGCCCTCTGAATGTTAAGTGGCAACCTAAGGTAATAGTATTCCCCATTTGCAGGGGCAACATTTGCAATCCTACCAATAGAAAATCATTTTTTTCTTGGCGCCTAAGTGCAAGAATTCTCCTTATACACAAGCTGCTGTGGAAAATATCCGTACCTCAAGTCCCTGGCATGTGGATAACTCTTGTTCGCCTCAAACCACGCTAAGAACATCGTTTGATTGGTAGATGGCCTATCCATAACACTTTGTAATGACTTGTTTTCATTGAAGACAAGCGCCTGATGATATGGGAGATAAAAGCTTAGCCTAATTACAGATGGGTCGCTATAATGAATATCAAAATTAAACAACCTCCACATTGCCTCACATGGCGAAAGATATCTGCAGTCATAGTACATCTTTATCTCGTCACGAATCTCAGCACTGCCATCTATATTACGTCTTTCGTAAAATGCCGCCGTAACTCGATCATGACCCTTATTGACGTATTTAAATAGGTATTTGATTGACATATTTTGGTTGCATAGCTCTATATTAATGTGAGATCTGTATTTACTCAATAATGCCCAATTGTAGGAAACTACAAACCGATTGTCAAGAGTAGTCTTCTTCTTCATTACCGTTCTTCCATCTTCCCTTCTCATGTACACAGTATAACCATCTGCATCTGACTCAGTTCGCTCCACGAATGGCTTTGGAAATTGCTTCGTGCAAACTAATCCTTCATACATGAAGATTTCAAATTCGCCTGACCGCACGGTCCATGTATCATATACTTCTCCACCAACTGGTACATCTTTCTGTCGGTTTCTTCGTCAGGAATTTCAGCACATATAATCTTGTCAATTTCTTCTGGGGTCTTGGGCTTGTCATCATTATGCAACCACAACAAAATATGTGCATGCAGTAGACCTCGTTTCTGAAATTCAATAGTGCACACATCTGGAGAGGAACTGTAAACAAATGATATTAAACAATATGCATTAATTCAGTTAATGAATAAATAAATATTAAAACTCACACATGATCCATATTTCTAATTACTATGAATGTAGTAAATGTATAATTATAAATTGAAATCTAATTAAATACTTACATGCTCTAATACGTTCGAATATACGCCATTTCTTAATTTATGTCATCATACTATCGAGCTTCATCTTGAACACACGACATAGAATGTTTGGCCGATCCCCCGGCCTGAGATTTGTATCTTTCAACACCCTTTGTATTTCAGGCCATTGAGGATTGCATGTGAAGGTGATGAAGAGAGTTGGAAATCCTATAATGTGAAAATAAACAATAGTTAGTTAAATATAGTTATAATCACATTTGATAAATGGTTCCTATTTGTATTTGATTGAAAATGTACGAATAAATAATGTAGCAAATACATAGTTCTTACCTCATTTGTGTCACTCAATTCGTCCATTTTTTTTCTAACAGTCTTACGTATGAAATCATCTTCCATCGAGTAAGAAGATTGCGACGACATCTGACTTATCACTTGACCACTATTTGGTTAACCACGAATGAAACTAAAAGAAAAACTACATGCTAATAAATCGTAATGAACGAAATAAATGTAAAACAAAGTAATTAATTTATTTAAAGATAAAATTATAACCTCGATTTGAATTCGTTAATTGTAGGAATATCCTCATTCATAAGCACACGCGATGAATGCCAATGGTTGGATACCTGGACTTCCCCTAAGAAAACATAAGAATAGTCATGAAATGTAATAAATGTCCTTCACATTCATTAAACCAAATACATAAGAGAAATATTGAACAAATTAATACCATTCTTAATCTTAGTCGTTGCAAATTGTATTACAACAATATACGGCCCTACACTAATATCATGAATTCGTTGAAGTATGTAGTCAGGAAACTTTCCCCCAAGCAAACAATCACTTGCATGTCAAAGAAAACGATGATGGATATGAAAAACACATGTAAAACATTTAAAATCTAAAAAATATATTTCAGTGAGTTTTAAATTACTCAATATCTTCAAGTTCAAATGGAATGTTCTGTTTGGTTCCATCGGCTAGGTGAGCCAATGAACCTATGGACAAAAGCGAACCAATAACATATGTAATCAATATTAAAACATTGTAAGAAAACACTTTATAAATAAATTCTAAATATAAAGAAAAAGAAATCATATAAATAACTAATACCTATCGTATACCCATTGTTGTTCGACGATTGCTAGAAGATGTGAACTTAAATGAATACATTGGAATGGATGAAACATCAACTTCTCTCACCGTAGATGTATATTCAAAAGTGACATAATAGTCATTCAATGCATGCTTGTAGGTCTTAAGACTAAAAAAAGCGGGTATGTTTGACATTACATAACATCTGTTCTCTCTGATCTTTGATTTATATCTGTATAACAATGTATACTTAATGGAAGCTTCCACTGTGAAAATATGGTTTGCTAACAAATCAAATTTGACGTGTAAAAATAAAATTATCACATGTTCATCAATGAAGATCATCTCCATGTCTTGAAGATCTTTTAAAATAATTTGGTTGTTTCCAAATTCGCAAAACACGGATTTTGAGATTCCGTGATTTTTTTTCGCCTTCCAAGTTTCTAATGAGATCTATTTACCTTGACATCTATAAATGTTTAATACGCGTAATCAAAAGTTTGTTAGTTAGTTAATTCGCATTATAAAAGATGAATATACTATTACAAATCTTGAACTATATACGTTACCTAATATGAATTAAGTTACAATATATTATCTATATGAAAAAGTACATTAATTCCTATACTCGAATATTGTAAAAGAAAAAAACAAAAAAAATTAAACAATTATTCTCAAATACTATTATACTCACGATTCACACAAAGAGAACGATGGCCGGATGATGAAGTTTCGAGAGAATAATATTATCCTGCAGTTTAGACTAACACTGAAATGAACCGTGTATATACAAGATGGTGAGTTTTAATAGTTCCTAAATTATACTAAATGAAATACAATTATAGTAATGAAATTATAGTTCCTAAATTATAGTAAATGGAATACAATTGTAGTTAATAGTTCCTAAATTATAGTAAATTATAGTTAATAAATATTCATATTTCATATTATGAAATACAATTAAGCAATTTTCTATGAATACTTGCACCAAAAGGGGAAATCCCTCGCCCCCAGGGCCCCCATCCGTTGGCCCGACAAGGATTGATGGAAGAATGTAAATCATGGTAACTCAACGGCCCGTTAAGGTAGCGGACCCGGACCTGGTGTCCATAAGGAACCAACCCTCATTGGAGTTGAAATTCCCACACTGCGGCTGTCAGGATTCTGTTGGGGGTTGTTTTATTATTATTTTAACTAGTAATTGTACCCGTGCGATGCACGGGACAACAAATTGCATTGTTTTGATTTTGTAAGAATATAAACAAACGTTTGATGTATCGTATGATCAAAATTCTATTATACTGGAACATTATTAAGTATACTACACCAAAAAAAAGGACATAACTTTACTGTTGAATAATTTTCCAAATGAATTGAATCAGCTAATACCAGTAGATTGAAAATTTGAACCAGGAAAAAAATCATCAATTATGTCTTTCTTGTTGAGCTTAAAAGTAATTAGATTTAATACTAAGTTAACATAATCAAAACTAAACTATCGACAACATACTATCGTAAAAGGCCATCTATACATCTTCCATCGGAACTATGGCCTTCTCCACTGCCTCATTTTAAGGTTGTTTTGCCACTGGAATTAACAATTGGAAAATTAAGAAACAAAAATAAATACAAACAATAAATTAAATATCGCATACAAACAATAAGTCTTGAAGGTCGACTTCACATAGCTTGTGGCTCCGCCCATTTTTGGTTAATTTTCTCAAATCATCCATTTTAATAACATGTCCAATAACATATAAAATGAAATAATTATTATACATAGAATTTGAAAACTTTGGTATAAATTAATGAAACACATAATTTAACAAAATGAAATTACCTATAAGCCATGATGGAAAAAGATGTAAACTAATTGCCACACAGTGAATAGGATGAAGAAGAAGATAAGAAACAAAATCTAAACTCGGGTTACCAAAAGAAGAAGCCTTAGATAGGGAAGAAATAAAATTCAAATGTTGCAGACATTCTGTAAAACGATGTCACAAAATCCGCTAGGGATGAAAATCAGATTTATTTACCCTTTTCTGTAAAAATCGAAAATCAAATTATTATAAATAAAATCTAGGAGAATTTGATGAAAATCGTTAATAATATTTAAAATAATATTTAGGAGATAAAAATTTGATAAAAAAATCAAAAAATAATATTTAGGAGATAAAAATCTGATAAAAATCGAAAATAAAATTTAAAATAATAGTTAGGAGATAAAAATTTGATAAAAAATCGAAAATAATATTTCAAATAATGTTAATGAGATAAAAGTTGATAAAATATGAAAATAATAATTAGAATAATATTTAGGAGATAAAATATGATTAAATCATTCCGTAATAACTCCAATTCCACATTCATACCACTCCTCGGTATTATATTGAACCACATAGGTTTCCTTGATTGCTTCAAGCGTATATTAACCAAACTGATGAATTGTATTATAAAGATGTTTAGGTATATTTCTACATAAATAATCTTTAGCGGATATAAGATCCTTTCCAATTAATAGTTTGATTAAGTTAGGTGTCTCAGAAAATATATTAGACTCATCGAATTTTGTAGTTCGATCTTCAATATTCATCTGTAACTCAAAATTATTATTTAAAGTAATATTTAGGAGGTAAAAATTTGATAAAAATCGAAAATAATATTTAGGAGACAATAATCTGATAAAAAACGAAAATAATATTTAGGAGATAAAAAATTAATAAAAACATGATAAAACTCGAAAAAAATATTTAAAATATTATTTAGGAGATATATATTTGATAAAATTCGAAAATAATATTTAGGAGATAAAAATCTGCTAAAAGTTGAAAATTACATTTAAAATTATAGTTAGAAGATATAAATTTGATAAAATTAAAAAAAATTGATTTATAATAATATTTAGGAGATACAAATTTGATAAAAATAAAAAATATTATTTAGGATACAAAAATCTGATAAAAATAAAAAATAATATTTAAAATAATATTTAGGGGATACAAATATGATAAAATTCGAAAATAATATTTAAAATAATATTAAGGAGATAAAAATTGAAAAAAAATTACAAATATGACATTAGGGTTTCTTAGGGTTGCCCTAGCCTTTCTTTCTTTTATATATAAGATAAACTGTGTTGTGCAAAAAAATAATTAGCAATCATCATCATGGGCATAGTCCATATTTAAATAAGTATTATCGGTTTCTTTACAATAATTGCAACTATGGGTGGGTGGGGGTTGTTTTTGCATTAGTATAAAATTGTTGTGCAAAAAAATTAATTACAAATTATTGTTGTGGATAATGAATGGTTTAACAATAATATATATATATATATATATATATATATATATATATATATATATATATATATATATATATATATATATATATATATATATATATATATATTATTGATTTAACATTAGCAATAATTTTATTTTATATTTCGGAAACATGTTGGAAGAAAAATTAATTTACGAAATTTTGTCTTGCAACAAATATTCATATTCCATGTAATAAAATACAGTTAACAATTTTCTATAAAAAATTTGCACAAATGTCAATTTAAATAGAATTATATTCTTAATTAGAATTAATTCTAGATCCCATACATAATTCTAAAATTTTACATCATTATTAATTAATATTAAAGAAACAACATATATATTGTGCGCAAATACATATAAACTAAATATCCATACATACAATACGAAAATATATATCCGATATATAAAATATCCATATGTATTTTATATATGGTTAATAAATTTTACATATATTATATGGAAACAATATATAATTTTTTACATTATTGTACATGTGAAAATTTGTATATATCCGATTTGCTTATTGTACATTATTACAATAACAATTAAATATAATTATGTACAGGATTTTACACTTTTACATTTAATTGTTGCATAGATTATGGGGTTTTTATTAAAATAATAAAGATAGTAAATACATAGTTTTTACCGAAAAATATTAACATTATATGGGCTTAGATGCATATAACATTGGTTTCGCAAATTATAAAAGCAATACACATCTATGTATCGGATATATAACATCTATGTAAAGATTAGTTATTTAGATACTTTTCAAATTTCCTTTTTTGGCCCAATTTTGTGGCTCTTTTGTAATATATTATAATAGTTTTTCCCTTCCATACATTTATTCGGTTTATCTTATGGGTACTTATTTCCGTATGGATGCGCACAATTACGTTAATGGAATACAATGTTCTTTCCACGTGGCTAGTATATGCATTCGATTTATATGAATACATATGTTTGTTTAATGTATAAATGTTAGATAACATAATAAAAAAAAATCAAAATTATTTGAAAATCGATACAACTCATATTATTAATAAAGTTTTAAGAAGTGTCAAAGACATATCATAACATTTAAAAGACTGGGCCAAGCCAGACCTCAAGTACATCATCCCATTGGCTAAAATAAAAAGAGTACTTGTTGCCGCAAATCATGTTATTTGCGTAACAAAATTGTGTCCAACCCTTAGTCAACAACACATACATTTTTCCATATTTTTTTTCGCGAACACACAACAACTTGAAAATGATTGCCTTCATCGTAGCGAAGGTTGATAGTAGACAATCCTATCAACCGAGAAGCTTCAACAAAAGCATTACTCAAATGCGGCAAATAGAATTGAATGAAGAAATCAATTACAAAATAAAGCAATAAAGTAAAAATTATACTACAAAAGAGACTATAATGAAATATACCATTGCATGTAGGTGATACCATTGCAATTCTTTCTCAAAAATCCTCTCCATATCTCCGAAACAGAAAAAATGTATATGGAAAAGTTGAAGAAGGTGAATGTGTTGAATGGTAATTTATAGGAGAGTTAAGGAATGTAATAAAGGTAACACATAAAGTAATTAATTTAAATTGATATAATTTCCGAATATATCTAAATTAATTTAAATATAATAATATGTGAAAATTATAAAAATTGCATTTAAGTCCTACGTTTTTTTTATTCAAAATATTGTCTAAAAAAGGAAATACATTAACCAATAAAAAGACACTATTTTGATATGTAGGAGAGATAAATTTTGAAAACCAATACTGTGAAATTATTTCATTAAAAATATGGGTGATTATGGTAAGTAGGGTTTTTTTTTGCAATTAATACAATATTGTGCAAAAAAATCCTCAATTGGGAAATTAAAAAAAAAATTGCATTTAAGTCCTTAGATTTTTTTAATCAAAATATTGTTTATAAAAAGGAAACTCATTAACCAATATTGTGAAATTCTATTTTGACATGTAGGAGAGATAAAATTTGAAAACCAATACTGTGAAATTATTTTATTAATAATATGGGTTGATGTACATGAGCCAAAAATATGATGAGGCCCAAAAATTATAACTATAATATTTGGGCCCAATTATCAATTAAAAGCCCAAGATCACATTCCAGGCCCATAGTAAGATTCCGTATATAAATGCTTTACGTTTATTGAGAAAAGGTATTTTTTTCTATTCGAGAGACATTAGAATATTTTCTTCTCATATTTTTCTCTGATATTCTTCTCTTGGAATCTGGACTGACTTAAGCATCGGAGGGTTTTCGCCGGAACCAATTTCCGGCACCATAACGTATATTTTTCTTACGCTGGAAACGCCTAATCCATTAAATCGAAGAAGATCTTCACCAGACCGTATCGATTCCTGAATATTCGTTGCAGGTTTAATTTGAGGTGATTCGAGTTAACTTATTGTTGACCGCATCATGGGTGATTATTGTAAGTGGGGTTTTTTGCAATTAATATACATATTGTACATAAAATTCCTTCAATTGGGAAATTATAAATATTGCATATAGCTCCAACGTTTTTTTAATCAAAATAATTTTTGTAAAAAGAAAACTCATTAACCAATAAAAAGACAATATTTTGACATGTAGGAGAGATAAAATTTGAAAAAATAATATGAAATTATTTCATTAATAATATGGGTGGTTTTTGTAAGTGGGGTTGTTTTGCAATTAATATAAATATCGTGCATAAAATATCATTAAACAAAAAAAGAATTATGTGCATTTATGTTTTTACGTATTTATTATCAAACAATTGATTAAAAAAGGAAACTCTTTAACCAATAAAAGACAATATTTTGACTTGTAGGAGAGATAAATTTTGAAAACTAATAATGTGAAATCAATTAATTAATTATATAGGTGATTATGGTAAGTGGGGTTTTTTTGAAATTATTTACACAATGTGGACTCAATCTCCTCAATTGGAAAAATTTGATTGTGTATCTTAGTTTCATATATAATATAGATGTAGATAAAAAGAGTACTTGTTGTCGCACGCTATGTTGTTTGATCTACAAAACTCTCTCCAACTCTCGGTCAATTGAAACCTTATTTCCCCATGTATTTTTCGCGAACATATATAACAACTTGAACATGAGTTCTACACTCATAGCAAAGGTTGATACAATCCCGTAGCTTCAATGAAAGAATTACTCAAATGTTGCAAATACAATTGAATAAAGAAATCAAATACAAAATAAATCAATAACTTAAACATATAGTATAAAAAAGGCTAAGATGTTTCAACAATTGTAGGTATGTGACGCCAATGCAATTCTTTTTGAAACATGATCTTCGCCATATCTCCGAAACACTAATAATAACGAATGAAACAATAATCCATAAATCGAAAGAATTACGATAAAAGATTACGAAACAATAAGTCAATACTCAATACGAAATTAAATTGAATAATTCGAATTACATTAAATTGCAAAAGAAAAAAAAAAAGTTGTGTGAGAAAGATGAAGAAGGTGAATGTGTTGAATGGTGAATTTATAGCTGGTTCAGTAATGTAATAAAGGAAATAAATAAAGTAATTAATTTAGAGTTAATACTCTTTTAGAAACTAATTAATCAATATTCAAACATAATACCAATGATGAGTAACAACATGTATAACTGGTCAACAGTCAATATATTCAAAATTTGAAAACTAATTAGTTAATAAATTCAAATTTTATGAAATTTCTAATTACCCCTATAATTGCATCTTTACCTCCATATTTACAATTACCTATCATATTTATATTCAATCAAATAATCATTTCCAAATTGATCTTACGGTTATCATAATAGATGATTTCATTACCATGTATGAATTATTAAATACTATTTTAATTTATCTATATTAATATATAGTTAATAGGTTGGTAAATATTTGCCATAAAATAACGATATGCAAAATAACTATTAAAAATTGATTAATAATTAAAATATTTATTAAGAAAACAAATTATTAGATATGCGAATAAGATGTAATAAATTAAATATAAATATGTAATCAACAATTAAAATGCACGATTTTTCCATGTGTGCAATTAAAATTAAAAGTTGAAAACAATCATCCAATGAAAATGCATAATTTGTCCACGTATGAAATTTGGATTTTATTATTTTTTTGTATATATGGATAGTTTGCCAAATGGTATAAATCAACCAATTAAAATGCACAAATTGGCCATGTGTGCAATTCAAATTAGGTAACCATGTTTTTTTGTTTTAATAAATAGATAATTAGGTGGTTGTTTATGGAAGTTGGGTTTTTTTTTTTTTTTGAAAATAATGAAACAATGTGGACTCAATGTCCTCAATTAAAAAAAATTTGATTGTGTATCTTAGTTTTATAATTTACTCAATTGTGAAATTAAAAATTTGCTCAATTGTGAAATTAAAAAAATTGCATTTAAGTCCTACGTTTTTTAATCAAAATATTGTTTATAAAAATAGAAACTCATTAACCAATAAAAAGACATTATTTTAACATGTATGGGAGATGAAATTTGAAAAACCAATAACGTGAAATCAATTAATTAATAATATAGATGATTATGATAATTGGGGTTTCTTGGCAATTAATATAATATTGTGCATAAAATTTGATTAACTCAAATTAAGTCGAATGTCCATTTATATATTCATGTTTTTAATATGAAGCAATGGATTGAAAAAGGAAACTCAATAACCAATAAAAAAGACACCATTTTGACATGTAGGAGAGATAAAATTTAAAAAACCAATAATGTGAAATTAATTCATTAATAATATGGATATGGTAAGTGGGGTTATTTTGAAATTTATAAAATAATGTGGACTCAATCTCCTCAAGTGGATAACTTTTATTGTGTATCTTAGTTTTATATATAATAAAGATTTCAATTTGGCCTCTTTTATATATTAATTCAAATTTTATGTTATTAATTGAAGGTTAGTATAGTCACTTCCGTTTAGTCAACATATTTATTTCCACTGGGGGTAGTGAACTAAATAAAATGCAACATATGGGCTTAATTGCTTTGTTTTAACATGGGGTTTTTTTTTAAGCCATTACAACTTACACAGGGGGTCTGTGCAAATAACTATTTTCCCTCTATCTCATAAAATATCACGAATACCCTTTAAATTTGTAATCCACAGCCTTCCATTATATTCGCTTAGTCCTCATATGATCTAAGTTCTCTTTTTTTTTTTTAGAAATGAAACCTTAAATGCTAAAACAATATTTTGATAATCGTCCAATTTGAACCAATTTCCGGACATATTGTGTTGAATAAAATGTAGCACATTTTTTATTATTTCACCGAACACAACAATACCAAAAAAAAAATTCAATTTATTTCTACGTAAGCACCTAAGGTGAAGAGGATGGGATTTTGCGGTAAAGATTCTACTGGAAAATGGTGGGGCTTTTGTGAATATTCTAATTAGTTTGGTCGTGGACAATTTATGAATTTGTACATAATATAGGTGAAAGAGAAAACATGGGTAAAATCGAAAATATATTTAATTTAGTGGTGAAATAAGATATGTCAAGGGTGAAAATAACAGGTCTCCAAGATTATCTTAAATTATAAGGGGTCTTTACAAATAAGCCCATCAATGGGTACTTATTCATAAAGAGCTCCAGACAAAAATTTCTTTACAAATAAGTTCACACATAGTCCAGATTTTTGTAAAAGACTAAAATAGCCCCTCATACTTTAATATGCTCCAATTTCATCCTTAATTTAATTTAACCTCAATTTGACCCCAAATTTCACAAATAATTCAATTTTGACCCAAAACTTTTTTTTTTCAATTTTTTTTTTGCCGCCAGATTCCGGCGGTCAACGCGGGTCTCCGGTGTTGACTTTTCGAATTTTTTTTTTTTCTTCCGGATTTTTTCACCAGTTTCCGGCGTTGACTTTTTTAATTTTTTTTTTCTGTAACTTTTTTTTTCTTCGTTTAAACAGCAATATTGTTGTGGTTGACAGTAATATTAACTATATTACTATTAAACACATTAAAATTAACTATACTACAGTTTAACACAGTAATATTGATATATTAATCTCTACCACAGTAATATTAACACAACAAAACTCATTATCATTGTGTAATAGAGTACTATTACTATGTTGACCCTTCAACAAATGTAAACATAATAAAAAACCAAAAGAATTAATATTACTGTGAGTAACAGTAATATTACTATAACAACAGTAATATTACCGTCAACCACAGTAATATTACAATAATAGACAGTAATATTATTACGTTACTCCGTGAATAACTCAAACAAAAAAAAATCCAAACAAAATAATAATATTGATGTGGTTGACAACAATATTACTATAACAATAGTAATATTAGCGTCAACCACAGTAATATTATTGTGTTTACAGTAATATTACAATAATAGACAGTAATATTATTACGTTACTCGTTGAATAACTCAAACAAAACAAAAAACCCAAAACAATAATAATATTAGTGTTGTTGACAGTAATATTATTGTGTTTACAGCTATTTTACCGTCAACGATACTAATATAATTACGTTGACTTGTCAACAAATCAAACAAAATAAAAATAAATAACAAAAAATAAAAAAAAATAATATTACGTTAATTTACTGTCAACGGCAGAACAATTACATAAATGTATTGTCAACGACAGTACAATTACGTTAATTTACTATCAGTGACAACACAATTACGTTAATTTACTGTCAGTGACAGCACAATTACGGTCAACGTTTAGCAGCGGACATAAAAAAATAAAAAATAAATGAAAAAAAACACTAAAGAAAATCAACGCCGGAATCCGGCGACGGAAAAAAATAAACAAGAAAAAAAAAATAATAATAAAAAAAGAAGTCAACGCCGGAAACCTACGAAAAAATCTGAAAGAATAAAAAAAATGGGACTGCGGCAAAAATAAGTTTTTTGAAAAAAAAATTGAAAAAAAAAAGTCAAAATTGGTTTTTTGTGGTCAAAATTGGATTTTTGTGGACAAAATTGATTAAATTGGGGTTACAATTAAGAATTAGGTATAAAGGGTTGGGGTAATATTGTCATATACATGAATGTTTCTTGTTCAAAAAAATATTAAAGGGATGAGCTTATTGATGAAAGAGATATAGCCCCTAAATCTAGAATAATAAAGATGCTTGGTTGGGAACTTATGCACAAAAAACCCCAAATTATAATGGGTTCGGTCAATCATGAAACAAATATATTGGTTCGTTCAATATTGAAACAAAAGAGACCCTCCGAGTACTTTTTTGATAAGAACTTACCTATATTAATAGCGGAGAAAACAAGGAAAGACTATGGGTGCAAGTGAGATGCAACGGACCGAAATCGACCTCGTTGAATAAAAAATTGGATCTTTCCACACAGGGCCGGCTCAAGCATATATGGGGCCCTAGGCAAAAACACAAATTTTAGGCATGTTACATTAAATTTTTAATATAAAATTATATATATATATATATATATATATATATATATATATATATATATATATATATATATATATATATATATATATATATATATATATATATATATATATATATATATATATATATATATATTGTTTATTTATAGGGGTTATTTTACATACCCCTAGCCACCAAATAAACTAGGGATAAACCCAAGCCCAAATCATCCTTTGACATACCCCCTGGAGAAGTGAAAGTACTATATTACCCTTATATGCAATTTTCGGCCAAACTGCATCACCATATATGGTCCTTCATTTATCATTTTCGGTGATTTATTTATTATTATTTTCTTTTTTTTTCTTTTTTTTTAAACCTGTTTGTTAAATATATATATATATTTATTTTTTTAATTTTTTAATTTTTTTTTAAATTAAAAATAATAGTTTTTTTTTCTTTTTTAATTTTCAAAACAATATGTTTACAGTACTGAAAATAACTACATGTAACTATAGTACCTATAGTAATTCATAGTTATGTTCGTTTTTTTTTCCCATGTTTTTAGTCGATCAATTGTATACACACACGAATACTGACTTATACATAATAAATTCATAAAACCCCAACAATAATTTAAAATTTTCAATATTTTTATTATAAATCACATCAGAACCAATAAAATACAAATCGAAAATACACAAATATACGCATATATAACTACATGTTACTATAGTAATGTATGGTAATGTACAGTTATGTATACAGTCTGTTGAACAAATCAGATGTAACTTAAAAAAAAAAATTGACACCTTCAAGGAAATGATCAATGGCATTCATTAAGCTGCAATTGCAAAATCAAAACAAAAAGAAATTACTTTAGTGCAAATCAACAAAATTTGAAGAAAAACATCAAAACACTCAAAAATCAACAAACACTAAGAGATCGAGAGATAGATAGAGAGGTTATTGCTGGGAAATGCTACAGGTTTTAAATCAAACAGACAGTGACTCCTCACCCCCTCGCCTCGTACCAAAACCCTAGACGCCGCTAATAACCACCCACGGTTCCGCGCGTCCACAAATGCAAAAAAATATAGAAATAAATCTGAAAATATAAAAATAAATGAAATTACCATCAAAACATAGATCCCGACGAGAGGAATCCAACGGTGGGTGACCCGTCGAATTTCGACGGGTGGAACACAAAATAAAGCTCCGGCAAGACCACCGTTCTCGAATGAAAAAAAAATTGCAGAAACAGATCAGCGCTCAAAACTGAATGAAATCACCACCAAAAGAAGGAGCTCGACGAGAGGAATCCAACGGTAGCTAAACCATCGATTCCAACCACCGGAGAGAGAGTTATGGCTCCGGGAAGCAATTTCGCCGGTGGAGGGTTTGTGGAGGCGGGATTTTGAATCTGGGAGAAGAAGAGAGAGACCGTGAGTGGCTAGGGTTTAAAACTGATTTTAGAAGGATATTATAGGAACTTCGGGATATTATAGGAACTTCGAATGAAAAAAAAATTGCAGAAACAGATCAGCGCTCAAAACTGAATGAAATCACCACCAAAAGAAGGAGCTCGACGAGAGGAATCCAACGGTAGCTAAACCATCGATTCCAACCACCGGAGAGAGAGTTATGGCTCCGGGAAGCAATTTCGCCGGTGGAGGGTTTGTGGAGGCGGGATTTTGAATCTGGGAGAAGAAGAGAGAGACCGTGAGTGGCTAGGGTTTAAAACTGATTTTAGAAGGATATTATAGGAACTTCGGGGTAGCCCAGGGGGGTATGTCAAAATATTTTCGAAATGAGGGGGATTTCCCCTAGAGTGTAATATACTTGGTAGTTAGTTCTATATAATTTGGAAATGAGGTGGTCTACAAAATAATCCCTTATTTATATAAGAAAATGTAAATTTTATTTTGCATTTGGGGCCCTAAGTATAGTAAACATAATTTTGGGGGCCCTAATTATAATACCATAATCACATGCCTAAGTTGCCTATAGACTAGAAATTTTAAGGCTGAGAAATAGCTTGATTCATATACCATAGTTTTTATGAGTTTTAATACTGACAAACAAATAGGTCAATTTTATAAGACCTCGTTTGGTTGGGGAGATTTGCCATTATTAACGAAATAGTTGGGTTTTATTTCATGTTTGGTATCCCCAATAACTTTGCCGGGTCGACCTGCAAATATTATGTTATCATAGTTTATATTACCTTCTAGGCATGTTTTTCATTGAATCATCGGAGGTCCAATAATATAATTTGATTTCATTAGATTATTTAATTTTATGTTAGTTAATCTTATCTTGGCAACCAAACGAGGCCTAAGTAAATTAATTAACCGGGTATCCCATAATCACAAAGCAGCTAAAAGTCACCAAAACACTTGCTATAAAAAGCTTGGTTACTAGCAAAAACTTCCGTACTCGTTTCAATCATTGATTTCCCTTTTTTTTCTTTTCATTACATAACTGATAAAGGAAATACCAAAGTCGTCTCGGAGATAAATCAAAGAGGAAATAAATTTTATTAAATAAGGTAACTGATACTCGCACATTTACACATTCAACAAATCTTAATCAAATAACAATCTGCAAACGACAATTTCACGCACTAGAAATTCCCACGTAGTAGAAATCGCTATAGATTTTAAACATCCTCAAAAAAAGCAGAGCAGCAAATGTAATATATCTCCTTGCAAGAATCACAACATGCGAGCAGAAACCAAGGCCCTAACAGTGAACTTCAAATACTAATTGACAACTGAACGAGGTTTATTATTCTGAGATGCATAGTGCCAACTTAGATTGCCTAGAAAAATTGCCAGGAAAAAAAACCTTAACTTGCACAATGCATATAAGACCACTTCAAGATTTATACTAGTCACTTGATCTGCAGAAGAAGCAGGTTCCGCACGCATTATCTGACCAACTAAAAGCACAAACAATTCCAGTTGCAAAATAACAGAAAACCCGATAGAAATAACATCCTAACACTTTTACGACCGCTTTCAAAATCTAAGGCAAGAAACAAAACTCTGTGCATAAACAAAAGAACACCTTACATGAAGACACAAGGCGGGGTCTTATTGCAAGTCATGGTCTCATATTTTGTAGTGAAGTTCACGAGTCAAGTTAATATGATAAAAATGTCTCCTAGAATCGAGAAATTCATGATAGGGATTAACTGAAGACTGCCAAAGAAAAATAAAGTAAATACAAAATCACAGCTCCGGAAAAGCGAACCACCCAAGGATAAAAAGTTAATAACCAACAAGTAAAAGAAGAGTTCAAAATTCTCGACACATAGGAATGATATCAAAATTTATTTCCAAAGGCCAACAAAGGGTGATCTGATAGATCAATGAAAACAGCTCTTTCATGATATAATTAATAATTAATCAAACCAGTCTATACAGAAATAGGACAGAAATCACATACTTGCAGCAAAAAACAGATTGTCATCAACATTAAAAACACAGAAAGCAATTCAGACTAATATTTCGTATCAACACATTCATTACCAGAGACAGATTCATCTGCTGCATAAACAAGAAACGTAAACAGGGTCAATAGCCATTCACATGAACAGAACAGGCCATAGTGTAAAGTCTTTCAAAGTGTTGACCCAAACGACCATAATATAATAGACTTAGTTAAGGAACGAGAATCTTCAAAGGTAACCATAAAACACAACAAATTAAAGGCGAGCAAGTCCCATAACCAAAAAAACATAGTGATCAGACAAACAAATATCTAAAATCAACAGTAAGAAGGAAGATTGTCTGAACCTGGATGATTCCAATTACACAAGAAGCATTAAAATGCAAAACGGTAAGTAAACCTATGTCTCAAGTAGAGAATAAAAATCAAGGACAGATCAGAAAGCACAAGACAAAATGAAACATCAGAAGGTTATAACACACAAAAGGGAACAGAAGTCCTATGAAATAAATAAATCACAAAATGTGCCTTGATCGCATTAGATGCTTTAGACAAGACTTAAACCTCAGATCCCAAAACCCCAAAACAACTGGGTTGTGAGGCGAGCAAACCCCAAAACCTCAAAACCCCTCCTCCTTTACCCGGGCTTGGGACCGGCTGTGCTGAGCAAATAAAATATTGCAGGCACAGGCGGAGTTACAAGAATAAACCTATATATACAACTACCAACACTAAAACACACAAATAATCACAGATAGATATAAGCAAGCAAATTGTACATACCGTTCCAGACAACAACTATTAAAAGCTTAGTTACTAAACAAAACTTTCGTAATGTTTCAATCATTCATTTCCCTTTTTTATTTCCTTTTAATTATTGTGGCGAACATTACTGATGAAGGAAAAACCTCATGTGTAAAAAATTACCAAAGTCGTACCGAGGACAAGTCCAAGAGGAAATAAATTTTATCACATAAGGCAACTAATACTTACACATTTACGCAAAGCTAAATCTTAAATCAAATAAATTCATCGAGACTTGAAAAATGCATCACTTTAACATATTACCAGTACTAGATAAAAACATTAACTTACAATGTGCAAATAAAAATTTCTCGCACTAGAAAATTCCCACGTAGTACAAATCACGATGAAGAACTGACAAAGAACTGTGCAGACTGCAGAATGGTATTCCAAAGCATATTCAATAGATTATAAACATCCTCAAAACAGCAGAGCAGCAAATCTAAAGTCTCCTCATAAGAATCACAAAATACGAGCAGAAACCGAGGCCCCAACGGCAGCCACAAATGTATCATAACATCAACAAATCCTACAAGTGCGAAATCCAACACGGGCAACTGAACCAGGTTTACTATTCTGGGATGCATAGTCCCAACTTCAAGAGTGTGTAGAAAAATTGCCAGGACAAAGAACCAAATCTTCATAGACTAAAATAGCTCAATGCATATAAGACCACTTCAAGATTTATAAAGCAAAAAGAGATCTTCAGAATAACTACTCACTTGATCTGCAAATGCAGCACGTTCCACACCAGTAGTGCATTATCTGACCAACTAAAATCACAAACAATTCCATTGCAGAATGACAATAAAAACGATAGAAATAACATCCGAACACTTTCACGACTGCTCCCAAAATCTAAGGCAAGAAATAATACTTTGGGAAAGAACCATGTCAAGAAACTAAAGAATACCATACATAAAGACACATGGGGGGATCTTACAGAAACTTAACTGAAGAATATTACATTAGGGCTTTTTTAGGACGGCTGAACGAAGATTTGAAGGCATGGTCTTACATGACCATGGATTTCATTGTGGGGCTGCCTAAGTCTAGAAGAAAAGATGCTATTTGGATAGCGGTGGATAGGCTCACCAAGTACGGGCATTTTGTGGCCCTTACTCGCGCCATATCACACACTCTCAAGTGTAGACGAAAGGCTACTATTTGGTTAGTGGTGGATAGGCTCACCAAGTACGGGCCCATACTCGCGCCATATCACCGGAGGTTACTCTTAAGTCAAGAATGCTACTTGGATAGTGGTGGATAGGCTCACCGAGTACGGGCCCATACTCGCGCCATATCACCGGAGGTCACTCTTAAGTCTAGAAGCAAGGATGCTATTTGGATAGTGGTGGATAGGATCACCAAGTACGGGCCCATACTCGCGCCATATCACCGGAGGTCACTCTTAAGTCTAGAGGAAAGGATGCTACTTGGATAATGGTGGATAGGCTCACCAAGTACGGGCCCATACTCGCGCCATATCACCGGAGGTTACTCTTAAGTCTAGGATGCTACTTGGATAGTGGTGGATAGGCTCACCAAGTACGGGCCCATACTCGCGCCATATCATCGGAGGTTACTTTGAAGTTTAGGATGCTATTTGGATAGTGGTGGATAGGCTCACCAAGTACGGGCCCATACTCGCGCCATATCACCGGAGGTTACTCTTAAGTCTAGGATGCCATTTCGATAGTGGTGGATAGGCTCACCAAGTACGGGCCAATACTCGCGTCATATCACCGGAGGTCACTCTAAAGTCTAGAGGAAAGGATGTATTTGGATAGTGGTGGATAGGCTCACCAAGTATGGGCCCATACTCGCGCCATATCACCGGAGGTTACTCTTAAGTCTAGGATGCTACTTGGATAGTGGTGGATAGGCTCACCAAGTACGGGCACATACTCGCGCCATATCACCGGAGGTTACTCTTAAGTGCAGGATGCTACTTGGATAATGGTGGATAGGCTCACCAAGTACGGGCCCATACTCGCACCATATCACCGGAGGTCACTCGTAAGTCTAGAAGAAAGGCTACTATTAGGTTAGTGGTGGATAGGCTCGCCAAGTACGGGCCCATACTCGCGCCATATCACGGAAGGTCACTGTTAAGTCTAGAGGAAAGGATGTTATTTGGATAGTGGTGGATAGGCTCACCAAGTGCGGGCCCATACTCGCGCCATATCACCGGAGGATACTCTTAAGTCTAGGATGCTACTTGGATAGTGGTGGATAGGCTCACCAAGTACGGGCCCATACTCGCGCCATATCACCGGAGGTCACTCTTATGTCTAAAGGAAAGGATGCTACTTGGATAGTGGAAAAAAAAAAAAAAAAAAAAAAAAAAAGACACACCCTTTCTGCAAGTACTGATGCCTTGACCCTTAGCCTATTTGGATAGTGGGGGATAGGGCTCACCAAGTACGGGGCCCGGGCCCATACTCGCGCCATATCAGGTCACTTTTATGTCTAAAGGAAAGGATGCTACTTGGATAGTGGTGGATAGGCTCACCAAGTACGGGCCCATACTCGCGCCATATCACCGGAGGTCACTCTTAAGTCTAGAAGAAAGGATGCTATTTGGATGGTGGTGGATAGGCTCACCAAGTACGGGCCCATACTCGCGCCATATCACCGGAGGTCACTCTTAAGTCTAGAAGAAAGGTTCCTATTTGGATAGTGGTGGATAGGCTCACCAAGTACGGGCCCGTACTCGCGCCATATCACCGAGGTCACTCTTAAGTCTAGAAGAAAGGATGCTATTTGGATAGTGGTGGATAGACTCACCAACTACGGGCATTTTGTGGCCCTTACTCGCGCCATATCACGAGAGGTCACTTTAAGTTTAGAGAAAATGATGCTATCATTGAAAGCAAACCTTAATACCTCGCCAAATAAATTATCATTCAAAGAAGACCTAGACAATAAGGCAAAGAAAAGAAACATATAACAGAGGCTCCCGATAATTAGACTGTAAGCATGTAGAGAGTATTAAGCCACAAAAAAAGGGTACTGCCTGACTGTCAGGCAGGACGGCTAAATAAACTATCTTCCCGCTTAGTCAATAGGTAATCCTGTCCAAAGGGTCCAAAATAAGGAGGATGAGGGAGAGAAAGCGAGATTGAACAATATATGGAACAACACAGTCGAAAGCAACGGCCGAAGGTCGAGGAATATCATATTGCGAGCAAACATCTTACGTGGTAACAAAACTTCTAAAGACTTCACACAAAACTGTCATAAAAGCAAAACCAGGATAAGGAGAAAATACTCAAACTTGGAGCTCTGTCTTCTACAAAAAAATCATATTTTAACTATATCCGTCGAAGTCTATACCATCTCATATAAGAAAACCAAATCAAAGGACCATCGAACATCGAACACCGAACAGAGAGAACATAATCAAAACTCAAACAATCGGAAAACAGAAAAAATAGGAACATCATACCACTTGCCGTATCAAAATCATCCAAATAAGAACAGGAAATCTTAAAAACATATGGTAATATAAACAAGAAATCTGAAAATTGAATGAGAAGGACGATGATTACATAAGAATATACCAACATATTACACAATCAGAAACAAAAGAAAGATCCATAAGCTAATTAAATCACAAAATAAATTATCTTCCTGTCATCAGATCTAATCGAGATCTCTATCTTAAGCAATTGGCGATCATATCCACATAATCCAGGTGTGCATAAGTTCAAGTAGTTGCACGGGTTAGCTTAGGTCCATAAAATAAAGATGAAACCATTCCTAAAACCACAAAACACAAAGTACCAAATAGTGATTTAAAAGATGTGCGATCTACAGTTAGAGAAATAAGGAGGATGAGGGAGTGAGAGAGAGAGAAAGAAACTTTATATATCATAAGGAGAATCAAATTTTAACAAGCAGAACAGAGAGAAGGTTCTTCAGATGAGACAAATAGGAGATTTAATCCAAGGCGATTTAAAAGGAAGAAACGTTACCTTTTTTCAAAGCGCTTTCTTCGCCGAAGAATCTTTTTCAAACCAGCCGATTACCAAACCCTAGCAAGATAAAACACAATCCAATCGCATAACCGAACACTAACACAATCCAATCGCATAACCGAACACCATACCTAAATACCCAGCCGAATCAAAAAATCACCAAAAGAAAACCAATTCAGAATCACAATCAAACGGCTTTGGAAAGATACGGCGGCGAATTGATGACGATCCGATTTTCAGACCGGCAAAATAAAATCAAATCAGGACCACAATCAGACGATATAGCGAGAAAGAGAGAAAAAACATACGATACATATATAATCTCTAGGAAGACGACGGAACCAAACTCTAATGTATGAGGGGATGGGTATTTATAGAAGAGTCGGTTACGAGTGGACGGCTGAGATTAATCTCATCGGACGGTCAGAGAAGAGTACTTATCCTTCTCGGTTACTCATATTACTATTTTATTCTTATTAATAATAATAATAATAATAATAATAATAATAATAATAATAATAATAATAATAATAATAATAATAATAATAATAATAATAATAATAATAATAATAATAATAATAATAATAATAATAATAATAATAATAATAATAATAATAATAATAATAATAATAATAATCGTCCACTAAAACTCTCTTGAAATTGTAATTTACAACTCCAATTATATTTGAGGGATTATTTAAGAAAACTCCTTCATATGCCTTTTACGGTTAGTATAGAGCCAAAAAAAAATAGGAGTTATTTGATAAAACTCATTCATTAGATTTTGACTTGTTGATAAATTCATGTTTTGTAATTGATATTTGACATAAATTCAATCGATCCAAAATATTTTATATGCCCCCAATTACTATTCAAATAAATTAAAAAAATATATATTTAATATTTTGATAAATGTTGATTAACAGCACCAAAAAATCCTCCAAACAATTATGCCCCAAAATCAGTCTCTTAAATCCAGTCGACAGCAAGCCCACCCAACAACATAGATTGTTGTTCTAAAAAGAAACAAATTAGAGACTAAAACCACATTTTTCCTTTTTTTTCTCTCCACATATGAAACAGCAGCATCAACGTGACTACTCTGATTCGAATATGACTATTGTTGATTCATTCGAGTAGTGATTTATTATTTTCTCGTGTTCGTTGTTTTTCTCGATTTCTCTCTCTTTACACCACCATCGCCTCCACATAGACTTGTACACAACCATTATCGTCGCCGCTCGTTGCCACCGCCTCCTCCTTCGTTTCCACGGAAGGCTCTTTCTCTCTTTTTCGTTATCTTTCTCATTTTTTTATTTCTTTTTCCAGATTTGTCCACCACCACCGTCGCCGCCTCTTTCACTCTCTTTCCTTCACCACCGCCACCATCGTCGTTGTCGTCGACTCCCCATGGCTCTCTTTCGTTATTTTTCTATCTTTATTTATGTCTTTTTCGATTTTTTTTTCAGATCTGAAAATACAGTTTTTAGAAACAACAGCAGTAACATGACTATAGTCATATTTATGTATTTTTCGAATATGACTATTGTTGAATATGATTGTAGTCATATTCGAATATGTTTTATCTTCTCGTTTTCAAGTTGACTTCTAATAACTAGATTCAAAATTGTTATTTTTTTTTTGTGGATTTTAAGGATTGTTTTCGTAAACAATAGAGAATCTTCGTTGTTTTATATAATTAAGGTCAACATGACTATACCACACTATATAATCGGAAATTTTAAGTTGAAAATGTAAAAAAATGCAATGTAAAGAAAGAATATGTCTACATCATATAGTCATATTCAACTATAGTCATATTCGGAGTTGTAAATATGTTGAGAAAAAAAATTCAACTAAAAAAAATTTAAAAAATTAAAAAAATATATTTTTATTAAATAAAATATTAAAAAATAAAAATAAATAAAAAATGACTAAAAAATCTGAAAATAATAAAATATAAAAAAATCATTTTTTTTATTTGGTAGCAAATTTTTAGGAATTTGGAAGCAGATTTTTAGGAACTAGATTATAGAAAAAAATGAATAACCAAGACTAATTATGCTAATTGACATAAGGGTAGAATTGTGAATACAAATTCTAGGGGTTATCACAAAGAAAGATTTAAGGGGTAGACATATCACCATTTATTATCTGTATGAAGGGTTTATTACTAATGACCCCAAAAAAGTTAAGCTCATTGTAATGACACTTATGTAATTGTCAAATTTTCCTCAAAATTTTTTTTCTTTTTGAGATAGATTCCAAGTTTTATTTACCAGTTTTTTTTTTATTATTTTTATTACGGTATCTTTATAAATACCCTTATGTATTGACTTGTACAAATCCAATTTTACTTTATCTATTTGACAAAACCTATAATTTAATATTCAATTATAATGATTCAGTTATATGCTCTTTCTTTTCTATTGCAATGTGTAATGATACTTTAATTAGTCCATTGCTAATTTATTATGTGGGCAGAATTTGAACTCCATTTTTGTAGAAATATTATTTTTGTGATTATCATATTTTTCTACCAAAATTTGATTTTATAATTTTTGGGATCAAAATTGACATCAAAAGGTTGCCGAAGAATTTTCATGATCATGAGACACGTACAGTGTGTGTGTGTGTAAAACAGTGTGTGTGTAAAACAGAGTGTGTGTGTGTGTGTGTAAAATGGGGTGTGTGTGTTATATGAGTGGTTGGGCAGGGTTGTTCGACGGATGCGAAGCGTAAGAAAGAGACCCTTGTTTGAGTATTATAGTTTCCGATCGTTAAGATTTTGTAGGATTTTCAAACTTTTATCGGCTTATGTAAAACAGGGAGAAGATTCTTCATATAAGCAGTGTGGGAGATACTCAAACTCGAAGCACTTTCTTCTACCCTGACAAGAGAAAACATTGATCCGACCGAAAATTGCATGATCATGAGACACGTACAGTACACTATTGGTTCAAAAGAGACCCTTTTTTTTTTTTTTTTTTGTGGATAAGAAATCATATATATTCATTGAGAATGAGAGATCAGGGAAAGACAATGGGTTCAATATCGACCTCTACCAAAAAAAATTGAATAGAAAAAAATCGGATTTTTCCGCAAGTACAAAACCGTATGCAATTCCAGTTCCAAAAAAATTCAGAATCTAAAAATTAAGAACACCTTATAATTATAAAAATCAATAACATGAATTCCACAGATGACCAGTTGTGAATTGCCAAAAAGAGAAAAAAAAACAATAAATAAATAAACAAACAAACAAGAGGACGAGATCTAAGAAAACAAACATTACGAGTTATTTTGATTCAGAACTTATTCAACATCCATTTCATGCATGACACAAAGACTAAAATTCCAGTTCTAACGAAAATTTAGAAAAATGGGAAAATTTCAAAGTTAGATATTCTCGGCCCTCCTCCTTTACCCGGGCTTGGGACCGGCTGTGCTGAGCAAATAAAATATTGCAGGCACAGGCGGAGTTACAAGAATAAACCTATATACAACTACCAACAGTAAAACACACACATAATCACACATAGATATAAGCAAGCAAATTGTACATACCTTTCCAGACAACAAATATTAAGGCTGAGAAATAGTTTGATTCATATACGATAATAGATGGGATAAAAATCACAAAGGATAGTAGATTGGATAAAAGTTTAGTTACATGTAAAAAAATTGTACTCGTTCCAATCATTCATTTCCCGTTTCTATCTTCTAATTATTGTGGAGAACATTACTGATAAAGGAAATACCTCATGTTAACAAAATTACCAAAGTCGTATCGGGGACAAATCCAAGAGGACATAAATTTTATCAAATAAGGTAACTAATACTTGCACATTTACGCATAAACAAACCTTTAATCAAATAAATTCACCGAGACTTGAAAAAAATGCATCCCTTTAGCATATTACCAGTGTTAGATAAGAACATTAACTCACAATCTGCAAAAGATAATTTCACACACTTGAAAATTCTCAAGATTAAGTGACCAAGAACTGTGCAGAATGGTAATCCAAAGCATATTCAATAGATTTTAAACATCCTCAAAACAGCATAGCAACAAATCTAATATCTCCTCATAACATACGAGCAGAAACCAAGGCCCTAACAGTCAACTTCAAATACAGCAGCCACTTGACAACAGTAGTGATGTTAAGTCTAATGTATCATACCATCAACAAATTCCTACACGACGAAATCCAAAAAGGGCAACTGAACGAGGTTTATTATTCTGAGATGCATAGTGCCAACTTAGCTTGTGTAGAAAAAACTGCCAGGAAGAAAAAACCAAATCTTCGTAGATGCATATTACTCAATGCATATAAAACCAAAAAGAGATCTTCAAGGCCACAATAAAGAATACTACTCACTTGATCTGCAGAAGAAGCACGTTCCACACCAGTAGTGCATTATCTGACCAACTATAGCACAGACAATTCCAGTGCATAATAACAGAGAAAATCCGATAGAAATAACATCCAACACTTTTACGATTGCTTTCAAAATCTAAGGCAAGAAACAAAACTCGGTGCAGAAACCTTGCGAAGAAACCAAAGAACACCGTACATGAAGACACAAGGCGGGGTCTTATTGCAAGTCATGATCTCATATTTTGTAGTGAAGTACACGAGTCAAGTTAATATTATAAAACACTCTCCAGGAACCACATAAATTCATGATAGGGATTAACTGAAGACTGCAAAAGAAAAATAAAAAATCACAGCTCCGGAAAAGCGAGCCACCCAAAGATAAAAAGTTAATAACCAACAAGTAAAAGAAGAGTCTAAATTCTCGACATATAGTAGGCAAAAGTTCAGTTATGAATAAGATTTGCAGCCTCTAGTTTAAAGCCCAAGAGAATATCAATGTCATCATTCGTTTTAGTAGATTACTTAGAAAAGTGAATTTTCGGACAAATAGAGACATGAGAAACTAGTGAACCTAGGATGGCATGTTAATTAAGAAGAATGCAAGAAACAGATTTAAAATGCCACTATTGTGTCATCTTTATTTCCCGACATTGCCACATCAAAATCACCGCAGAAAAGCACAATCAAACCCTCTCAGAAAAGCACAATCAAACCCTTTCGCAAAGAGGAGAAATTGTTAAACCGGCGAAAAGTCGAAAACACCCAAATAAAACTTAACAGAACCACAATAAGACAGGAATCGGATAAGAGAGGAAAAAAAAAATTATACAACTGAGAAGTACAAACCTTTTGAAATTTCAGCTCCAAAAATTTCAGAATTTAAAAATTAAGAACACTTATAAAAATCAATAACACGAATTCCACCTATGACCAGTTTTAGTAAATCGCCAAAGGGAAAAAAAAAAAAAAAAGAAAAAAAAAAAAAAAAAACAAGAGAACGAGATCTAAGAAAACAAAGATTACGGGCTATTATGATTTACAACTTATTCAACATCGATTTCATGCATGACGCAAAGACTAAAATTCCATTTCTAACGAAAATTAAAATGGGAAAATTTCACAGTTAGATTTTCTGTGCCCTCCTCCTTTACCCGGGCTTGGGACCGGCTGTGCTGAGCAAATAAAATATTGCAGGCACAGGCGGAGTTACAAGAATAAACCTATATATACAACTACCAACACTAAAACACACACATAATCCACACATAGATATAAGCATGGAAATTGTACATACCATTCCAGACGACAAATATTAATTAAGGCTGAGAAATATTTTGATTCATATAACATATTTTTTATGAATTTTCATACTGGCAAACAAGTAGGTCAAATTGATAAGTAATTTAGTTAATCACTAAGCAGCTAAAAATCACAAAGGTTAGTAGATGTGATAACAGCTTTACTAGTAAAACATTCTTACTCTTCTGAATCATTCATTTCCCTCAATTGTGGAAAACATTACTGATAAAGGAAATACCTTATGTGAAAAAAATTACCAAAGTCGTATCAGAGACAAATCCAAGAGGAAACAAATTTTATCAAATAAAATAACTACTAGATTACTCAGAAAAGTGAATTTTCGGAAAAATAGGGACTTGAGAAACTAGTGAACCTAGGATGGCATGTTAATTAAGAAGAATGCAAGAAACAGATTTAAAATGCCACTTTTATTGAAAATAAACTTTATATTCGGCAAGTTGATGGAAAAATAAAAATAAAAATTCAGATGGGTATATTATAATTATATAAATCTATGAATTATATAAATCTGGATCACTAATCCTAAAAAACTAGAGGAAGAACATATAAAATAGATTATAGGTAGCAGAAAGAAGTAAGAGATAAAGGAATTTTATCCTTAGTGTGAGCGTATCATAAGGTTACCGTCGTGACTTCTAGCCAAGATATTATGAACAGATAAAATCTAGCTGATGAGTGATGATCATCCATAGATTATAAATTATAATTTAAATAATCCTATTCAAGATTAGAAAAAGTTAATAAATTAAAGATTATAGATTATTCAATTATAAAAGGAGCGTAGAGCTATATATGTCATTATGATTACCTTAATTCCTGCTAAGAAAATTCAAGAAGCTAAACGTAATTGGATTTGCCTATTGTTGAAGTTATCAAACAGAACTTGCAGATGAAACAGGCAACTAGTTGTTCAATATGCATATTCAGATATTTTACTAATGTCAGTGTGCAGAAAAATGAGAAAAGCCGACCGAGCATTTCTGAGAGAACTATATAATCTCCATGTTTTTTTTTTTTCGCATAATAAAGTTAACCATGATTCATCAGTGTGTCCTATTAACTAATCTTGGCAAGTACGAATGATATCCAAATTTGCTCTCAAAGGACAAAAAAATGGTTCGGTTACGGGAAATCTGTCCAAAAAACAGCACTTTGATGATATAATTACTAATTAATCAAACCAGTTTAGGCAGAAATAGGACAGACAAATTATAAACTTGCAGCCAAGAAACAGATTGTCATCAACATTAAAAAAACAGAAAGCACGTCAGGTAAAACCGAAAGCAACCCATATCTAACAAACACAACCCAGAAACTCCGACGAACAAACTGCCGACAACAGAAATCACCAAAGAATTGGAGGATGTCAAATTAAACGAGTCTTGGCAATCCATTAAGAAGACGTAAGCTGAAATAACACCCTTAAAAGGCCTGAAAATAGAAAATATAATACACACCGAATTTCACCTCCACCAAGTATGCTGGTTAATGAAGTGATGATGAACGGTCACAAAATTCCAATGACAGAGAATCGATGGAGAGCAGTTAACATATAATAGGGCCGATCCCATCTAGGTTCTGCAAAAAAAGGAGAGCAAACCCAAAAACCAGAAGAACATAAACTCAATGGTAGGGAAGTAGAACATACTTGTGGAATTTTCCAAATTCGAAAGCTTTGTAACACAAACCACATCGAGCAAATATCGAGACAAACTGAAATTAGTCTCAACAGCAAAGACAGATTGCCAGGGTCTTAATGCATAATCATACATTCCAATTCAGCCTATTTTACCACTACAACCGGTTCTGCAAAAAAGGCAAGCAAGTCCCATAACAAGAAAAAAAGCGTAGTGATCAGACAAACAAATGACTAAAATCAACAGTAAGAAGGAAGAACAGATTGCCTGAACCTGGACAAGACTTTAAACTCAGATCGAACTGCATTTAATAAACAAATCACAAAATACATCAACTTCCCCATTATGTCGTGATCCAATCAGTAGCTAAGATTCTAAACTTCAAATCCGACTGCATGCAAAGTAAAGACAAAATGAAACAGACCCAAGTAGCTTGCGATAAGACTCTAAAAACCTCAGATCGAACTGCAATTTGAAGGACAAATCAGATTTAAAAATCAGGCAACATCCATGTAGGAAACTTTATCACTAATATGAAATAAATATATCACTAATTATATTATCTTCCCCATTATGTCTCGATCTGTTGGCAGCTTTTAAGATAAAACTCTAAAATGAAACAGACGGGTAAAAAACACATAAGGTAAATAAATCATCAATTAGATCCCGACCCAAGTAGCTTCCAATAAGACTCTAAAAACTCAAACCGAACTTCCGATAAGAATAGATTTTGGAGGGATTCATAAGAATATATAACTTAGCATCACTATCGTACTCTTCACAGTCCAAACCATCATATGTAGCAACCGAACTTGTCAAAACATAACATGAAATTGTCATACACGCAAATTTTACGAAAAGACGGAGATATGCTCAAAGCTCGAAACACTTTCCTTTTCCAGAAATCCTATGACCGCGCAGAAAACAAATCCAACCCCAGCCAACAACCAGACCAGGATGGGAAAGCATGAACAAAATCGAAACCACGGGATATTAAATTGCATATTAAGCAAACATCATAAATACCTTGTCGGATCAATTATCATTCAAAGAAGTCCTAGACAGTACATCAGAGAAAGGAAACAAATGACAGACGCTCCCGATAATTAGAATGTAAGACCAGTAAAACCACCCAAATCAGAACCACCAACAGAAAGGCACGAAACATAATAATTATATTATGTTTTATATCTTAGTAAGTCGACAAATTAAGAATCCATCTGGAACGTCAACTAAAACCTATGATACTAATATTAATTAAATAATAATATTTTAGTTGATATTTGACAAATTTAAAATACAGTTGATGATAAAATTATCTTCTGATTGCATTGGATTGAAACTAGCCATTTCGGGTAATAACAATAATAATAAAACTTACACTACCAATAATATAAAGGGGAAATGTAGAATACCTCCCTAGTTTTGAAAATATATAGGGATAGGTCCTATGAATTTTTCTTTCCTAGTCAAAAACCCAAATTCTAATCTTAATTTGATAGACCCCCTAGACAAATTAAAATACCCGTTTTGCCCTTTAAGTTACAATTTAAAACCCTAACCCCCTAACCTTTTCTCTCACTCCCTCCCACATTTTGTTCCAGCCGTCATTTCTCCCACTCTCGTCATCTCTTTCTTTCTCTCTCTTCATCTCTCTATCTCTCTTCTCTTTCTTTCTCTCTCTTCATCTCTCTCTCTAACTCTCTCTCTGTGGCTGCCGACAACCCTCCGCGGTTGCTCCCCCACCTCCTTGCGCCACCGCTCCCCTCACCTCCTTGCGCTGCCGCCGCTCCACCACCGCCTTGTGCCGCTGCTCCGCCGCAGCCTTGCGCCGCTGTTGTCCCACCGCCTTGAACTCCGTATTAAACCATCCACTTGTTATTTTTTTTAATTTACGAATGTCCATCCATTTTTAATTTATTTTTTAAGCTCTGAATTCTTACTATTTCACCTTTTTTAATTGTTTTTTTTTTGATGAAAACCAAATGAATTCGAAAATTTCAAATCGTGATTCGACAATTGTGTAGTCTGATCT